>CM040427.1:159771906-160140030 GCA_022702705.1 Papilionanthe hookeriana x Papilionanthe teres
AGATCAGTATGTTCCCCCTCCAGTTATTATGGAGATTAGCATTAGGAATCAAGCCTCTTTAGAGAATACGGAATCTGAAGATATCAGTTTTCATGCCTAGGACCTCGAGAATGATGCAATTATAAAGGTCAATTGAAGGTAAAAATTTGACTTCAAATTTATTAGCATTAGACATTCTTGCCAAATACAATACTATTTTACTTGTTGATGCCCCTTCAGAATGAAATATCTAGTTATTGGTAGAAGTGTGACAAATCAAGCCATGAGTGCATACCAGGGCATGGAGAGCTTATTTAATCAAAATATTTATTCTCAAAATTTAATTCAATTACAAAGGTATTTGGCTTTTGATCACATAAAATTTCTTATAAAATGAAAACCAGAGGTTAAATGAGTTGTAGAGTCAAAAGTTCAATAGGAGTGAGGAGTTTGAGCGGCTACTATGAGCATTTTGACTTTGATATCTGAGAGAAACAATGGGAGCGAAGAAGAAAATATACGACTTTAGATTGCATGGGTTAACATACGATTGATCGCTCAAATGTAAGCTTGTGTCGCTGCCAATAAAGTAAGGATGAAGTAGTTGCGCTGCAACAAATGTAGAGGAAAGCAAACAGTGGTAGTGGTGGAAGAAGAGGAGCAGGAAAACTTTGAGAAGATTGATGTCGATTGATTCTTTTGTTTATTCAGATTATTATTTATGTATACATTGAGCTAGTACATATTGTTTTATTATTGTGAAAATGTTGATATTTACTATAGTTCCTGCAGATGTATCATTTTATTTGCATAATTGACTATCCATTTGATGCGATTATCGTTACCGTCATTGTTATTATATGTATGAATCAAAATATGGTGAAATTCTATATAACTAACGACCGGTCCATCACAAGTTTTTGACAGAAAGTTTTTGGCTGAATTACGGTTAAAAAAAACTGTAAATAGTTTAACATCAAACTAAAGATCTAAATGCATTTCAACCTAAGGGTTTTCTAGAGAATCAAAATCCATAGGAAATACATTGGTGATAGATATTAACAACAGATTTTATGTCCTAGACAATTTTTTTGCCAGAAAATAACGATTTTCTTTTACTGTGTTTAAATGATGATTGGATGCTGTTAAAACTTGTTTTGAATATGGTTTTAACCTTGATCAAGCCATATTTTTAATGATTTTTAATCTTATTAAGAACATGAACAAGATTTAAAGAAGATTCAATTAAGCTTTGAGCAAAAATTGATGTTGGAAGCATGTAATATAATGTTTAAAATCGTGATGAGTTTTGGATGGAGAGTGTGAATGGTTATTTTGGAACTTAAATCACCTAATGTTTAACAAAACTAATTTAAAATAGTTGGCTAAAGAAAGAAACAAAAAATTTATATTGAAATTCTAAGGCAAATTGACTACCACACAAAAATGATAACTATCAAAGATCGGGAATATATTGATCGGAGGAATGGTGGAGTAACTTTTATTTTTTGGAAAGTTATCTTATAAGCTTACTTGAGCATCTCTTCGATTTTTATATTCCAATAAAAATATGGTACCTTAGACAAGACTAAACTTTTGAGTATATTCCTTCATGAAACTAAGCAATGGTATATTGACCAATTCTGACATTATGAGATGTATAAAGTCAAGTATTCATGTAAATCTCTTAAATGTTCTATGATTAAAAGAAATAATCTATGGTTTAAAAATCAGTAAAATTTGTTGTGTTGTCATAAAATTCTTATTATTTGTTTTAGAATATGACAGCATTGCCCGATTGCAAAGAAATACATATATCAAAACAATAACTAGAAAAGAACACTAATATTTTTTTATCAAAATAACCAACAATCAAACTATATGTGAGAAACGCATCAGCATGTATCTCGAGGAAATTCAACACATTACAAGACAAAAGTATAATCAAGGATGGCCCATCAGAAGGCGCAAACAACATGTTAGCAAAAGATCAAAGGATCACTTTGACTAGTTATTGCTCCCTTAAAAAACAAGATTAAGGTTGTTCGAACAAAGGTTGACCCATTCAAAGATTAAGACCCAACTAACCGACAAAAGAAACCAGTCGACTCTCATCTAAGAATCACCAAAAGCCTCATAGAGCCTCTAAGACTTTTTAGAAAACCCAAGGTTCTCAATACCAAACACGCATCAAACCTTTCAGATGGATCTCTTGTCAAAAATGGACAATGATGCACCCTATCTCTAATAGCCTAGTTCTACCCAACCACATGAATTTCCCATACAAGACTCAATAGTTGATACTTACATCCAGACAATTGACTGACTGGCTTAAGCCGACAAATGAAGTTTGGATAATAGAATGAAGCCTGAATGACCGAAGGACCGCCAAAGCTAACTGATTGCCCCAACTCAATAGAGTCAAACAAATGTACCTAACGAACAGAAGGATCATGAGTCATCATCGAATGAACGATATGGTAGTCAAACCATAGGCTCATTAATTCTTTTTGTTCCCAAATTAGCCTTTAACACCCCCAAAATAAGAGAGAAGATGTAATTTTCTATTGTATACCCCTGTGTTTATAACTAGGTGCTTCATTTCTACAAAGAGGGGCTTTTGGTTCTCTCTCTTTTCCCCTATGTGTCAAAAATGTTCAATTATATAACAATGGTTAGAAGAGCCCAAAAATGACCCAGTTTGCCCCTGAGAGACGAGTCACTGTGTACTCTTCTTTCTCTCTCTCTCCCTCTTTCTCTCTTGTTCTATATTCTATTTCTTGGGTGTGATTCATAAGGTAAATCTGGATTCAACATACTGAAAAGTGCGGTAAGTGTGGATTATACCAACAACAAGAAGAGGAGCACCCAAAGAAGCCCACCACGAAGACACTCCTAACATGAAGTATTCAAGGAGTTTATGCAGCAACAGATCCAAGCTCTAAAAAATCACATTTCTGTCATTTTTAGAGAGGCCTTACCTCGGAAGCTAAGAACCACACCCCCGAAATGTATAGTCAGCTCCTCACGGTCAAAGAACTTTCATAGGAAAAACCACCAATGGCACCTCCACAACGCTCGTCCAACCTCGAATGACCAGTATCAATCTAGGCACAGGTCCTCGGCACAGAAGTACAATCACCCTCAATTTCTTGAGGGATCACCAAAGGTTTTTGAGCCAAGTCGCAGCCCCCATTATAGAAACCAACAAGGGAATTAGATCTGATACCTCAATAAACACCCAACTTGAAAATGAAAATGTGTTATCAATTCAAACATTTTATACTTGTTCTGCCATAAACATTTCATGAACATTTCTAATGTGTTTCTAGGCCTAATCGATAGCTAGCCTTCACTCGAAGAATACAAACCCGAGCAATGAAGCTGACAACAATGCCTAGACGTCTAATCTATAAAACACAAAAAATAGTCTGCGATGCTCACGTATCATAAGTACGTTTCCTAATTTGGTTGGGTACAACTCTGGATGTGGTTCTCTGCTAAGTAATGACTAGCTCTGCAAAGGGTATCGAACAAATCAACATAGACTTGAGTCCTAGAAATTACTCCTACAAAAGCAGAGACAAAATCTTCTTAATAATCTTAGCGCAAGGAGTATTCTTCCCAGGGAGGAAATTCAACCAAGCGACTGACACTTGGCAAGTGTAAGACATGAGTCAGGCATCTACAGTAAAGACTAACGACAATGCAAGCCATCATCGGTGCGAAAACAACTGACAATGATGTAAAACATACAATTAACATTTGAAAATAAAATTATCTCTGAAAAATAAAAAACTCTTCTCTAAACTCAGGCAACGTGAAACAATGAAGGTGGTTCCCTGCCCAGTAGCAACAAGTTCCATGAAGGGTACTGAGAAAAGCACCCTAGAGATAGACCACAATGATTAGTCTATTCTAGGCGAAAACCTGACCGACCAAACTAGACGAGGTTAGAGTAAGACTCGAGTTGGGTAGAAAATAAGTAAGTGTAAGTAATTGACCAACACACACACAACATAGGCAGAAAAAGGTAAAGCATAGAAAAGATAAAAGAGAAAGAACAATAAAAAATTTACTGAAAGATGTATTTCATTTTGTTTAACAAGTCGATTAAGAAAATTTTCGTTTTACAAAATCTAGACATTATTTTCCATTGTATAAAAAAAACAAAAAAAAAAACTTTTGAGTAAAAGTAATGAAAATGACTGGATCATGCATTAGGTGTGTTATAGTTCGCCACTCCGCCATCTCTAGACTTACCACTCAACCTGGGAACTCATCCAAACTAAAGTATTTGGTTCAATTATTTTGACCCACATAAACTCGTCGATCGCTAGTTTCATGCCAAACCAGACATGATGGCCTCATCATTGATATACTCCTCCATCATCTTTATAGTTGCAACCTTCTTCAACAGAAGTCTGTTTTCCTTGTGAGCCATTGAGAACAAACCAGTCTTAACCTCTCCCTCTTCCTTGGTAGCAGCTACCCAAAACTTTGCCACTTTAGCTCATTCCTCAGTAGCAGCTTCCAGAACCTCTACTGCATTTGCTCGTTCCCCGGCTGATTTTACTCAAAACCTGCGAATCTTCACCTTTTTATCCACTTTTTGTTCGTGCCACATGGCATCGAGATAGTGGGTGATGTTTAGAGGTACAGCCAACAACTGATAACGATTGAAAAAGTGACAGAAGTCAATGTGATTGCAATCGTCCCCTCTTCTAAACTCTCAGATGAGAGCACATGCATAATGCTCGAAGTGAATTTATCGGTACCTGGGTCGACTGGGTACTAGTCCCTTTATATGTCAATGAGGGTGACATGGGAGTCCTAGGTCACAAACACTTTCAACCTCTCTTTCTACATCGAGTTTGAGCTGCCTGGTGCTCCTTTCTACTCTTCCCTAGAGGTGTTGAAAGATTGGTGCCTGATGATCGAGTTTTGGTATTCCTAGTATTTTTGGATGAAATATTTTAAATCTAAAATATGTATTATAAATTCTATAACTTGAGTTTTTCTACAATTTAGCACTACGCGCTAGATATTTTATGCAAGTGTACGTATCATTCAAATAATATCAGATTTTTGAGTCCGGAGTATCGATCCCACAAGGAAGGTTGTTATTTTAAAGACTTAAGAAAAATTCTAGCCTACTATAATGAGTCTTAGTCTGGAAGTAAATTCAATTTAAATTTTGCTTAAAAATTCTACCAAATTATTACTAAACCTATAAATTTACTCTAAAGTTAATTATACTAAATTTAAATAAGTTGAGAAAGATCAAGTTATGAAAAATATCCTCCCCTTGCAATGAAGTAATTTGTGTAGGAATGGAACACTTGGACTATAAATTGTAAATAGTGAAAAATAGAAGCATTCCTCTTCTTCACCCTTTTCGAGTGCATAAAGAAGTTTGGTTTAACTAGGTAAGTGTTTTTGCCAGTCACCCTACAAACCTCCAAGTTACCCTCATCAAAACTTATCTCTATATCTATTTTCACTGCTCTATGAACTACTTTTCCTTCACTCAATAGCGTAATGTGGTTTCTACTAGTTGTTAAAGTCATAACACTCTCGGATCATTATGGATTCACAAAACGTTTTAACCTGTCTATTGATCAAATTGATAAGTAAATGAAGTATGAACTGAAAACCATCACAATGTTGAATAAAAACTCATTGTAAATGTATTAACAAATCCTACAGATATTATTAATTCATCACAAGAAAAAGGTACAAAGGATCTACTCAGAGTACATGAAAAAAACACAACAATCCATTATCTTATAATAAAACAAATTCATATACAATGAGTTTACAACTAATATAAGACAATATATAATAAAATACTTATCTTTCTCCCTAATAAAAGAAGAGAGAAATTCTCCCCACATTATCTCCAAGTGTTCCTGGCATTGCTTATAGCAATCATTTACAATAATATCCTCTCAATTCTTCCTAAAAAAATGCAGAAAAATACACAATCTCTATTTAAACTCTACTTTCCTGCACACTTAAACGTTCTCCGCATTTCACAAAATGATCCCCCTTCTGTTAGAACTACTCCCCACTAATAACCTCCAAATTTGCGCATAACTGCTATAGAAACTGCACAGAATAGTTCTGGCGCCTAGGCGCCACCTTCTCGGGTAGGCAAGGAAAAACACAAGCGCCTAAGCGCTAGTACGCGGCGTCATGGCACCATGCTCTCTGTTTGTTGGACACAATCTATCACCTAGCCGCCAGTCTGCAGCACCATGGAGCCATGGAGCAGCATCAAGGTGTAAGAATTTGGTGCTTAGGCCCCAACCTATTGTTGCTCCATTGCTCCATTTGCCTCATTTTCGCTCCGTTTTCACTCCAATTTGCTCCAAACTCCTACCTATTATACCTGCAACTAAAACATGGGAATAATTTTCTTTAAAGTGCAACTTCATCAAAAAGATGTGCTAAAATATAAGAGAAATTTAGCATGCTACAAGATATATCACATGACTTGCCCATTAGACGTTACCTATTCTTCACCTAACATCATTAATAGGGGCAATCTCTACCTCCACCCCAGCCTTTACCCGAAACTCTTCTTCCTCGGGTGCTTCCTTAGACATTGTCATAGTCACAGGCCTAGGCTTTCCATCAACATGAACTCTAGGGAAGTGGGTCATCCCCTATAGCAATAAGGTCAATAAAACTTGTGGTGAGGGGAGGGTTGGGGGCCATCCAACACATGATTTGGTTGTTACCAAAGCTCTACAGTCATCACAATGTTTTTTTTTTTTTGGTTTGATAACTGTGTTCACCATCACCCCCTCAGTGTATTGCTCCATGGGTAGTTGTTTCTCCTCAACCGTCAAAGCCAAGGATCGGATCAGAGGATGCATTGACTTTGACTTCTTGTAGAATCTACCAGTCAATCGGACCTGCACCCACAGTCCTTGGCCGAACCGACAATAAACCAATGCTTTAAGTTAATTATTTTGTTCTTATGTCAGTCTGTTGGAACTTCTGGGTCAATTCAATGACCACATAGCGGTCTGTCTCGATGAGAAAGGAGAACATGTTGGAAAAAAAACTCTTGGGTATCATGGAACCTCTGTCCACCGACAATAAATCATCCAACACATGATTTGGTCATTTCCAAAGCTCTACAGTCCTCACCATGTATTCTTTTAGGTTGATAACCGTGTTCACCATCACCCCCTCGGTGTATTTCTCCATGGAAAGTTGTTTCTCCTCAACCGTCAAAGCCAAGGATCGGATCATGGGATGCATTGACTTTGACTTCTTGTAGAATCTACCAGTCAATCGGACCTGCACCAACATTCCTTGACCAAACTGACAATAAACCAATGCTTTGAGTCAATTATTTTGTTCTTATGTGAGTCAGTTGGAACTTCTGTCAATTCAATGACCACATAGGGGTCTATCTCGACGAGAAAGGAGAACATGTTGGAAAAAAACTCTTGGGTACAATGGAACCTGAGTCCATCGACAATAAATTACATATGAAAAAATCTTTGCAATCAATTTTGGTTTTATGCCTACGGGCTCCCTGCAAAATGACGACCAGAGATCCCATTGGAACTGGTCCAAGTAGAAGACTAGGTCATTCCCAAATTCATCACTCACCTGAGTGTCCAAGCAAAAGACTCGCGCAGATGAATCTCGGTGTCAACACACAACCCTCCTCGACCAAGGTAGCATCAGTCGTAGACAAAAGTAGATTGTTCGGCCACACGAAGAGTCTTGAACTACTTTAGGGAATATTTGTTTGCCATGGAAACTAATGCTAGAAGATCGAGAGGAGAAGAAGCAATCAAATGAAAGAAAGGAGGAAAAAATATTGAATGCATACATTCAACTGTTAATCCTTGTACATAAGGGCGCTAGTAGAAGTTCAAACACAATGTCAAAGCCATGCTCCTTTGACCGATCGTCTGCCAGACCCGAAGAGTCGCCAACTCCATTGAGTACTCCAGCTTCACGGCTGTCATCTCCTCCTGGAACACCTCCACCTCTGCATTTGGTTGAGGACTATTGGTTCCCCTTTCGTGCCCCTCTTGAGAATCAGTTGGGATATCGACAGCCTCTTCCCTGGTCGATGCCTGTACTGAGGTCCCCTCAGCTGCACGATATGCGGGACAGCGTCACCGTCATCAAAGAGCAAGCATCGGCAAAAAAAAAAATTATAATCACGATAGCTCCATATCTAGGAAAAATTATTGCCTACTTCACCATATATAACCAATTAAAATTTTTCCATATTAAAAAATGTATGGGAGCTAGTCCTAATTTAAATTATTTTTTTTCAAAAAAATAAAATTTCTGATTAGACGCGGCGTCCATACCGAATAATTTCTCCATATATAGGGCTCAGCTCGGTTTTACAAAAAAAAAAAAAAAGTTGCCGCCTCTTTATTAAATGTTTCCACCTCTTTTTTTGTTGGAAAAGATACATCTCTTGATAATAATAGGTCCCGCCATTTGAATTGTTTTTTTTATGCAGAAGAGCTATTTTTATGGAGGGAATAGTATTCTTTTTTCCTTGCTTTAGACTTGACGGTTCTAGAGAGAAAAAGTGTGCAGGATAAAAATTACTTCTTCATTGGTGGCTTACGACAAAAACGGAGCAAGGCTTCAACTTTATTTTTCTACTTTTTTCTACTGCTTTACGGAGGAAGCCGACAGCTTCGAGGAAGAATAAGCAGCGGTGAAGGAAGACATCGACTTTGTAATTCGTTGAAGTTGAGATAAGTATTTCTTGTAAATTTAAGTATCGATTATATTTTCCTCAAGTAATAAAATTCTTTGCAACTCCGTGGACATAGGAAAAAATTGTCGAACAATATAAATCTGTGTCTTCTTTTCTAGTTTGATTTATCTCGTTCTTATTTTTGCTTTGTCGAACGTTCTTTACACACACACACACACACACACACACACCAATTGGTATGAGAGCTTTTTTCAAATCTCAGGAAAGACGATGGTTGCAGATGAAGTGAAGGTTTCAAGGATCGAAAAATTTAATTGCACAGATTTTGGTTATTGAAAGATGCAGATAGAGGAATACCTGTATGGAAAGAAACTTCATCTTTCGTTATTGAGGAAAAGTTCGAAAAGAATGGATGAGACTAAATGAAATTTGTTGGATTGACAAGTTTTGGGGGTTATTTAATTGACCCTATCGAGGCCTGTTGCACACAACGTCGTCAAGGAAAAGACTAATGTAGATCTTATGGCAGCTTTGTTAGGTATGTATGAAAAGTCATCGGCGAATAACAAAGTATATTTGATGAAAAAGTTTTTCAATTTGAAGATGGCGGAAAGTATGTCTATTGTTCAACAACTAAATTATTTTAATACTATTACAAATCAATTATTATCTGTGGAAATTGAACTTGATTATAAGATACATGCACTGATCTTATTAAATTTATTGTCAAATAGCTGGGAAGCTATGAGGATGACTGTCAGTAATTCTGCAGATAAATATAAATTGAAATATGATGATTTTCGTGATTTGATTTTGGTTTAGGAGGTTTGCAGGAAAGATTCTGGTGAGATCACAAGTTCAAGTTTAGCTTTAAATGTTGATTCCAGAGGGAGATCAATGATCAGAAACTCAAATAGAGGAAGATCAAAATCAAAGCACAGGGGTGGGAGCAAGTCAATACATGATCAGAAAGTAACTTGCTAGACTTGTGGCAAAACTGGTCACATAAAGAGAAACTGCATAAATCCCAATAAGTTAAAAAATGATGGCGCAAATGTGGTAACTGAAAAAACACGGGATGCACTACTATTGGCAGTTCACAGTTTTATTGATGACTAGATACTGAATTCAGGGGCTTCATTCCATACAACTTTCTGTCGAGAATTGATGTGAAATTATGTTACTGGTGACTTTAGGAAAATATATATGGCAGATGGAGAAGCTTTGAGTGTGGTAGGAATTGAGGACATTGACATTGCACTTCCTAATAAGAACAAGTGGACTTTGCAAAATTTCTATTGACGACTAAATACTGGATTCAGGGGCTTCATTCCATACAACATTCCGTCGAGAATTGATGTGAAATTATGTTACAAGTGACTTTAGGAAAATATATCTGGCAAATGGAGAAGCTTTGAATGTGGTAGGAATTAAGGACATTGACATTACACTTCCTAACATTAACAAGTGGACTTTGCAAAAGGTCAGACACATTCTTGAACTGAAGAAGAACCTCATTTCTATTAGGCAGCTTGATGAGTGTGGACATTCAGTAATGTTCTCAAATAACACCTGGAAGGTTACTAAAGGAGCACTGGTACTGGCTCAGGGTAAGAAAACATGTATGTTGTATATGACTACTGGTTTAATTAATGTGTTGATACTACTGTTGCAGAGAGCACAACAGAGTTGTGACATTGCAGTCATGACCACATGAGTCAGAGGGGTATGAAGGAACTTTAGTCCAGAGGCAAGCTACCAGAACTGAAGTCAGTTAATCTCGGTATGTGTGAGAATTGCATTTTGGGGAAACATTAGAAGGTCAGTTTCTTGAAAAGTAGCATAACACCAAAGGCAGGAAAGCTAGATTTAGTACACACAGATGTGTGGGGACCTTTTCCAGTGGCATCTCTTGGAGGCTCATTATTATATTACATTCATTGATGATCACAGCATGAAGGTATGGGTTTATTTCTTGAAGCATAAATCTGATGTATTTAATGTGTTTAGGACTTGGAAATCCATGGTTGAGACAGAGACATGCTTAAAGCTGAAATGTCTGAGGTCTGATAATAGTGGTGAGTACATTGATGGTGGGTTCAAGGAGTATTATGCAACTTAGGGCATCAGAATGGAGAAAACCATTTCAGGGACACCACAACAAAATAGTGTTGTAGAGCGTATGAATAGGACAATTAATGAGTGGGCTAGATGCATGAGATTACACACCAGACTACCACCTACTCTAGGCAGAAGCAATCAGGACTGAAGTTTATTTGATTAACAGTGGGCTATCCGTTCCATTAAAGTGTGAGTTACTTGAGGAGGTTTGGAGTGCGAAAGAGGTCAAATTTTCTCACCTTAAAACTTTTGGTTGTCTTTCATATGTTCTCATTAATCTAAATGCTCGTAGTAAACTTGAGGCTAAGTCAAAGAAATGTTAATTCATTGGCAATGGAGATGAGGCATTTGGATATCGTTTCTGAGATGATCAGGATCGAAAGATCATAAGGACCAGAAATGTGATTTTTAATGAGAATTTTATGTACAAGGACAAGTCCATTACAGTTTCTGAAACAGTGCTGCTAGAATCTGAGTTGGTAAGGTTTGATAATTTACTAAGAGTTACAGTGTAGGTCAGAGATGTAGGTGACGAGGAGAGTGGGTCCGAGCACCCATTCCTATTGTTCCGCAGTCAGTTTCAGAGCAGTCTACCCCTACAGTTGCAGTTCACAGGTTAGAAAAGACTAGACGTTCTTCACAGAGTTACTCTCCAACTTTGAATTACATTCTGTTGACAGATGGTAGAGAACCTCAGAGTTATGAAGAAATCTTGCAAGATGAAAATTCAAGCAAGTGGGAGCTAGCCATCAAGCAGGAGATGGATTATTTTCTAGAAAATCAGACACGGGAGATGACAGATCTTCCACCAGGGAAGAAGGTATTACACAACAAGTGGGTGTACTAGGTGAAGACTGAGCATGTGGCAATAAGAGGTACAAGGCAAGACTTATTGTAAAAGCTTTCAGCAGAAGCATGGTGTTAATTATTCCGAGATTTTCTCTCCTATGGTGAAGCTGAAAACAATCTGAATGGTACTATCTATGGTGGCTACTGATGATCTTTTCTTTAAGCAGTTAGATGTGAAGACAACCTTTCTTCATGGAGATCTTAAAGAATACATCTACATGCACTACCCTGAAGGGTTTGTGGTACAGAGAAATGAAGACTCAATTTGCAGACGGAAGAAGAGCTTATATGGCCTAAAACAAGCTCCAAGACAATGGTACAATAATTTTGATAATTTCATGCACAGTGCAGGGTACAGCAGATGTCAGGCAGATCATTGCTATTATGTCAGACATTTTGAAAATTCTTACATTATTTTTCTATTATATGTGGACACATGCATATTGCATGGGCTAGTATTGATGAGATTAATAATATGAAGTAGCTGATGTCAGAATACTTTGCAATGAAGAATTTGGGAGTTGCAAAACAAATCCTTGGCATGAGAATTGTCAGAGATAGATTCAGAGGCACGTTGAGACTCTCTCAGGCTGAGTATGTGAAAAAGGTACTTAGCAGGTTCAATATGGATAAGGCCAAACCAGTTGGCACACCCTTGGGCAGTCACTTTAGACTTAACAAGTACCAGTCACCCACGTGAGAGGAGGAACGAGACCACATGAGTAAGGTTTCTTATGCTTCAACTATTGGTTCACTTATGTATGCTTTATATCAGACAGGATATTGCCCATGTGGTGGGAGTTGTAGCAGATACATGAGTAATCCTGGAAAAGAACATTGGAAAGCAATGAAGTGGATCTTAAGGTACCTAAGAGGCTCTTCATAAACTTGCTTGTGTTTCCTAGGAAAACGTTTAGAGGTACAGGGCTGTGTTGATGCTAATTTAGCTGGAGATATTAATACTATAATAAGTACTACGGGCTATATTTATACTTTTCGTGGCATTACAGTATCACGGGGCTCTAATCTGTAGAAGGTAGTTTCATTGTCTACTACAGAAGCTGAGTATATAGCAGTGCCAAATGCTGCAAAGGAGATGATATGGATACTGAGCTTCTTGGAACAATTGAGCAAGAATAATCAGAAGGACATTCTCTATAGTGATAGCCAGAGTGTCATATTCCTTGCCAGGAATCTTGCATTTCATTCCAGAACCAAGGACATTCAAATTAAGTATCACTTCATATGGTTATTATTAGATGACAGACAGTTGTTGCTTGAAAAAGTTTGTGGAAGTGAGAACCCTGCTAATATATTGACTAAGGTTGTTACTCTTAAGAAACTGAAGTTATGTGCAGCTTCAGTTGGTCTTCTAGCTTAAAAATAGGGGTATTGAGTTATAGAGGTGGAGGATATCACATTTGAAGAAAAGGGTGTTGTCGTCAGTGGAGGATATCAGTTTGAGGAAGGAGAACATTTTTGTCTGTTTACCGGTCTCCAAGTGGGAGACTTGTTGTGTGGAGCTCAGTTTAACAAACAAAATAAAAAGTTGCTGCCACTTTATTAACTTTTTCTGCATCATTTTTGTTGGAAGAGACACATCTCTTAGTAATACGTGTCCCACCACTTGAATTATTTTCTTTATGCAGAAGAGCTATTTTTATGGAGGGAATATTATTCTTTTTCCTTTGTTGTAGACTTGGCGGTTCTAGGGAGAGAAAATGTGTGTGTAAAATAAAAATTGCTTCTTTATTGGTGGCTTACAACAAAAAAGGAGCAAGGCTTCTACTCCTTTATTTTTCTACATTTTTCTGGTGCTTTACGGTGGAAGCTGACAGCATCGAGGAAGAAGCAGCGGTGAAGGAAGACATTGACTTTGTAATTCGTTGAAGTTGAGATAAGTGTTTCTTGTAAATCAAAGCATCGATTGTAAATTTCTCAAGTAATAAAATTCATCTGCAAATCCATGGACATAAGCAAAAATTGTCAAACCACGTAAATCTGTGTGTTCTTTTCTGGTGTGATTTTTCTCGTTCCTGTTTTTCACTTCGTCAATCATTCTTTATATATATATATATATATATATATATATATATATATATATATATATACCACAATAACTTAGACCACTTGAAGGATGGACAACTCTCACTAGAAATTGGTGAGGTTTCCACAACCGCTTGGCCAAGGTTTGGTTCCAGAACAACAAGCCCTTGATATTGCAAAGCACATGCCATTTTATCTTTAAGGATTGGTTTCAGAACTGCAGACCTCTGGTCAGCGGGCAACAAGACTCTGATCGTTCCCTGAGCAGGTTGCACAGCCAGCTAAGTGCTGGCCGCAACAGAAGCAAAGGTCGGTGCACTAACAAGTTGGCCTACATCCTTTTGTTGAAGAGTAGTCAGCGAGTTGGATGACACAGTCTCATCTCTAGGGTCTTCCATCCACTTCTTCTTATAAGCAAGACCTTCGCGTCAAACTTACTCCATAGGACTCTTCATTATCCTAGGTTTCTTAGCACACTCAGATTGGCTCCTTTCAACAGGCTTTTTTGTTCCGATCTTGTCACCCTCAAAATAGCTGCCTCCCTTTGGCCGCTTCTTCTTCTCAAGCTCCTTCTCTCGGTGGACACATGGCCCAAAGTTACTAAAGTCTTTCACCAATTTTTCCTTGATATACGGTCTATTAAGGTCTTCTTATCGCTTGCCAAGAAGATCCTCCTAAAACCAACCGACTAAACGACATACTCTCAAATAGTGAGGATAAAGAATGCGACAATCGCACCATATTTATAAAGGGCAATGAACATGGAATCTAGAAATTTCGATTATTAAAGTACTGAATACAAAAGTAAATTAATCTATTTCCTGCATTAAATTCCCTTGTTCTTATTACAACACAACTTTCAAGAAATAAGTGAATCGAGAGAATATGGAAACTGGATATATATGTTAGAAATGCATTAGCTTGAATCCTGAGGAAATCTAATGGACTACAAGACAAAAGTACGGTCAAAGAAGGCCCATCAGAAGAAGCTAGAACCATGTCAACAGAAGACCAAAGGACACTGTTAAGCAGTTATAGCTCCCTTAAAACATGATTTAGTTTGACCGGACGAAGCTTGTCCAAGTCAAGGATCGAGACTTAACTAACCAAGTGAAGGGATCTGTTTGACTCTTGTTTAAGCATTATTAGAAGACTCTTCAGAAGGCCCAATGTTCTCATATTCGAACATTCAGTAGGACTTTCAAATGGATCTCTTATAAAAAAGGGGTAGTATACCAGTCATATTACGATAATTCATTCTCTGTCTAATAGCCTAGTTATATCCTATCAACATGAGTTTCCCATCTAAGGCTCAATAGTTGACAGTCAGAGCGAGACGATCAACTGATTAACTCAAGTCGACCGAATGAAGTCTAAAAACCAAAGGACTAATGGATTGCCCCGACTCAACAAAATCGAACGAAAGTACTGGCCTACATAAGTATCACAGTTCTCGTGGACCGAACAATGTGGTAGTCAAACCATAACCTCCTTTATTTCTCTTGTTCCCAAAATATTCTGTAACGCCCCCACAAAAACAGAGGCAATCATGTAATTTTTTACTTTATACCCCCACAACTCTAAATAGTGAGGTTAATTCTAAGAAGAGGGGCTTTTGGCTCTCTCCCTTCTCCCATGTATCAAACGTATTTGATTATACAAAAGTTCACAAAAGAGCCTCCCAGTTTTCTATAGAGTGGCAAGTTGTGACACACTCCTCTCTCTCTCGCTCTTTCTCTCTCTCTCTCTCTTACTTTTCTCTTTGGTTTTGCGCTCTATTTCTTGGATATGATTCGCAAGACAAATCCATATTCAATACAGACATAATAGCAAAAAAAAGATTATGCTGGGATGAATAATCGAGCCTTGATGAACATTTTTCATCAAATAATTTGCTCCAGCAGTGTAGTATTGTGGGATAATATGTAACATAAACTAATAAAAAACAAGTTTAAACATGGATAATTAATAATGACTTTGAATTTAAATATCAAAATTTTTGACAAATAACAAAGCTAAGTTTAAGTTATCAATGGTAAAACATTCTATACGATCATTGACATAGGGTCAGTTTGGGGCAGCAGTATGTTGGTCATGCGACACTGTATCGTAGTTTGTTTGTTTGGGTAAACTGCATTTTGATAGTTTTTTCAAGAGGCTGTCAAGGCTCAACAGTTCATAGTCGGACCGAGACAATCAACTGATTAACTCAAGCCGACCAAATGAAATCTGAACGACTGACGGACTGACCGATTGACCCAACTCAACAAAATCGATCGAATATACTTGGTCTACATAAGTATCACATGTCCTCGCAGACCAGACAATGTGGTAGTCAAATCATAAACTCCGTTATTTTTCTTATGCCCAAAATATCCTGTAATGCCCACATAAAAATAAAGGCAATGATGTAATTTTTACTTTATACTCCCACAACTATAAATAGTGGGGTTATTTGTACAAAGTGGGGCTTCTGACTCTCTCTCTTCCCCCATGTATCAAATATATTTAATTATATAAAAGATCACAAGAGCCCGGGAATATCCAGTTTGCCCTAGAGAGGCAAGTTGCGGAACACTTCTCTCTCCCTCTCTCTCTCCCTCTCTCTCTCCCTCTCTCTTACTTCTCTCTTCTGTTCGACGCTTTATTGCTTGGATATGATTCACAAACAAATCCATATTTAATATAAACATAATAGCTCAAAATAACGATTATGTTGAGACGAATAATGAAGCCTAAATGAATATTTTTGATCAATTATTTTACTTCAATAATATAGTATTCATGGGATAATATTTAATATAAGCCAACAAAAAATAACTTTAAACATGTATCATTAATGATGGTTATGAATCCACATATCAAAATTTTCCTCCGACTTAAAAAAAATGGGTAAGTTTAGGTTATCAATGGTAAAACCTTTTACTTGGGGCTCATTTGAGGAGGCGGTACGTTGGCGGTGCGACACCACACAACAGTTTTATCTATTTGGGTAAACTGCATTTTGACAAATTTTTCAAGAAGCTGCCGTTGAAATTCAGGTTTTCTCACAAGTACTAGTTAAATACGGTGATAACTTTCTAGTTGCGTCTGTTTATTGTAAAAAATAAAATTTATAATAATTTTAGCAATTTTTTTAATATCAGTTTATTTTTCATTAATTTCACAGTTAATTTTTAACTTTTAAATCATTGAAGAATAGAGTTCATTTTTAATAAGCTGCAAAGGAGATTCCTAATTAACCCATCTTAAAATGATAATAAATTAATCGAATAAGTGTTAGAGATCACGTGAACTCTGTCTCACATTGAGCGCACCTAAGCTCTCCATGATTGGAAAACCCGTCTCAGAAATTAGAAGATAGGAGTTTGGATAATCTATCCAGAGGACCGCCCCTCTCCCGCTAGAATTGGATATTGTAAATTTTGCAGTGCGCTCTTACCTCGGACCCAATTCTTTTCGCCAATCGTCAGGTAACCGTCTCATCTCTCGATGCTCAGGTTATTTCTTCAACGTAGTCTATTTTGATTCTGAAAATATTTTGTTGAAATCGTACTTTTTGAGAATGTTGAATGAAGCTTCAAAACATGAAGCAGGAGTGAAGTGATGCCCTTTAAGTTTGACAATTTTGAAGTTTGATGTTTAGATTAATTTGTTTTAGTATATACTTTTTTTCTTTTGGGCGAGCTGAACGTTTTTCTCTATTTTAGTTTAGGAGCCATGCAGCGAGTTAAGAACCAGCTGAGTGGGATTCTAGGGTTCTTAAAAAGCAAAGGATTTGACGATGACAAGATAGAAAGAATGTTCAAGAAATGCAAATACCTTGAGAGTGTGGATAGAGAAAGAGCCAATGAAGTGTGGGAATATTTGAAAACCATTGGGATTCAAGAAAGGAAGATGCTTCATGTCATTTCTAATTGCCCAAAGGTTCTCACGTTGAACTTAGATGAGAAGCTTCTGCCTGTTGTTCGATGCCTCTCAACCCTAGGAACAAAATCTGGTGATGTTGCGATGGCCATCACTAAATTCCCTCCCATCCTCTTTCACAGTGTCGAAGAGAAGCTCTGCCCGCTCTTGGCCTTATTCCAAGCAATTGGTATTCCGGAAAAAAAAATGGGTAAGCTGCTTTTGTTTAACCCAAGACTTATCAGTTACAGCATTGACAAGAAGTATGCTGATATGATTGGTTTTCTTGCAAGCATGGGAATCAAAAGAGAAGGTGCTATCGGTAAAATTCTGGTGAAGAATTCATGGATCATGGGTTATAGTGTGGAGAGGCGGCTTCAGCCAACTGCAGACTTCTTGAAATCAATTGGTCTTAACAAGCTAGATATTCAACGGGTAGCAGTCAGCTTCCCCGAAGTTTTGTGTAGAGACGTGGAGAGGATTTTGAAGCCCAATTTAGAGTTCTTAAAACAAAGTGGGTTCAACATTGAGCAAATTAGGTTGTTGGTTGCTGGATATCCTCCAATTTTGATCAAGAGTATAAGAAATTCCCTGCAGCCAAGAATCAAATTCCTGGTAGAAGAGATGGGGAGAGATATTGGTGAAGTCGTAGATTATCCTGAGTTCTTTCGGCATGGTTTGAAGAAGAGCCTTGAAATTAGACACAGATTACTCAAGCTGAAGAGAACAGACTGTAGTTTGTCTGAGATATTGGAATGCAAACATAAAAACTTTCTTGTCAAATTTGGATTGGTAGAAGGTTTGTCCTAAATATTTTACAATTAGCAAGTCAGCTTTTCTTTTTATTCTTTAAGGCTTTCTGTACTTAGAGATTTCTTGTCATTTAACAAGATTATTTGAGGCCAGATTATAGGTTATTCATCTAAGGAAATTATTTAATATTTTTCTCAGTTTATTGTTTTCACTGAAAGACTGATGCTTTAGCTGAACGTGGGAGTGTTTTAATTTGTTGGTCGATGTGCAGGTAAAAAAATGCTAGAAAAGCAGGGATTTCAATACAGTTAACGTTATGTGTTAATGTCATTTTCCTTGCATCCTTTGCTTTTCTAAACTAACCCTTTAAAACACCACCTAAAGTATTCTAGTCATTATTGACTGAGATAATAAAGAATAATAGTGAATAAGGAACACTAACAAGTTTTGCATTTCCTATTTGTTTTATTGTTGTCATAATTTATGGACCTGGAACTTTTAGAATGGATCTTTCACTTGGTTAGATATCTATATAAATATGAATTGTGTTGTCAGGACATTATATAGTTATCAGCTCTTCCTTTGAGGTATTCAGGTTCTAGCATGCACTCAACCACTATCTTTAAAAGTTCATAAACTTTGAAATATCTTTAATAGCGTAATACCTTGGGGATTATGTTGTTAGTTTTATTATGAATTTTGACAATCGATTTTACTTGGCCATCTAAACTTCTACCTGTGAAGGCTTCGTTCTATGGTAGAATTTAAGCATCTAGTCTAATTGAAATTAAGCTTAAATAGAAAATGTATCTTGATTTCACTGGTTGGTGGTAAGGAGTCGGATTGCACATGTGCAACTAGATCAGAGTAAGCTCCTTGGCCCATGGAAAAAATTATAAAGTAGTTGAGTGGGCGTATATGCATGGTTTCTACTTCTCATAAAACATTAATAAGAGAATGATTGCTACCGGGATAGAAACAGCATACTAATGCTAAAGAACTTGGATGAGTAATTGAACGACCACCAACACTACATGTTACCTACATAAGGACCTTGATTTGGACATAGAATAATTAAAAGAATGCTATAGTATTCTATCTTCCTTGTAAAAACAAAGCACCATCCACCACTACATAGTGGAGGGATCCAGAAACATCAGTAAAAATAATACATTTCATTGTTTTACTTTTCACCTCAGAAATCATATAATTTCAGTTTTAGAAGCCACTGCGTATTCAGCAGGATCAAATTGGCTTAATCTTGATCAAAGTCTTGCATTGATTTATATGATTAGCTATCACACATCGAAAGACCTTCATAGTCAAAGAGCTAAATACAACAGGTAAATTAAACTTACAAAATTCATACTAATTTGGAGGGAGCGATTTGAAGGATTGGAGTGCCTTGTCTGGAGTTGTATGTTTTTGTATGGAATGCTTGAGGTTGGTGGTTTCCAAAGAAGTAATTGTGGTGTTGAAGAGAAAAATCTCTTGATACATCCTTGGAATGTTTCACAATTTGAATTTTAGTTTAAAGAGGCCACCTTTTTATGATGATCTACCAACAATATGATCAACTTCCTTCCAAGTAAGTTCTAACAACCTCCAAGCATTCCTCAACTTCTAAGCATCTCCTAATTAGTATTTATTCTTTTGAAAGTGTGAAAAATTACAATTATTAGCAGGTCAATATAAAAGGTGTTTGAACATTGCATGACTTGACATCCATCAAAAACCTCAATAGGGCGCTGTTTCACCTTGATGGTTGGTGATGCATATTTGAGGAAAAAATGTTAGTTTCAATACAGGAAGGAAAACATTTAGTTTTTAACGTTGATATCACATAGTGGAAGTTTTGAACAGTAGGGGAAGAATTTTTCTCACAAGTACTAGTTTTCCTTCTTTGAGTCATAAAATACAAAACGGCAAAAAAATAGTTGTCAGTAGTTTTATGGAATATTGCTGAAAACATAAGAAAAAAACTGAAAACGATAATTTCCAAGTTCAATTTTTGCTCTGTTAAATGTAAACCAAGCTTTGAAGTCAACTACAATTAATTAGGGGTAAATAATTGAAATTACTTGAGCATGAATAAGACACATTAGCAGTTTAACTTAATGCAAATTAACTAATAATCCTTGCATTAGTTGCAACAAAAGCAGAATCTTTTGCTAAGAAGTTCAAATTGATTGTTGAATGAGGATTTGTTAAAATGTTTGCAAGTTGATTTTCAGATTTGCAATAAGACAAAACTCATATCTTCTTCTTTTGCACTGATATTAAAAAGAATAGCTTGATTTTAAAATGTTTGGTTTTTGGATGAGAAGTTGAAGTCTAAGATGCTATAGCTTGGTTATACACAAGCATTGCTGTTCTTTTTCAGTTACTTCAAATGTAAATCACTCAACAACTACCTTAGGCCTTAATGCTTGATTCATAGTAGCTGTACGAGCAACAAAATTCAGTCTTTGTTATAGATTGAGCTACAATTTCCTGCTTCGTGGAACACCAAAAGAACAGTTCTAATCCTAACTTAAAGCATACTGCGGAACTCTTAATGTCATTCATGGACCCACCTCAATCACTATAAAAAACTTTATCAAATTCAAGTTTTGACACCTTTGTATAGCTAATGCTTCTTTTTGCTAAGCCTAGAAAGAATACTAACTACAAAAAGAAAACCTGGATTTATTACAGTTAGATACTGTTACGCTGGTGCCTAGCCTAAGGGCAGTTTTGTTTTTTATTAGTCTAAGTGCAATTTAATCTTTTATTATTGTATGTACGAAAAGTACTAATAATAGAAGAAATCAGTCAGCCGTATCATTCCACGTGCTACCCCAGTCGACCGACTAACCACCACTTCGGGTAGACTCAACAATGAAAAGATGCCAGGTATACGAAAAGGTGCCAATGAAAACCAGTAACTTCCAGAAACATAATTACTTCTAACTTCTATGAGCTTAATCACTTTGTAACTTTCAAGAGCTTATTGACTTGTAACTCTCAGGAGCAATGGTGTAATTTACTAGATCCTCGATGCTCTAGAAGTAGGAGGATCTTTTTTCATGTGACATTTAGGCTTTCCAGTCATTTAGACATTACACTCCCCTTTTCTTTTAAAAATTCTTTTCAATAAATAAAATGGGCCCGAGAGCACAGGGAAGACCCACCCTTTGCCCTGCTGCGAGCAATTGCTGTGTTACTCCTTTCTCTCTCTCTTTTTTCCTCCCCCGGTCCCTTCGCTCTTTTCCTTAGGACTGAATCCAACATCCTAAATGGTGCAGTGAGCGTGGACCGTGCTGTGAACAAGAAGATAAGCAACACCGAGGAAAAAACTATTCACAGAAGCACTTCTAGTAGAGAGCACACAAAGGGAACTTACACAACAACGAATCCAATAAAGCCAAAGATGTGTGCAAAAACTGGGGGCACGCTCTCCGCTTCCAGTTCTAGAGGAACAGTGGAGCCTAGTGCCAACTATCTCTATGGGATTCTTGGAGGCTAAAAAAACAAAATAAAATAGAGAAACCTCAACTTCCATCTTAATTTGTAGCTGTCATCAAACAAAGTGAAAATGCGGTTTGCTTTAGTGGATCAACTATAAAATGCGGTTTGCGTTAGTGGATCAACTATCTGTTTATTGTTGCAAAATCGTAATTAAGAGCATAAATCATTCAATCAATGATGATAGCATATGTAGCTTTTGCTTGCAAAATATGTGCAATGCCTTGGTCATGTACATGGTGGGTGGAACATATCAAGCGTTACTGTACAAAAAAACTTTTTTATCATCAACTGTTCAATCCATGTTACGCTTCTTTTCTCCCTTCCAAATTTTGAGCTTCGCGGACATTATTTGGCTTACAGGCAATTCTATTTGTTGATTGCATTAAATCAGAAATTACTGTGCCTTATTCATCCTTATCTAAATTCAATTATTACCCCAAATTAATCGTAATTGGTTTCCAAGTTCGTTTAAGTGTGGAATAACTGAATTTAGACGTAACAGCTTTCAGCATTTTTTCTTTTGTTTCAGTTTAGACATTATTCCTTGAAAACAGTGATAATATATATATATTTTTATTATTATTATTATTTTGTATATTGTATTTCGTGAAACAGAGAACGAAATTCAAAATATATGTGAACAATTCTTCTCCTGCTAATAAAAACTTCTCCGATGTGATATCTGAATTAAAAACTAATTCTTTTATTAAGTTCTATTGAAAAAATCAATTGGTATCATACTAGAATACTTGACGGATCTGTGAGCTCATTTCATTGCTCTAATGGAAGGTGAATCCAACTTCTCATTAATGGCTCCATCAATTTTCAATAGAGAATATTATCACGTGTGGGCAGCACAAATGCAAGCCTATACAGGTTTCATTTGGGGCAGCTTATAAGTGCGGATGAGTTTTTGAAAACGCCGCGGTACTGTTTGGATTGCACGTTTTGTCTGCTTATCCAAAAATGTGTTTGGGTTTTTATACTAAATGTAGGCTGCGTGTTGAACCTCGTGGTTGCTCCGCTGGCCGCGTTTTAAGATAAGTTGTTTATCCTGAAACACACAAGCTGCCCCAAACACACCCTTTGATACTTT
Organism: Papilionanthe hookeriana x Papilionanthe teres; assembly: GCA_022702705.1. Classification (NCBI taxonomy): domain Eukaryota; kingdom Viridiplantae; phylum Streptophyta; class Magnoliopsida; order Asparagales; family Orchidaceae; genus Papilionanthe; species Papilionanthe hookeriana x Papilionanthe teres. Next base: position 159,794,883 of record CM040427.1, read on the forward strand.
CAATGCGTGGAAGAACGATAAAAATGATTATGATGTTTAAACTCTTCCATCATATCTGATGATGATGGCATAGATATCGCGGCAGAAAGGGAAGAAAAAGCAAAAAAAAAATTGAAGGCAAAAGATTGCCTATTTGCATTAGTCTCGACAACAATTTTTACAAGATTTATGTCCAAAAAATTAACAAAAGCTATATAGGACTATCACAAGAAAGAATATGCAAGAGAAAAAAGTTAAAGGTATTTATGTCTAGAATTTTATCAGGAAGTTCAAACTCCAAAGAATGAAAGTCCAAGATAATTAAACTGTACTCCTAAAGTCTTATGTATTGTAAATGAGGAGTCTTGAATTTGAGTTTATATATTCAAGTATAGTCCAAAAATTTCTATTTACAATAACCGAATATATCAAGTAACAATCACTACTTTGGAGAACATTAAAGACTTGTCAAAAAATCTCATTATCCGAATTGCTCAATGCTTTGCAAGTACAAAAAAGCTAGGTAGATTAATGAAGATGTTTGCAGCAACAGAAATAGTTTTGCCGCTAAAGAAAAGAAATCCTATAAAACTGGCCAACAATGCAATTGAAAGAAGGCACCCTCCAAGGAAATGTTGGATAAGGAATATTGCTAAATGGTCAAATGTAATCAACTCGAACTTGAAGCAATAATCTAACAAAATAAAATTAAGTTGCTTGAAGTCGAAGGCCAAGTTGTACATGAAGGGAAAGTGATGTGGTACATGATGTATAAAATGGAAATGCAACGAGGAATGAGCCAATCACTAGATCTCAAACCATGAAGATAGATTTTGATCAAAGTTTCATGACTATGTGTAAAATGGTTGTTAAGAGTTATGCATTTTATTGAATATGTGTAATTATCAAATTATCAAAATCTAGTACATTATTGAATATGTGTAAAATGGTTGTTAAGAGTTATGCATTTTATATATTTTTTTATGTTGTTAAGTATTTATGAGATATTTTATAATGTTCATCTGATATCATCTGTGAAAACTGTATATTTAGAATGTCGATGAATGTCGATGGTCGACGATGCTAAGTGGGATTTTGATTATTGGTAGTTATAGTAGTTACTCCAAGGTGCGGCCTTCCTTGCTCCACCTTTTTATTACCTTTCGAAATTTAAAGTTGTAGATCCTTATAAGTGTTTTGTTAACTTTTATGGCGCATTGTGGACATTTTCTTGAAGTTCCCCAAGACATTTGTGTGAATAACTCAAGAAAGTAATCTTTCTAGCCAAAGTCCACATGTCCTCTTGCTCGATGGCTACTCTTTCCACCATATGCTACTTTGGTGAGTGGGTGCGTTCATTTGTATGTAAGTTGTAATTGTTGTTATAGAATCGTTCCTCAACATTCCCACTTACATTCTATGACAACCTCCTACCATTATCCCATCTAAATCCTATGTTATCATCACAATTAAAATTTAGCCAAATGAGGGACACAACAATATCTAGTCCTGTTCTACTAAATTTTTGGTGGCCTTATACCCGTTCTAAAATTTTCATAAACTTCAAACATATTCTGGACTCGTTCCTTGATCAAATCCAAAAATTTTCATCCTTTAGTTTAGACAACTAATTCACTCCATAAAGTCTAAATATTACCAATAGGTCTTGGCCAGATTAGGGTTTCCACCATAGTTAGTTGATATCATCCCATTTTTACTGTCATAAACACATTAGAAAATCGTGAAAAGATCAAAGGATCAATTAGTGGAAGCCCGTAAACTATTCCACTTATTAACTCACTATCTCCAGAGAAAATTGAATAAATCCTAATAATTGAAAGTTTGGAGACAGGTTATCACATGTTGAAGAGTTGGCATGAAAGCTATTTGTATGCTTATTATTACTGGATGCTCATATTTTCATTTGGCTAATTAACTTACCGTAATGATCTTTATTAAAATTTATTTGAATCAAAATATCTCCATCTGGTGATATATTGCATTCACTATATGATATCATGGTCAATTAGAATGTAGGAAAGGAAAGATAATTGGATCACAAAATAAATTCAAAGAAAACATTAAATAATTAAATGTTTAGTGAATAATTTAATGATGAAATGTTAGATAACATTACAATTAAAAATAATACAAATTTTATATTAAAAGAAATTAACCCTAAATTAATTTTAAAATTGGTGTAGTTGCCAATACCTCAACCAATGCAATTGTTCTAATTATTACTAATGATCATAAAACTATTTTTGATGAATTTATAACAATGTTTAGATAGCCAATATGCCACAATGAAAGCCTCATAATAGTGCTTGTTAGCAAATATTTAAAGATAATCCTTTTTTTATATAGGTGGTATCACATGGTGATCTTCCTACTCTTCACATGCACTCCACCACCTAAACGTCTAAAAAACTCTACAGATAATGTTAAGTGAGGTACGCGGGATTTGATGTGACTTATTATGTACAAGAAAAAACTTGAGCAAAGAAGATGGAGTTTAATCAAGGTCTCATGACTAAGATAAACTTGAGAAAAATGAAGATCTAATACTTCGGTTATATCCATGAATTTATTATTGAGAAATATGCTTTTTTTTGTTTGCTTTGTGTTTTATATATTTGTGAGACAATTTATAATGTTTTTATGATATCATAGCGAAAAAATCGTATGTAATAGTGGTCTAGTGAGTGTGATTGGCCAGTCAATCTAAGTGAGAGTAGTTATAAGTGATTATGAATTATTATCATATCTACTCAAAATGGGTCACCCCACCTCCCCTCTTACCACTCTTTTTCTCTATTCAAATTTGAAGTTGTAATAAATATTTTATTTATAGGAATTAAGAGTTGACATTTTCTTGAAATTTCTTTGTAAGTTTCCAGTGAAGAACTTATGGAAGTAGAGTTGGTGGAAACTCTTGCCCTCATATGCTACTTTGATGAGCAAATGTATTCATCTATATTAATTAAAAATTTTTTTCTTGTTGTAGAAGATTTCCTCAACATATCCACTTGCATTCTACAACAATCCCCAACCATTATCCTATTTAAATCTACATTATCGCCAAAATTAAAATTCAAACAATTGATGGAGATAACAAAAACTAATCTTGCTCTCCTAATCTTTTGAAGATCTTTAACCCCTCCAATAATTCTCATAAACTCCAAAGATAGCCTAAATACATTCTTTAACCAAACCTAAGTATTATCTACCCATAGTTCAAGAATTTAACTCACTCCATAAAATCTTAAATTTTACCAAAGGTTTTGGCCAAGGTTGGATTTCCACCCTACCTATTTGATTTCAACTCAGTTTCCATCATCGTAAACACCTTAGAAATATGTGAAAAGCTTCATATATCACATAGGAAGTCTTTAACCTATTTCATTGTTTACATAGCCATTCTACCTTGAAAATTCTAGAAAAAACAGCCAAAACCCTAAAAAATCTCAATTTGATCAATCATGACCTACTTTTAAGTTTACTTCCATTTCATTAATTAAACTCATTCAAATTAGTTTCAACAGATCTAGAATTATATTAGATACTTGACACGCCTAAAATATATATGCTTTTTGCTATATGATTTTACTCATTTTTGATGATATTACACTTTAAAGGAAGGTATTTTGTATATTTTTTTGGTTTTAGGTACAAGAAATGGTGATTGGAGCAAAAGGAAGCAAAAACGGTGCAATTTGGAGGAAAAACAAACAAGAAATGAAATTCTACCCTGACACCTTTCGATAAGTCTTTTGATGCTTAATCTCTTTTACACTTCTTGCATATTTTTGAATGAGATTACACTTTAAAAAAAGATTGTTTTTATGCTTATTTTGTAGGGCTATCTGTTACGAACGCAACACAACTGAAATGGGGCGAAACGGAATTGAAACAGAGCCAAACGGAGCGAAACAGTGGAGCCGCGCAGCAGCCTGCTCGCCGACAGCGAGATTTTCTCGAGACCACCGAATAGTGCCCAAAAAGGCTGCCGACAGCGGCCTTGAACCCGCCGACAGCGGCTCAGATGACCATTAACCGACTTTTAGTGGTTTTGGGCCAATATTCGACGTATTTGGACGCTTTTTCGAAGGGGTGCTTAAGGAGACTCTTGGAAATTCGTCCACACTCTTTAAAAATGGCGAATTTATGTTAGAAAAGGGAGAGAAATAATAGAGGAAAGGAGAGAAAAACTTGAGGAATGTTTAGGATTCTTAGATTAAGAGTAGAAATGTAGATTTCTACCCTTTTAGAGAGATTGGCGAGGAGATTTTGAGAGAATTTGTAAGGGATTTCGCTAGCATTGCATGGATTGCCGGGAGATTTTATGGGAGAGATCTTCATCTTTCTTTCAAAGGGAAAAGCTTAGCATTGTTCTTCATTATCTTATGATTTTGTAAACATTTGCGTAGTGGATTTTCTTTGGTTAAATGAAGTTTCCTTTGTGTTTTCTTCATGCTTTGTGACGTATCTTTCTTACTCTTTCTTCTTCTTTGAAAATAGTGGCATAAGATGATTATGACATTGTTTTCCTTTTACTTTTCTTTTGTAATGAGTAGAAATCATGTTTAGGATTTTGTGATGCATGGTAGAAGTAAATTTAATTAGAAATATGATGGTTTTTACTTGCACTTCATTTACATTGCAATAAGGGCTCATTGTAGTGTTAAAATTCGTTGTAATTGCATCGACCCGAAAGAGCGGTGTAATTCTCAACAAAGTGAAACCACATTCAAATTCCATGGATGGTGAAGTTCATGGGAATTGAATGTAAATAAATAGAGAAATAATATTAATCGGGCGTAGAATTGGTGATTTTAGAGTGACATACTAAAATCCTTAATTCGGTCCCATCTTTTGGGTGCTAAAGTGTAGATTGTTAGCCCTCAGGTGAAAGGAACGTGGGAGCTCCGAAGTGAGAGTCGGTATCCTCCAGCTAGCCGTAGATTCGATGAACTAAGCATAGGATTATTCAATGTTCTTTATGCCTGGACCAAAGGGTAAAGAATAGGATTGCTCATTTTTGGCACATACAATATTTAATGCATCTCAATCCTATACATTATCTATTTCATTACATAAAAATAATAGATTTTTAACAAATAGGAGCATTCCTATTCTTTACCCTTTGGTCCAGGTGCAAAGAACATTAACTAATCCTATATTTGATTACTGAATCTAAGGCTAGGCTGGGAGGATAATGGCTGCCACTTCAGAGCTCGCACGTTCCCCTCACCTGAGGGCTAACATCTACCTTTCAGCTCTCAAACAATAGGACCAAATTGAATATTTTAGTCTATCACACTAAAATGTCCAATTCTACCTCCAATAATTAATATTTCCCTATTTATTTGCACCCTCCTTCCAAGGCTTTTGACTTCCCTGAATATTGGATGTAATTTTTACTATAGTTGATAATTCAATATATTTTAACAACTCAATTGGCCAGATTGAAAGTAAATTAAGTTTTAAGTAAAAATTATCACAATTTATTTTAATATATTAGGTATTTCTATTTAATTTCATCAATTCGCATAACTTTCATAAACAAGGAGAAAGACTAAGAAAACTACTCAGAATGCATGGGAATAAAACAAAGCATGAATTTCATTTAAAGTTAACAACAATAAACAAAGATACTTATCTTAATTTCCTCCCAAGCGGACTTTCAAGTTCCTTTGACTTTTCCTTCTAAGTACAACAAACTAAATAAGCACTCAAATAAACTAAAGAAACTCACTAAACACACTCAGACTTACTAAAATAGACACATAGAAGACTCAAGAGACGCACTAAGACACTAGAATTAGGCCTCTATTTATAGAGGTAGGCAAAGGTCAAAGGGGTGCTTAAACACCTCTTTAAAAAGTGTCCAGGTTCAAAGTATTTACATTTTAAACTATCTCGCCGTCGGCGTGAAACGATCTCGCCGTCGGCGGGGCTTCTAGAAGGTCTTCAAACCGTGCAATCTCGCTGTCGGCGGGCTCGGGCTCGCTGTCGGCGAGGTAGTTATAAATCCTTCAGAAATTCTCCTTAGTAATCTCACCGTCGGCGGCCTCGATCTCGCCGTCGGCGACTTAGTTCAATTTGCATGAATTTCTTCCTTTTTGATCCAAATTTGCTCCATTTCATGCTTTTTGCTTCCATCACTTATAAATCTTCATTCACTGCAATAAAATAAAGAAAATACCTTTCTTTAAAGTGCAATTTCATCAAAAATATATATGAATTTCTTAATGAATTTTTACGTGATCAAAATCCCCCAAACTTAATTATTACTTGTCCTCAAGTAATTTTAATACTAAATAAAAATAATGATTCCCTAATAGAATTTTTCAATTCGGATATACTATGAATTAAATTTAAATAATATTATAGTAAAGTTGAATAGAAATATTTCTAAGTAATTAAATTAACTTCATAGATATAAGATTATTTAGTTATCAGGTTTAAGATTTCTAGTTTTTTATTTATTTCAGGAATGACTATATTTAAAAAGAGTAAATTACTTAAGATATTTAGATGATAGGAAATTCAAGAAAACACTATTTAGTAAAATACTAATTCATAAATATAAGTTTTAGAAATATAATTAAGTTTTACCCTTTAAGTTGAATCCATTGAAGCCAATTTTTGATAAGGCATCTCCTCAAGCTTCTCCTCACTTATATATATTCTTTTCTTCTCTTTTTTTTGATTGATTTTCAATCCTTCTCTTTTTTTTTTCAAGTGAGGATTACTATATCTGGATAGCCTCTTAATAATTTTGAACTTCAATTTCTCTTCCTAAAATTGAAACTTAAAATATTTCCTTGCTTTATATATATTTTATAGCCTTTACTTCATTGAGTTTCAATCCTTTCTTTTTCACTTAGATACTTAAGAATTTTCAATTTTTAGAATATAGTTTTCCTTACTTTAAATAGTTTACTATATTCTTATTCCTTTTAACCAAATATCTTATTCCATTAATTAACTGAATTACTAGAAACATTTTATTTAACTTTATATAATAATTAGATAAAGTAATTCATGTTTATTGAATTGAAAAACTACTATAAAAAATCATTTAATAATAATTTTTTTAAAAATAGAAATTGAGAATAATTTTAATAATTAAATTTGTATTTTTACCTTCCCCCAAACTTAAATTTTTCTATCTATACTAAATAATGAAAAAGGGAAAGTATATAGTAAAATTTATCATACCTTTGAGCTTTAGGTATTTCTTTTCTTTGAAATTTTTGCGAGCTTTTTATTACTTACGTAACCCGTACTTGTTAGTATTCTTCCATACATATATAATATTTAAAAGAAAGTGCGAGGATGGAAATTTTAAAATAAGTATCAAACATAAAAATTGAAAACTTAATCTATTACTACACATACAATCAACTAATCTACTTTAAAACATATTAAAACACCCTAAACAATGTTTAACATTCATAACTTATAAAAACTTTAAACTAACATCCTATATATAAAAAAATTTGCAAACTAATTTAACACACATAAGAAATCTAATATCACAGCTCAAGCAAACAAACAAGCATACCAAGTCCAAAGTCCACAAAAAGTACTGAAATATTACACACAGAATAATAAAGTTTGCAAAACAACAAATCTAAACAAACTAAATAAACTAAACAAAAGCTCTAATCTTCTGCATTAAAATCCCAATCTATGTCATCTCCCTGATCTCCAGGCTGAGAAGGCTGAGCAGGCTGGTACTGTGAATAGCGGGGGCACTCAGGAAAGACAACATCTAAATCACCACTCCTATAGCGATGTTCAGCTTCGTAGTAGGCAAATTCATATTCTGAATGGTGTTAGAGATATTCACTATCGTAATCATGTCTTCTTTCCAGTCCATCAATTCTGTGATCCAGATGATCAAATCTTCTCTCCATAGTCTCTCCAAACTGCTCAAAACTTCTTCTACTCAAGGTTAATTCATTCATTAGATCTTGAAGGGTAGGGGTGGTAGGCTGAGGAGGATCATAACTAGTAGAGGGGATATCTCTACTTGATGAAGGCATGTAACTCCTCATTCCTGATCTCCATCCCTCATGGGATTCATAAGTCTTAATATTGGTGGGAGTAATAGGTTTCATGGGTTCTATCCATTCCTCGTCTTCTCTTGCCTCAACTCCAGAGAGTTGGCAGAGTGCAAAAATTAAACCAGGATGTCCCAATCCTCCTCCACTCTCACTTCGAGCAGTGGCTAAAATATTTCTATAAATAATGTTGCCTATGTTGATGCTCCTATTATTCCGAATGCGAAGTTTAGAATTGCTCTATCTCTTGTTACCTCACTATGGTGATAAGTGGGTAACAATGTAGAAGCAAATAAAATAATGCCGAGCTTTAGAGATTTCATTTAACATAGAAAGAGGAAAATTTACCCTTTCCCGTCGCTTAATCTTCCAAACTCCTTTCCCGTCGGTGAGAAAGTCTATAACTTCTTCCGGAGGTCCTTCCGCGATGCACGAAAGTATCATACTCGCTAGTATGCAGATCACGAACTTCATAGAACAAGTTTATTCTTGCAGCGTTGAATTCAACCATAAATCCCCGTACCTTTACCAGTGCATCCTCGATTGCCGTCAAATTTGCATAGAATTCTTTTACTACTTCCACAGCTACTCTATATGAAACATAACAGAAGTTTTCACATCCTCGTTCTTTTATAACTCGTTCTACTTCTCCTCCAAGATTCTTGAAAACTTGATCCGCAATGCACTTTCTTCCTTGAATATTTTCAAAATATCGATTTTGCGCTCGTGCATTGATGAATCAATCAGTGTCGTAATCCACTCTTCATTTTTGTCGAGGAGCCATTCGTTCGATCTATAAAAATCACAAAAAGTTCTAACTAAACTTCCAAATATTAATAAGATGGCTTCCTACAACATCTAAAATCGCTTTAAATCAATCTCCATGGATTTCTTCCATGTAATTTCTCCACATTTCGAATTTTTCCAAAATTTCCCAATGTAGAAGAAATCCATGGTGAAAATCAAAAATTTTTGCATAGGAGTGAAGCTCTTACCGAGAGAAGATGAAATCCGGTGTCAAAAAGTCTTTAAATTGCTTCAAATCCGAGATCTCTCAAGCCCTAGGTTGGTTTTTTCGAAAATTTGAGGAAAGGGATGATGAATAGTGTCGATTGACTGGTCAAATATAGGTCTTTTCGCGATCTCGCTGTCGCAAGATTTTTCTCACCGTCGGCGAGATAATTAATTTGATAAGGCAAAAGTTTCAGGAAAAATCCGCCATCGGCGAGATCGGTCTCGCTGTCAGCGGGTTTTCTTGCTGTCGGTGAGATAATTCTCGTTGTCGGCGAGATCCCAAAATTTTTAAATTTTTGAAATTCGTCAATCATTTTTAACCTCGATTTGCCTTTAATCAATCTTCCGATCACTTAATTTAATAATAGTATGAAGATTAGATACTAAAACTCACAAAAAGTTCACACAACACAAACAATATAACTTTATATATGAAATCCATGAAACTTACAAACTTCACACTAACAACTTAACACATACTTAACTTAAAATGTTCAAATCTATAATACTCAGTATCGCAATCCACACCACAACACTCTAAATGCCGAGACAAAACAATTACAAATAATCTCATCAAATCTGAGATGATCAAATCAAATTTCGACTCATAATAAAATCTAAATCCAAATCAACACATATATACATAAATATATGACATAAACATAGAAATCTTTCCTACTCTTCGATGTACCGAACTAACATCTTCTCCGATATTTCCGATGCGACGCGAGTACACAAATAAATTGTGGAAAGGCACGAAGGGAATTGCACGATAGATTCTTCATTAATCCATCCTTTATGTCTTAGTAGATGAATAAAGCCGGCCTCCGGATGTCCGATATGATCAAAGTGCTCCTTCATTCTCCAGATCAATGTGATCAAACATATCGGAGATATTGTCTATGGAATTCATCACATTTTGTAATTCTTTCTCCAATCCTTTAATCTTCTTCGGAATGAAATTAGTTTTATCGAGTAATGGGCCTTGCTAAAGGATTGTTCGTGATGCTCTGTCAGAAATAATGGTAATCTCATCATTGTTATCCAAAGTTGGAAACATATCAGTAGGATCCAGTGGTTTCCATGGTAGAAGTACTTTTTCCCAAGCCTCATAAGAAACTTGGTACTAACTGCATAAAGCAAATATAGTTGATGGGTGTCCAAGTCCATGCAACGACCCATGCACAATCAATCCCAATGCGAGACTTTACTATTATTGATCCAACATCGATAGGTAATCCAGTTTGAATACAGTAGTTTAAAATAGCGCATTCCTTCGAAACTTTATTTACCCTCATAGTAGGTAATAATTTTGATGATATAAAGAAATGTCAATGCTTCGAGACAGGCTTAAGAAGTGATGCAGAAAAACTAACATACCCATCTTCACGTAACTCCCAATCATCAGGTTCGTTGGTCAAATATCTATAGATCTCGTTCATATTGTATCTTGAAGGCACAAAGTTGGAATAATGACAAACAGAGGTATTCTCTATAGAAAATAATTCATTTATCCTTGAAGGAGTAAATGTTACCCATCTTCCTCTGACGTAGACATTTCCATTGTTGATCGCATGTAAATTAGAGTAAAACTCTTTAACTACTGGAATAACTACATCGAATGTTGTATAACAAAATACCTCTCAATGATGCTGTGAGATCATTTCTTCGATTTTTGTAGTGGAATTTTCTACTCCTCTGTTGACAAAACCTCTTTCTTTAATAAGTCTTTTCTTCATCAAACCTTTGTTGAAGATACGCTGCGCCTCCGAACTGACGAATTTTCTTCGGTTGAAAACTTCAGTTTTTGTGTTTTCTAAGAGTTTGGTGGCCATTTCGGATTGAAAGGATTGGTCTCTAGTCGTTTCTAAGGAAGAAAATAGTGAAAATTTGGATTTGGGATAGTTTCCTACGAAGAAATGGCTTAGATCCGTCCAAAACCGTACGAAAAATCTTTAAGAAACCAAATTTTCAACAACCTCGCCGTCGGCGGGAAGTTTCTCGCCGTCGGCGGGAAGTTTCTCGCCGTCGGCGAGCTAGTTATAGAACTGACTCAAATTTTGCACGAGATCTCTCTGTCGGCGGGAATCAACCTCGCCGTCGGCGAGATTTCATAAAATTGTCTAATTTTGCTCTGGTCCGAATATTTTTTGATCTTATCATATAGGTTCAACTTTGTGATGATTCTTATAAAAATTTTGAGTAGTAAGATTTGTTTTAATAATATAGACTCTCTAATTTGCGGATAATTAAAATAAAAGACTACGTATGGCTTGCCTCCCATAAAGCGCTTGGTTTAACGTCGTCGGCCCGACCTAATTCGATTAGTAATCGGGTTGACTAAGCATTAAAACCTCTTTAAAATTTGGTCTTCTACCTTCGAAATATGGTTTTAATCTATGTCCGTTTACCTTAAATCTATGTCTCGTTTTTGGATCTTCGATTTCTATAGTTCCATATGAAAATATTTGAGTTATGGTGAAAGGTCCTAACCATCGAGATTTCAATTTCCCAGGAAATAATTTCAATCTATAATTATAAAGCTAAACTTCTTGTCCTGGTTCAAAATTTCTTTGATTAATCTTCAGATCATGCCATAATTTCATTCTTTCTTTATAAATCCTATCATTATTATATGATTCATTTCTTAATTCTTCCAATTCATTTAATTGTAACAATCTCTTCTCACCAACTTCTTTCATATTATAATTAACTTCTTTAATCACCCAATATGCTTTATGTTCTAATTCAATTGGTAAGTGGCAAGTTTTTCTATATATAAGCCTGTAAGGAGTCATTCCAATCAGAGTTTTATAAGCAGTCCTGTTGTCGGCATATTTTTAGGTTGTGTTTTATTTTGAAGAGGGGTCGCCTAACAGAAATCTGTCGGCGAATTTTTAATTTAATTAAAATAAATAATTTGAAAAGTAGTATTTGATTTTGAAAATAATTTTAAATTTGAAGGTTTTAAGATATGAGATTAAACCGATCTCACGTCCCAAATAGTTTATATAAACGAGCACCGCACCACAAACCGTGTATCTATCCCTAAGGATAGACACCCTGCTTGACGGTGGGGCTCGATTAAATAAACTAGAAGATTTGTGACACCCGTTTGGTCTGCGAACCAATCTTATAAGCCGACAAAATTCCACCTGTTTAATATGAAAACATTAAACGGGGTTTATATTACTCAGGTTCTTCAAAATTCTCTATAAGGGCAAGCCCCTATAGTTAATTACATCTTAAGTGACGGGAATCACCTAAGAAAACTCTCGATAATAATCAATAATTCGCTCTCGAGAATTTCAAAGTTTAAGTTTTCGAGGATTGAAGTTTTGAATTTCGATAGGGAATGGATCAAGTTTAGAACATTTTGTTTTGTGAATCCAAAGGAAGAAAAGTAGGAGAAATCACAGATTCGAAGTTAACTTCGGTAATTTCCGACTATCCTATTGTTTGGCTTAGATTTAGGAAAATCCTAATGTTTATTTAAATGTTTTGATTTTGTCGATTTTAATTAATTAGGACTTATATTTATATGATAGAATCATACAAATAGCCTCGAAGATGTGAGGGTTTATTGTCGTACCGGACGACTACCTCGGAATCCTAAGACCGGTTAGGGCTTAATTTGCAATGCAAGCGCCTAACGAAGAATTGAGGATTTATGTTGCACTTGAGCGAACTACCTCGAAGTCCTATGGCTTTTTTATTTAATTCTAGGAAAGTTTTGTTGAAGTAGACTCGGGTTTTCTCGATGACGATGGCCGTCTTCGCTTACCATGCTCCGAGCTCCTTATTGTTGCGAGAGGTTTAGTTTTAGAAATCATAAATCGGGAGATGAGAAAAGTGTTTTGGTTTAGAGAAGTCTTAATTTTCCAAGTGTTTTTTGTGTTTTGATTAAAACAAATCTTAAAGTTGATTATAACGACACAGGTTAAGATCCACGGTTCCATCCTTCCGGCATCATTATTTTTATCGGATTCACTTTGTCCAGATGAATTTGCTAAACTCAATTGAATGAGTTCCACACTTTCATTTAGACCGTGGGAAATCCCGTTAGCAACACGTAGGTTACATCATCCGAGGTATTCCCGATCATCCAACGGGACGTTTTAATTTAGTTGCAATTGTAGTTTTGTGTTCGTTTGTGATTAAATTTTGAGTTGTTTTATATTTTGAAATGTTGTGGCGGTGAATTTTATCTTGCAATGAATTTTAACTTAATTTGGTTTCGGTTTTAGGGTCTATCCTAAAGGTGTGGGTTTTCATGCAAGCTGTTGTTTTATCATGCAAGAAAAATAAAGTACATTTGCAAGAAAGTAAATTGCGGGAAAGTAAATTGCAAGAAAGTAAATTGCAATAAAATAAAAGCGTACTGGATGGTCTTCCCGTCATCCCAAGCTACACTTAAAACACAATTAGAATATTTAAGCAAGTTCTAGGTAAAGCTAAGGGAAGGGTTATGGTTTTCTACCAAATTCCTAATCCTATAGCTAGTCATTTCCTATGACGTCTAGGTCTTTTGTATTTTTGTTTGAAGGCGATTTTCTTCATCAAAGAATAATTAAATTCAATTGTTCTTATAAACATCCTATCGTATCGAGGAAGTGCTTAAGACAAATCTTAAACATCTTTTTAATATTTCTAGGATTGTTTTAAGTCCAAATGAATTCGATTATATAAATGAATTAATCGTCCGAGAATTCAAGTTTCGTTGTTATCTTAGTCAGTGAACTAGGACATTTGAATGTCCTATAAGTGAAGTAACATTTCATTTAATGTTCATTTAGGAGCTATGATAACTAAAGCTTTTGAGGGTAAATTAGTATTCAGATGATTTGGTTTAAGTTAAAGAGTTTAAATTTGGAATAGTGTTCAAGTTATTTTAGATTTATTTTGAATTCTTTATGTCTTTGGTGATGTTATATTTAATTTAATTTAATTTAATTTAATTGAGTTTTAATTTAATTTAATTCAATTGAGTTTGATTTGATGTTAAATTAATTTAATTTGATTTGATTTAATTTTAATTTAATTTGATTTAATTTAATTTAATTTAATTTTAATTTAATTTAATTTAATTTAATTTAATTTAATTTAATTTAATTTAATTATTCAATTTAATTTAATTTATTTAATTTAATTTAATTTAATTTGATTTAATTTAATTTAATTTAATTTATTTAATTTAATTTAATTTTAATTTAATTTAATTTAATTTAATTTAATTTATTTAATTTAATTTAATTTTAATTTAATTTTATTTTTAATTTTAATTGAAATTTTTAAAAGAGTTTAATAATTAAGTCTTTTAATATTTTAAATTTGAGTTATCATTTTAATTAAGAATTGAATATTAATGAGATAATTAATTTAGGGATTTTTTAAATTAAAGAATAAATCTCTTCCTAATAATATCCCTATTTTAATAATTCCGATTTTATTATTCTTCCAAATTTAATCCATTATTTAATTAAAGTTTAATCATTTTAAAATTACTTAATGGGTTTCTACCCTTTAATTATTTAAATTTCAATCATCCAAATCAGATTAGGATCAAATATTTTACTTGTTAATTTTTTTATTAAACCTAAAGTTTTAATTAAGGATTAAAATTTTAATTACTTATTTTACCCTTTAAACTTAATAATTTCATAACTCACTAAATTGAACTCAAATGAACATGAAATTTTTATGTGACTTCACTCATGTGTCAATAAAGACATGAGAGGAGAAAATGTGATTTTTCTGTATTTAATTTATTTATATAATTATTTTTGGTAGAAAATAGAGATTTTCAAGGAAAATTTAATAACATGACCAAGGGAAAGTTTATGTCCTTAAGAAAATTAGGGGACATTTCTAATGACCAGAGGACCACTTTGACCAATTTTGGTGATTTTTTGAATTATATTATTTTTATTATAATTATTTTAAGTTTTGGAGTGTTAATTAATTTAAAAATAAAATAAATGTTGAAAAATGAATTTTATATTTTTCAAAAATCTCTCTGATATCAAGGAAATCAGAGAAGCAAATTTTACAATTTTCTGATTTTTCTATGATTTATTATAATTATTTTAGTGAAAAAGCTAGAAAACATATTTTTTTAATTTTAAAATTACCTTAGAGCTTTAAAATTTAATATCTCACTAAATAGACCTAAGAAAAATGTGGGGTTTGTTCCTAAGTGATTAAAATTCAAAATGTGACATTTTAGTGAATTTTATTATTTTTGTGATTTTTATTAATTTTTAATTATTAAAATATTAAAATAATATTAAAAATCAACTTTTTTAGAAAATTGAAATTTTAATTTTTTTAAATTCCCCTAATATCAGAGAGGCTCCAAAACCAATTTGGTGAATTTTTAAAAAGTATTTTAAAAGTTATGAATTTTTAAAGTTTAAAATGACTAAGTGGCTTAATCAACCCGATTAGTGGGGCTAACCAAGTCCAATTGACCTCAAATTTTTATGATGGGTTCCTCTGATCCTAAAGGTCAGTGGAGAATTGATTTCAAGTCAATTTGATGTATGGTTAGCTCTAATTAATTAGAGACCTATTTTGGGTGTTTAAGCCGATTAGGGTTGTTTTAAATGAACTAATTCAAAACCTATTTTTCCTAGGGTTCTCTGGTCATAAGGAACATCATCAAATTTTCCTAGAATTTATTTCACAACATGCTATTTATTGGAATTAAAATACTCAAAACGATAACTCTGAATTTGAAAAATCAATAACTTTTCATAGGGATGGCCTCGACTTTGGAAAATTCAGGGAATGTTCCCAAATTCAGAGGCTTCAAAAGCCCTATGGTCTCATGCCATGGTGAATTGTATGCATGCATGGAGAATTAAAATAATGCAGAGAGTAAATAAATTATAAAAAATAAAACACTTGATGAAATTAAATGATTTCCTTTCCACTTTATTCTCCTACGTTCATCTGAGCGAGAGGGTATTTTTATTTTATTTTTCCGATTTTTCTACACGGAGATATGAATTTTTGAAGTTTAGGGAATTAAATAAATAGAAAAATATCCTAATTTTCTATTTATCCACGCGGCGCCGCGTCGGCCTCGGCGACTCCGAACGCACACGCGTCGCGCTCCCATTCGACGCCGCCACCCGAGTCGGCGGCCGGGCCCCGCGGTTCTCGTACCGTCTCTCGGTCCGACGCCATCCGAGCCGTTCGTCCGCGCGTGTATTGAATGGACGGCATCCGTTCATCGTCCCGAGCGTCCTCGCCCGAGAGCCGTCCACACTAAATCTCTACAGATCTCACTCGATACTCGATGGATTTTTATGTTCTTATGCTCTATGGATTCGTCTTGAAGAGACGAACACATCTATACGATTAACATGCATTGAAAATAAGGCATTTGAAATGGAGAATCTCCGGAAGCTCGGGATAAAGAATTAGCTCATACCTTTGCTCGGAGAAGTGTGGCTTCGATCCGAGAGTTGTTGCACCTTCGATCGGATCCCGACAAGCTCCGGATGAAGTCTCCCGGTGCAGTGAATTGTCCGGATGTGATTTCGACCAAGCCCGATCACAAAGCTTGGAGGCTGGAGCAACTGGGTGGCTCGGAGATGGGGCTTTCGCTGGTGGACACCTTCCCTTGGTGCAGTGAAGGTGTAGAACCAATCGATTTGGGAATTGGCTCACTGTGGAGAAGTGTCCTGGTTTTGGGTGGAATTTCGGTTGGGAAATTGGATTTTATCGGTGGGGATTAGGGCAAATTGACACCGGGGATCAAGCTGCTCTAAGGGTGGAGAAGGGTGCGGAACAATTTTGGCGAGTTTCGGCAAGGTTTGTGCTCGGCTCCTCTCGTGGCCGAGAGAGGTGGAGTTTAAATAGGAGAGGGTGGAGGGCCTCCCAGGGAGAGTTAGGGCTTGGGATCAGCTGCTCTTGGCAAGAGAAGAACAGCTACAATGGCCACTGGGGATAGGGCAGCTCAGCAGGTGAGAATTTTAAAGTTGGCTCACATGTAAGCTTTCGGGTGTGGTGTTTTCCGGCAATCCAGGCGGCTGGCCGGCAGGCATGGGTCACCATCTTGACCAGGGAGGTCAGGGCTTGGCAATGGTGAAGTCAATTAGGCTTGGACATGTGTAAAGTGTTTGAATTAAAATGGAATGGGGAGGGGGTCATTTTTGCTTGAAATTGGTCAACCCATTGGTTTGGATTGGGTTCACCTCCCCTTGGCTGGTCTTGGGCTGAGAAGATCGGTTAAGTTTAGCTGGTCGAGGTGGTGATGTCCTTATCCAAGAATATTTGGATTAAATCTTGGTTAAGGGGAGACATGCTTAAGAGCTAATGACTTTTAGGAGATGGTTAAAGGACCTCCTCCTTTTGCCATTAATGGCATGGTCACATGCCAAACTTTCATGGCTTCATATGGCTTGTGAATGGCTCATCCTTGGCTCCATTTGGCTTGGGAAAAGCTTGGGTCGATTTCATGAAAATGGGTTTTAAGAATTTTTGGTAATTTGATGGAAATTTGTATGAAACTTGATTTGGAATAATTTGATGGTGAATTTAGGACTTAGGTAATGGATTTAATTAAGTGGATGACAAATGGAGATGTCATGTGGGCTTTAGGGTAGATTTTGGGCCTTTGGATGTGGTGAAGTGGGCTTTTAGGAAAGTTTAAGGGAAATGGGCTTTTGATTTTAGGATGGGTATTTGGATAAAAATTTTGTGAAGAACTTTGTCAAATAAATGTCATAATTGGTTTAGGGATGTTCTATGAAGGGCTTGGAATTAATTTGATGTGATTTGGAGTTGAATTGGTTTGAATTTGGGTTTATTTGGTAAGTGGACCTATGTAGGTCCAAGTGGGCCAAGTTGGGCTAATGTTGGGCTAGAGTTGAAATTGATGTAAAATCAATGTTGAGAAATGTTTATGGGGGTGTTTCAAAGAGGTTTTGGCTTTGGTTGGGCTTTGATTTTGGGGTTTGGGCTCATTTGGGTTAGGTTTGGGTTTAGGTCAAAAATGGGCCTTTTAACCTTGGGTTGAGTTTAAGTGGGGTTTGGGTCTAAATTTTGGGCAAATAATGTTAGTATTTTGTTTGTGGGAATGTTAAGGAAGATTTAGAAAAGATTTGGGGTTAATTGGAATTGAGTTGGGTGAGTTTGGGTTAGGTTTAGGTCATGGGTCCAAATTGGGCTTTAAGGCCAAAAGTGAGATTGGATCCAAATGTCAATCAAATTGGGCTTGTATTTGGTCTAGATTGGTGTTGGAAATGTTGAATTGAAGTTTAGAATTGAATTGGACCAAAATTGGGGTCAATTGGGTAGGTTTGGTTTGACATTGGGTTCACTTAGGGTTAAAATGGGTCGAATTGGGGGTTTTGACAAAAGTAGGGTAAATTGACAAAATTGGCCCATGGTGTAGTTGGACAAAATGAAATTGGGAATATTTGAGATTTTCTGGAATTTTCTGGGAATTTTCTGAATTTTTGGATTTTTAGGCCAAGAGGGGTATTTTGGGTATTTGGAGGGTATTGGGAGGTATTTTTGGAATTTTTGGTATTTTTGGGTATGGATGATCAGTTTAAGTGATGTGGAAATGTTTGGGAATAATTTTGGAGAATTTTGGGTAATTTGGAAATTTTTGAGAAATTTGGGTAATTTTAAGGGTTTTGAGTAGGTTTAGTAGGTGTAGGGTCCCGGGGGTCAAAAATTGAAAATTTCGGAAATTGAAGATTGGGTGAATTTGGGTGGAAAGAAGTCATTTTGGTTGAGCCATGAAGCCATATCAAGCCCACATGAGCCATGAAGGGACTCGACTAGAGGCATTCATCTATGTTGTTCACTAACCCTGCTTGCGAGGGCTTAGGGGTTAAGGATCATCCATGTGGATCACCTACATGAGTCGGGAGGTCGAGTTAGGTATGGGTGTGGTTTTATGAGGTATGTGGAAGTGTAGTGTGTAGGTGTAGTGTATAAGTGTGGTGTGTGTAAGTCGGCCCCTTCACCGGACCGAGCCGCCGGGGCGATCCAAGGCGAAAGAGTCCTATAGGAACTCATCCTTTAAACTTCCACATTTGATTTCAACCCTCTAGGTGATTAGGGGTCTACGATCGAGTTTGTGGAGTTTGCGGGGAGTTAAGAAGTGGTTTGAATTTCTAAAAGGTGGGTCCCGATTCTAGTTCTCTAAGATAGTCGAAGGAAAAACCTAAGGCTAGATCCTAAGTACTAAAGAGAAGAAGAGAAGACCTCATCGAAAATGAGGTCGACAAATGGACCCCGATAGGTGTGGTGAGTGACGGAGCACACTTGCGCGTATTGGTGTTGACCGAAGCGATCAACAAAACCAACACAAACATCCAAGTGACAAACTTAGGATGAAATAGAGGAGTTTTTGCTTGGGGAGTAGCAAGTATATCTACTGAAACCGGAGATTCTCGAACTCTCGGCTGGGGAAAGGAAAAGGAGGTAAACTCCAAATCACATGACTTGGGGAATTTCAATTTAGATTTTATTTTGTCTCAATTTAAGTTTTGATGTGTGAGTTTAGATTTCGATTTGGAGTTTCGATTTAGATTGGAGTTTGTCGAAATTTATTTGAAGGATTTGATTTGAAATGAAAATTGGAATTCGAGGTTTTAGATGTAACATCTTCGACCTCGAAAGAAAATTGGATTGATTAGATTGAATCGTTGCGATGACGAGAGATCTCGGAGCAATGCGGTATTGGATGTAAAATCCTTAACCTCGAGAGTTTGATTTTGATGTATTTCGGTGCGATAGGAAAAGAGTCCTAAAGTAGTGCGATCTTGGATGTAAAATCCTCGACCCAAAAGGTTTGAATTTGATGTATTTCGGTGCGATAGGAAAAGAATCCTAAAGCGATGCGATCTTGGATGTAAAATCCTCGACCCAAAAGTTTGAATTTGATGTATTTCGGTGCGATAGGAAAGAATCCTAAAGCGAGTGCGGTCTTGGATATAAAATCCTCGACCCAAAAGTTTGAATTTGATGTATTTCGGTGCAATAGGAAAGAATCCTAAAGCGAGTGCGGTCTTGGATGTAAAATCCTCGACCCAAAAGTTTGAATTTGATGTATTTCGGTGCAATAGGAAAGAATCCTAAAGCGAGTGCGATCTTGGATGTAAAATCCTCGACCCAAAAGTTTGAATTTGATGTACTTCGGTGCAATAGGAAATGAATCCTAAAGCGAGTGCGGTCTTGGATGTAAAATCCTCGACCCAAAAGTTTGAATTTGATGTATTTCGGTGCAATAGGAAAGAATCCTAAAGCGAGTGCGGTCTTGGATATAAAATCCTCGACCCAAAAGTTTGAATTTGATGTACTTCGGTGCAATAGGAAATGAATCCTAAAGCGGTGCGGTCTTGGATGTAAAATCCTTGACCCAAAAGTTTGAACTTGATGTATTTCGGTGCAATAGGAAAGAATCCTAAAGCGAGTGCGGTCTTGGATGTAAAATCCTCGACCCAAAAGTTTGAATTTAATGTATTTCGGTGCAATATGAAAGAATCCTAAAGCGAGTGCGGTCTTGGATGTAAAATCCTCGACCCAAAAGTTTGAATTTGATGTACTTCGGTGCGATAGGAAATGAATCCTAAAGCGATGCGATCTTGGATGTAAAATCCTCGACCCAAAAGTTTGAATTCGATGTATTTCGGTGCGATAGGAAAGAATCCTAAAGCGGTGCGATCTTGGATATAAAATCCTCGACCCAAAAGTTTGAATTTGATGTACTTCAGTGCAATAGGAAATGAATCCTAAAGCAGTGCAGTCTTGGATGTAAAATCCTCGACCCAAAAGTTTGAATTCGATGTACTTCAGTGCAATTGGAAATGAATCCTAAAGCAGTGCAGTCTTGGATGTAAAATTCTCGACCCAAAAGTTTGAATTTGATTTATATTTAATTCGAGATCTGGAAGAAATTGAATTTGAATTTGATTGAGACTGGATTTGGAATCTGGAAAGATTGAATTTCGAAATTTGATTTGAAATTTGGAAGATCAAATTTGAAACTTGATCGGGAGTGGATTTGGAATTTGATTGAGAATTTGATTTGTGATTTGAAAAGATTGAAATTTGATTCGGAATTTGGAAAGATTGAATTTGAAATTTGATTTGAAATTTGGAAGGATGGAATTTGAGATTTGTGTTGATTTCGTTTATCTTTTAATGGTTCAAATTTTATTTTATCGTTTATTTAATGTTCATGTGAATTTGGTGTTTGTCATTTTTTAAGATTTTTTTTTAGGAAAATTTTCTTTTATTCTTCTTTCTTTATTTCTTTTACGTTCTTTGTTCGAAGTTCATTTAACTTTAATGGCGTTTCCCAATCAATTTGCACAAAAGAGGTGAAGGCCAAAAACGTGACATGGTCACTTTCATTCCAATCATGTTGAAAATACATCATACAACTCGATCCGGAATACATTTCATACAATCCATGTAGACTCAAACGGACTACGTATGATCTTTGTTGGTCCATCAAAAGAAGCATTTGTCGAAAAATCCATGTCCGAATAGTGGGGTACATGGTTAATAACATCACCTTCCAAGCCATCCTTGGCAAGGATGCCGAGTTGGATGTACGTTGGAGGTGTGATATTTCCCATGTAACTCACGGCTCGTAAGGCGGAGGTTCTCTAGCTACGGGTACGGTTGGAAATGGTAAGGTATCTTCTCGTCGTCCACTCTCCTGAATGTAACTGAGATCCGCTCCACTGGCACTCCTGGTATGCAATGCTTAGCGATATCTGCTCCGTTGCCCTTCAGTATCATGACGGAACCCACCGGTAAAGGTATCTTTACTGGTCCTCGGAACTCACCCGGGCCTGCTATCCGGAGATCGGATCCGAACATGATGTCACACTCGTTCAAGAAAGAGACTGTGCAGAAAGGTCTGACGAAGTCGTGGTGATCTATATGTGGGGGTATGCAGTCACCCTGTTTGTAGATGTTGATAATGCAGTTATTGGGTATGCAATCTGCTGGTAGTACCCTCCATGTTATCAATCTTTTTACCATTCTCCTGATGACTAATGGCATCGGATCTACTTGCACATGACGGAGTATCCCCGGTGGGTTTCCCTTTCTGTCTTCAGCAAAGTTGTAGCAGCATCCGCATTGTATTGTGATTCTTCCTTTCCACGGCATCCATCTCGGGGTTCCGAGTATGTGTTTTCCCTCAGGCGGCCTGCTCGGCCCATTCTTTTCAGATCCCGGATACAATCCACGATTTGTTGTTGTTCATACTCTGAGAATACGTCGGTATGTAGCTCGAGGCCCTCTAGTATGTTAATCCTTCTTCCTTTAATTCTCTCGAAGTATTCAAAAGTTTTCTTTTCAACATTCCGCATTCTCTCCGGCTCGTATTCCGGAATGATCGCGAGATGGCGAGGCCTTGTGACATATTGTGGGATATATGGTTCAATCCCTTCACGTTCCCTGCATACCTCGGCTCCTCGGGGATGATGCACGTCGGGACATCCCCGGGTTGCTTACGCAACAAGGTCATGCATTATTGGTGGTTCTATCCGGTGGCGTGGTAGCCTTCTTTCTTCGATCTTCGGGAGATTTCTCGCAGTTCTTTTACGTTATCCTAGGAGCTGGCCTCCTTTCTTCGAGTTCTGGTGAGCCGGTGTCCTTGAAATGTGTGTCTTGGCATTAGCAATTGTCTCGTCGTGGTCCGCAGCTAGTTTTGTTAACATCTTACGGATACGGCGATTCTTATTTCTTCGTTGCGTGGCTGTGAGAGTAGCTCTCCGTACTTCTTGAATCTCTGTGGGCGCGGCGCTGACAAGCCTGCCCTCTGCTGTAGCAACTACGGACTTCATTTTCTTATCTTCTTCGGTGTTTGCTTTTCTTTTCTTGTTGTTGGATTGGTGGCTTGGGCCACCCACTTTCATCACTGTCTGCCCGGGTAGTTCTTCTCGGTTAACTGGGACCCGGTCACTTTCCTCGTACTGTAGGCCTGCTGGTGCTAAATCCGAGTCAATCTCGATTATCGCTCCATCTTTCACCCTCTTTTCATCGAGTGCAAGGCTTATGTCATTCTTAAAGTTCAGGACCAACCGCCCGTTCGACATTTCCCTGTGAAAAGACAAGGAAAAGGATCAGGGGCTGTACTAAGAACAAGAACATTAAGAAAATGTTTATTAAAGACATTTTTTTAATTTCTCCTATATTTTTAAAATTTAACAGGAATGAAGTAGGATAAGATCAGGGAAGAGATTTTGATTTGGAAAGGAAAACAAGGAAAACTTATTATCATGACTTTATTTATCTTAGCACATTTTATCATTTTTTTGGGTTCGGACCCAATCATAAGTAATTACTTCGCCCGTGTTTCTTTGGGATGAAGAATTCATTCTTTCGAAACATCAGGTAGCGTAATATTTTTTCAAGTATCGTCCGTTGATCGGAAGCATATGTCGTTCCCCCGGCGATTCACTAGGCGGTAGGAATCTCCCGAGTATCCGCTTCGACCACTGAAACGGTCCTTCCCGAGTGGGTTCGAATTTTCCTCCTATTTTGCGATGTGCGAGAATAGGTCTCTTGAGAACAAGAACTAAGTCACCGACTTTGAAGGTTCTTGGGCGGACCGGTTTGTCATGGGCTTGAACCATCTTAGCTTGGTATAGTTCTAAATTCCGTTGCGGCTGCAAGTCTTTTCCCTTCAAGCTTTCTAATTCTTCGAGTCGTAATCCGGCGTTTTCTTCGTCGTGATCTTGTTTGCAACTGCAATTCTGAGTGAAGGAAGCTGAACCTCTAAAGGTAACACTGCCTCGGACCCATACACTAGAGCGTAAGGTGTAGTTTGAGTAGGAGTTCTGAAGGTTGTCCTGTAGGCCCATAAGGCCTCTAACAACTTCTCGTGCCAATTTCTCTTATTATCGTCCAAGGTTTTCTTTAAGATTTGAACGAGAGTTTTATTAAAAGCCTCAGTGAGACCGTTTGCTCTTGGGTAGTAAATTGTTGAGTATCGCCGGTCGATTCCGTGTCTCACGACAAAATTGTTGATTTGTGTGCTTCGAATGCCGATCCATTATACGAGATGATCTCGCGCGGCACTCCGAAACGGTAGACAACTTGGTTCTTGAAAAGCGTAGCACGTGGTGTGCTTTCACTTCTCTAAGTGGAGCCGCCTCTGCCCTTGGAAAAGTAATCTGTAGCCGCAAGAATGAAGCGATGTCCTTTTGAAGATGGTGGTTCTATCGGACCCACTATATTTGTGCCCCGACATTCGAATGGCCACGACGCAATTGTCGGGTGCGGCACATTTGGAGGTTGGTGTAGAACCACTCCGTGCACTTGGCATTGGTGACGGCTCTTGGCGATTTTCATGCGGTCGGTCATCATCGAGGGCCGGTAGTACCCTAGTCTTTTAATTTTCATTTTCATCTTCGGACCGGTCGGTGAGCGCCACGAGTCCTGAATGCACCTCTTTAACAATTTCACGGGCCTCGGACCCGCTTAGGCACCTTAGCCACATTTGATCAAAAGACCTTCGTATAATGTGTTGTTTATTAATGCGTAGGACGAGTTCTTTTCTTGATCCGATGGGTTAGCGACCTATCGTCCGGTAGCTTTCTGTTTGCGGGTAGTCCATCGATGGCTGTCGCCGATCTTCCGTGTTTTTACATCACTTGCTTCGCAACTACTTCTTTTTCTTTTTCGATTTGTGTATTGTGTCTATGTCGAGTCGTGATAGGACTCGACGTCAGTGAGTCGACACTTCCATTGATTCATCTTGCAAACGGGCAAATTCTTTTGCGAGACGGGCTAAAGCATCTGCTAAAGCATTCTCTTTTCTAGGAATTTTGTAGATTGTCACATTTGGAATCTGTTCCAACGATTGTATGGCATACTTGGAAGTATTGTTCGAGTCTTGGTTTAAAAATTCTGTATTGTCCAGCGATCTATTTGAATGATTAAGCTGTGAATCCCCGTAGATGTTGATGTCCGTTATCCCCATTTGAATAGCTAATTCCGATCCCATTATGAGGGCTTCGTATTACGCTTCGTTGTTTGTACACGGTTACGTCGAGTGGTAGGAGTATCTTAACATCCCTCGCTCCGGTGTTATAAAGATTAGCCGATTCTGCCTTACCGGGCACTATCACTTGCGATTCTTCGTCTTTGTGTCTTGAAGATGCTCCGTCGAAATATAATTCCCAACGTCGATCATCGGGGCCTTCTAGGTTCATTATTTGTTCATCCGGCAAATCATCATTGAGAGGAGATTCTGCCGACGAAGGGTGCTGCTTGCGAGGAAGTCCGCTAAGACTTGTCCCTTTACGGCTCGCGGAGGCACGAAAGTTATATCGAATTGCGATAATATCATTGACCATCCGGCAAGTCTGCCGGAAAGTGTTGGGCGAGTCATCGAAGTATTGCAATGGATTAAACTTCGAGATCGGGTTGACCTTATGAGAAAGCATGTAGTGCACGAGCTTTTGAGCGGTGAAGATCGGGGCCAAACAATCCTTTTCAATTGCGGGATACCTTACTTCCGTCGGAAGTAAACGACGGCTTAAGTAGTAAAGAGCATTTTCTTTACCCTCATCATTGACACAGGCTAATGAGCTCCGAGAGAGTCGTCTAAAGCCGCGGTGTAAAGTATCGGCGGTCTACACCGAGGCTCGGGGCTGCTAAGACGGGAGGTGTCATTAAATATTGTTTAATGTCTTCGAAGGCCTCTCGGCATTTCTCTTCCCAAATAAATTTGGCGTCCTTTTTAACTAGTGCCGAGAAAGGTCGACACCTACTCGACGGGTTTGAGATAAAGCGTCGAAGATATGCCAACTTCCCTTGAAAAGATCGTAGTTGTTTTAGGGTTTTGGGAGGCGGCATTTCTAAGATAGCTTTAATCTTTCCGGGTCGATTTCAATTCCACGATGTCGGACAACGAATCCTAAGAATTTCCGGAGGTGACGCCGAAGGCGCATTTTAAGGGATTCATCTTAAGGTTAAATTGTCTCGATCGTTCGAAAACAATTCTCAAATCATACGAGTGGTTTTCCTTTACTTTGCTTTTGATGACCACATCGTCCACGTAGCATTCGACTTGATTGTGGATGAGATCATCAAAAATTCTTGTCATTGCTCTACGGTAAGTTGCTCCTGCGTTCTTCGATCCGAATGGCATTCTTTGTGTAGCAAAATACTCCGATCGGCGTTCTGAATGCTGTAAGCTTTTCATCTTTTGGAGCCATTTTTATCTGGTTGTATTCTGAAGATCCATCCATGAACGAGAATATTTCATGTGTTGAAGCAATATCAATCATTAATTCTAGGATCGGTAGAGGGAATTCATCCTTTGGACATGCCTTGTTTAAATCTCCGAAGTCTACACAAATTCGATTTGACCATTCTTCTTTCGTCGGCACTACATTGGCTAGCCAAGTCGGGTATTGTTCTTCACGGACAAATTTAGCGTCTATTAGCTTTTTAACTTCGGTATGACTTGTTGTTCGATTTCTAGACGCATTCTTACGGGACCTTGTACGCTGGAGCGAAGTAGGATCCACTCCTAGCTTATGGACATCAACCTCTGGAGCTAATCCTGGCATCTCATCGTAGTTCCAAGCAAAATAGTCTTTAAATTCCATTAATAATTTGATTATTTCTTCGGAGTCTTCTTTGTTGAGTAAGGAGCTAACAAAGGTAGGTCTAGGCTCTTCGCTAGTACCTAAGTTAACTTCCGTTAACTCAACTATTGTAGATTTGATTTCTTCTTCGAATTCGGTGGAGCGTCTCCAATTTGTAAATCTTCGAGTTCGTACGTAGTTTCCATGCGGTTTTCATTGGACTTGCAAGTGACAACCGAAGCAAAATTCGGTATCGTCGATCGACCCTGCCGTGCCGAATCCGAGTCCATGCTTTGAATTGGGAGGACGACCGGAGTTATTCCATAATTTTTCAAAATGTTGTGATTGGCCTTTTGTCCATTGTCGAGGTAAGAAACCACGTTGAATTAAATTTTGAACACGGGGAGAGTACCACTCGAAAGGTAATTCCATTAATTCTGATGAAGTGACATCTTCGAATTGTACATTATTTTCAGTTTTGGAGAAAGAAGCACCACGGTAGAATTTGATTGGCTTTGCACCGCCGCTATGTACCTCTTTGACCACCATACCCTCGATCTTATTAGGATGGATCGAGGTTAGGGTCATAGTATGTACGTAGTGGTTAATATTCTCGTACATCGATTTATATTCTTCGTTCTTTTCATCTTCGAGGGAGATCTTGAATTGCGGCTTCTTTCGACTTATTGTTGCTGCTTCTTGCTTAATTTCCTTTTCTTCTTCAGAACTATCATTCCAATCAACATTGATGGCTGGTTTCCTCTGTCCAACTGTCCTAACGTCTCTACCACGACCTCGTCCCCGGCCTCGACCTCGGATGCGAGTTGTGGAGAAACCTTCACCATCTCGCCGCAAGGGAGTGGTGAGTGACTGTTGGACTAGAACCTCAGGTTCTTCGTTGTCCCGAACTTTCTTTGCTTCATTTGTTATGGTATCTCTGGAGAAGATTGTTTTCTTTGGCGGTGCATAATAAGCTGCGTCTTCATGGATTCCAATCTCATGTACGGAGAATGGTTGCAAGTCACCTTTGATGCCTTGTTCCCCTCCATCGTAGTATTTGAGATGCAGCGATGCGGAGATGATGGTACCATCCTGTTTTCATGTATCCATGGTCGGCCCAGGTAAAGCGTTGAACGATGTTTCGAATCGATTATGTGGAATTTTACGGTTGTCTTTGCTAAGTCACCGGTCTTCATCGATAGCGTTATTGACCCGAGGGCTCTTTCTTCTTTACGGTTGAATCCTCTTAATAACATTTTGTACGCTTCGAGCTCGCGAGCATCAATTTCCAAGTATGCTTAGTGTTCGAAGACTCATTATATTGATTGATGCTCCTGGATCCACCAATACTGCGGAGAGCGTAAACTTCCCGATTGTAACCAAAATGTACAACGGTCGGTTGTGATCTGCTGTCCCAAGTAGTAGGTCATTGTCGCGTGAAGGTAACGCCTCGTTGTTCCTTTAACGAGCAAACCTCATCTAAGGAATCTCCGGCCATTTGAGCTAAACAAATTTACGGATCAAGTAAGGCTTTGATCGAGCTTCTCTCATCTCCTTTGATAAGATGAGAGCATCATAAATGCTCGGTTTGGCCGGTAGTTTCCTAAGATGGGCTAGCACGTTGTAGTCCACTTTGTTCTCGTGCGTCTCGGCTTCTTCTCGAACGGGTATTTCTTCTTGTGGGGTTGGTTCTTCTTGAACAACCACACGCTTTCCTTTGTCTTTTGGACCCATTCTTGGAGGTAGAACTTTTCCACTTCTTAAGTTGACTTCGTAATTTCTTCGAATCTAGTGTTGAACTTGCTGGTGTCTCCTCCTGAAGCGGAATGACAGGCTCTTCCGGATTATCTTCAAAATCTGAAGGCTCTAACTCTATCGTAACTGGAGCTCCTCGAAACTCACAGATAGATCCGTTGCTTGTTGAACTCTCGTAGCCTCCTTGATGGATGTCTTCTTTGTCATTGTGATCGTCGAGATCGTGTATGATTTGAGAATTGTTGTTGGCATCGAAGTCGATGTCCGGATTGTCGCTAGTTACGTAATCGTTAGAAACGATCGAAAACGTAGCCAACGCCATCACCCTTATCATTATATGATCCCACCGAAGTGAGCGGATAATCATACAAAATCGGAGGTTCGAGGGATTTCTCCCCAGAATCGGAAACAACTATCCTAGGATAAGCGGCCCCTAGTCTAGCCTTAGGAATCTCGGTCCCCTCTTCTTCGTCGATCTTCTTCTTTTCTTCGATCGTCTCTGTCGAGGTGGCTCTTCTATCGCAAGTGATAGTACGGCTTAACGGGTCTCGAACTACGAATTGAAGCTCGCAGAGGCGGTTCGGATGTTGTCTAAAATCTTCTTTGAAGACCTCGTCCGGGCGGTAGTCCATCCATCGTCGGTTGCATAGGGATCTATCGGAATGACGGGATCGGTTGAGATAACATTGACGGAACCTCCTTTACGGTGTTCCTTCATGTACTCCTTCGGGATTGTTATATTTCCTTCCGAAGGTTGTCGTTGAGCCAACTTTTAAAGGTAATGCAATCTTCTATCTTGTGCCCGAGCATCCGGTGGTAGGGGCAAAAGTTGGGATCACCGTTCTTGTTGACTTCCTCCGGTCTTTTAGGTTCGGCAGTTGGAAATGCGGAGTCTTCATTAGGTTACGGAACATCTTCGATCTTGCTTCATTTTTGAACGGATATTCTCTGCTCGAAGCTCCCTCGATGTACGTTGCGGACGGGACGGTTGTTCATACTTGCGGAGACGACGATAGTTGGACCGGGGTTGTCCGTAATTCTGTTGTGGTTCTTTGCGGCCGTTCGGCGGTATTTGCATCGGTTGCTTGCCTTTGTCAACTCTTTGCAACGATCCCGGATTTCTTTTCGAAGGTCTTC
This sequence comes from Papilionanthe hookeriana x Papilionanthe teres, assembly GCA_022702705.1. Taxonomy (NCBI): domain Eukaryota; kingdom Viridiplantae; phylum Streptophyta; class Magnoliopsida; order Asparagales; family Orchidaceae; genus Papilionanthe; species Papilionanthe hookeriana x Papilionanthe teres. The sequence continues at coordinate 159,824,431 of CM040427.1, forward strand.
ACCGGCTTCGGCTTGTCCGTCTTGTCGGCAAAACTTAATTGCTTCGCCTCTTCTTGCAAGCTTCCGGCCTTGCTTAACAACTTCTCAAAAGTCTTAATAGTGAATCCTTTGAGGAGAAGTGCTTATCGGGCCGTGAATGCTTTTAAGCAAGATGCCGATCGCATGTTGTTCTTGCGGTTGTGGTTCACACTTCATGCTTAAGTTTCTCCATCGAAGTATGTAATCCACCAAAGTTTCATTCGGCCTTTGTTTCTCTACCACTAAATCACCTATAGTGATGTGGTCTTGAGCTCCGGCAAATTGCTTGATGAAGAGGCTCTCTAGCTCTGAGAATGTCTTCACCGAGCCATTGGGTAATTCTGCATACCAGTCGAAGGCGATTCCTGACAGACTGCTGACGAACTGTTGCAAGAGTAATGCATCGCTCCGCCGGCATTGCAACAGCCGGCACGAAAGTGTGCAACATGCTTCGTCGGGGTTCCCGGTTCCGTCGAATGTCTTGAACGAGAGGTGGTACGAAGCCTTTCGGGTATTGGACGGCGTCGAATTCTTACGGGTAAGGTCTACCCATCCGAATGGATGTCCCGTTCTTCGATTGTGCTAAGGCTTCTCGCACTCTGTTGTTCTACCGAGTTCTTGATATCCTTTTCGGGGATCATACTTTGTGTCGTATCCTTTTCGATTGGTCATCCCCATTGACGGATGTAATCTCCTTTCCTCCGTCTACAATGTGAATGACCTGCGGGGGTGTCTCTACATGTGGTTGTACTTGACTCTGGAGAGTGGCCAGAGCTACGGCCATCTCTTCCATCCTTTTCGCCATTTGAGCGATCGTGTCGTCCTTTTCCTGAAGCTGTCTTCTCATCAGTTCCGGCTCCTCTCTTTCTGCGGCTGCAGGAGCACCTTGAGAAGCTGATGAAGCTCGTGTCTCAACCATATTGATTTCTGCATATTCGTCGTCCATGAACTCCGATGAATCGATCTCATCTCCGAACTTTTCTTCTCTTTCTTTTGCCAACCGTCGGATGTCGGTTCTCGGCTTTTCCATGGCATCTTCTAGCGGAGCTTTCTGTGTGTCTTTGCGGTTGTCATGCGATAGGCTGCCGGGTCCCTTTTTCACGAGTCCCTTTTATCGCGGTAGCGCTTTCTTCGGATTCCGGCCTTACGGCGAGACTTTCTTTTTCGGGCCGTCGTTTCGATCTCGGCGCCCGGTAGTGGGACGCCACACCATCCTTCTAGCGACGGAAGGTCTAGGACCGGATGGTGCAGTCGGCCAAATGTCTGGAAGGTGGTATCCTCCCTAATCCGTAATCACGAGACTACGACGGGCGGGCTAGCCTTCATTCTCTTGCTTGGCTTCTACGTCATGACGGCGGGCTCTACTCGGGGCCCGAGACGGGATTTGACCGGCACCCGCCCTATCCTTCGTAGAATTTCCGATACGGGGCGGTTTTCCTTCCTTGCTAACTTTTCTACCAAAGTTTGCGGTCGAGCAAACGGCGTAGTTCTAGTTCTTTTCTTGCGGCTATCGTTGTAGTATGCGGGCCGAGGTAATGTGGCGGCAATCTTGCGAACATTCTCCTCATCCTCTGCGGCGGAGAGGGGATGGAACTCGCTTCCTCCCAAAAGTGGTATGTAGTCGACCGGGGTGTATATTACGGTAGCGGTGTATATTCGGCGGCTACGGAATTTCCTCCAGAAAGCGATCTCGGCAACTGCGGCTTCTCGGTGATCCTTCTACTTGTTTCTTCTTTGGGTCTTTGTCGGTGACGGAATCTTTGAACTGGACCCGATTTCGAAAACGGAAGGTCTTACGAGAAGATCCGTACCCTCCACGGTAACGGGTTTACCATAATTCGGATTTCTTTCCCCTTTGATTTGGCGAAGTCGGGGTAGGTGCGAAACAGACTAGACCAGGTGGGGGTAGTAAGAACGGTCCTCCTGCGGACGGCAGTAATCCTCCCAGTCGGGACCCTTTGCAGGGGAGGAAACTCTTGGGTCGACCTAAGGTTGAACTCAAGCAGTGGTTCCTCAGCTTCAGATACCTTGTTCGTCAGTGCAAAGAGAGAGACGTCAATAACCTTGACATTCGTGTTTTCAAATCCTTGTCCGAATCGGATGATCCCATTGTCGGGCAGCTCATCCTTATAGACAACGAAGTCCAGTCCGTTGGTGAAGGAGAAAATCAGTTTCGGGGCATCCATTTCTGCAAGGTAGATTCTGGTTGTCAGTCCCAAGTTATGCTTCTTTTCTTTAGGACGAAAAAAAGGAATTGAAAAGAGTCCGAACTCATTCTTTGTTCATGTATTTATAAGAGGGAATCATTTGTTAAAAGAGTCACTTATTAGAGGGTTTGTTTATTTAGAACGGAATGTTCGAAAAGTGTAGAGAAGGTAAGGAATCCGATTCGAGTTGGAAAGAAAAAGAAAGTCTTAAGCAAGACTTCTCGACTCGAAGGATCATTCCTAAACTAACACTTATTGAGGGTCCACCCCACCTCGAAATGAGGTAAAAGGATCTCGGAACCTCTCTGTTTAGGGGTGTCTAAACGGTGGCTCCTAAATCCGAGAGAATGTTGGCTATACTCATTCAAGATAGAAATGAACATAGTACTCCAACGGAAAGAAGGGTAGTTTGATCCACGAGGGACATGGATACACTTCCGATTTTTGAAAGCGGAATTATCCGATTATAATGGAGAGAGGAATTTTCCCAGTGGAGTCGCCGAAATACTGTCGGCATATTTTTAGGTTGTGTTTTATTTTGAAGAGGGGTCGCTATCGAAATCACGTCGGCGAATTTTTAATTTAATTAAAATAAATAATTTGAAAAGTAGTATTTGATTTTGAAAATAATTTTAAATTTGAAGGTTTTAAGATATGAGATTAAACCGATCTCACGTCCCAAATAGTTTATATAAACGAGCACCGCACCATGAGCCAGTGTATCCATCCCTAAGGATAGACACACGCTTGACGGTGGGGCTCGATTAAATAAACTAGAAGATTTGTGACACCCGTTTGGTCCGCGAACCAATTTTATAAGCCGACAAAAATCCCCTGTTTAATATGAAAACATTAAACGGGGTTTATATTACTCGGGTTCTTGAAAATTCCCTATAAGGGCAAGCCCCTATAGTTAATTACATCTTAAGTGACGGGAATCACCTAAGAAAACTCTCGATAATAATCAATAATTACGCTCTCAAGAATTTCAAAGTTTAAGTTTTCGAGGATTGAAGTTTTGAATTTCGATAGGGAATGGATCGAGTTTAGAACATTTTGTTTTGTGAATCCAAAGGAAGAAAAGTAGGAGAAATCACGGATTCGAAGTGAACTTCGGTAATTTCCGACTATCCTATTTTTTGGCTTAGATTTAGGAAAATCCTAATGTTTATTTAAATGTTTTGATTTTGTCAATTTTAATTAATTAGGACTTATATTTATATGATAGAATCATACAAATAGCCTCGAAGATGTGAGGGTTTATTGTCGTACGGACGACTACCTCGGAATCCTAAGACCGGTTAGGGCTTAATTTGCAATGCAAGCGCCTAACGAAGAATTGAGGATTTATGTTGCACTATGGCGAAACTACCTCGAAGTCCTATGGCTTTGTTATTTAATTCTAGGAAAGTTTTCTTGAAGTAGACTCGGGTTTTGCTTGATGACGATGGCGCGTCTTGCCCACCATGCTCGAGCTCCTTATTGTTGCGGAGGTTTAGTTTTAGAAATCATAAATCGGGAGATGAGAAAAGTGTTTTGGTTTAGAGAAGTCTTAATTTTCCAAGTGTTTTTTGTGTTTTGATTAAAACAAATCTTAAAGTTGATTATAACGACACCGGTTAAGATCCCGCGGTTCCATCCTTCGGCATCATTATTTTTATCGGATTCACTTAGTCCGGATGAATTTGCTAAACTCAATTGAATGAGTTCCACACTTTCATTTAGACCGTGGGAAATCCGTTAGCAACACGTAGGTTACATCATCGAGGTATTCCCGATCATCCAACGGGACGTTTTAATTTAGTTGCAATTGTAGTTTTGTGTTCTGTTTGTGATTAAATTTTGAGTTGTTTTATATTTTGAAATGTTGTGGCGGTGAATTTTATCTTGCAATGACTTTTAACTTAATTTGGTTTCGGTTTTAGGGATCTATCCTAAAGGTGTGGGTTTTCATGCAACTTGTTGTTTTATCATGCAAGAAAAATAAAGTACATTTGCAAGAAAGTAAATTGCGGGAAAGTAAATTGCAAGAAAGTAAATTGCTAATAAAATAAAAGCGTACTCGGAGGGTCTTCCCGTCATCCCAAGCTACACTTAAAACACGATTAGAATATTTAAGCGAAGTTCCTAGGTAAAGCTAAGGGAAGGGTTATGGTTTTCTACCAAATTCCTAATCCTATAGCTAGTCATTTCCTATGACGTCTAGGTCTTTTGTATTTTTGTTTGAAGGCGATTTTCTTCATCGAAAGAATAATTAAATTCGATTGTTCTTATAAACATCCTATCGTATCGAGGAAGTGCTTAAGACAAATCTTAAACATCTTTTCAATATTTCTAGGATTGTTTTAAGTCCGAATGAATTCGATTATATAAATGAATTAATCGTCAGAGAATTGAAGTTTCGTTGTTATCTTACTCGATGAACTTGGACATTTGAATGTCCTATAAGTGAAGTAACATTTCATTTAATGTTCTATTTAGGAGCTATGATAACTAAAGCTTTTGAGGGTAAATTAGTATTCAAATGATTTGGTTTAAGTTAAAGAGTTTAAATTTGGAATAGTGTTCAAGTTATTTTAGATTTATTTTGAATTCATTATGTCTTTGGTGATGTTATATCTAATTCAATTTAATTTAATTTAATTGAGTTTTAAATTAATTTAATTCAATTGAGTTTGATTTGATGTTAAATTAATTTAATTTGATTTGATTTAATTTTAATTTAATTTGATTTAATTTAATTTAATTTAATTTTAATTTAATTTAATTTAATTTAATTTAATTTAATTTAATTATTCAATTTAATTTAATTTATTTAATTTAATTTAATTTAATTTGATTTAATTTAATTTAATTTAATTTATTTAATTTAATTTAATTTTAATTTAATTTAATTTAATTTAATTTAATTTAATTTAATTTAATTTAATTTATTTAATTTAATTTAATTTTAATTTAATTTTATTTTTAATTTTAATTGAAATTTTTAAAAGAGTTTAATAATTAAGTCTTTTAATATTTTAAATTTGAGTTATCATTTTAATTAAGAATTGAATATTAATGAGATAATTAATTTAGGGATTTTTTAAATTAAAGAATAAATCTCTTCCTAATAATATCCCTATTTTAATAATTCCAATTTTATTATTCTTCCAAATTTAATCCATTATTTAATTAAAGTTTAATCATTTTAAAATTACTTAATGGGTTTCTACCCTTTAATTATTTAAATTTCAATCATCCAAATCAGATTAGGATCAAATATTTTACTTGTTAATTTTTTTATTAAACCTAAAGTTTTAATTAAGGATTAAAATTTTAATTACTTATTTTACCCTTTAAACTTAATAATTTCATAACTCACTAAATTGAACTCAAATGAACATGAAATTTTTATGTGACTTCACTCATGTGTCAATAAAGACATGAGAGGAGAAAATGTGATTTTTCTGTATTTAATTTATTTATATAATTATTTTTGGTAGAAAATAGAGATTTTCAAGGAAAATTTAATAACATGACCAAGGGAAAGTTTCTATCCTTAAGAAACTTAGGGGACATTTCTAATGACTAGAGGACCACTTGGACCAATTTTGGTGATTTTTTGAAATATATTATTTTTATTATAATTATTTTAAGTTTTGGAGTGTTAATTAATTTAAAAATAAAATAAATGTTGAAAAAAGAATTTTATATTTTTCAAAAATCTCTCTAATATCAAGGAAATCAGAGAAGCAAATTTTACAATTTTTTGATTTTTCTATGATTTATTATAATTATTTTAGTGAAAAAGCTAGAAAACATATTTTTTTAATTTTAAAATTACCTTAGAGCTTTAAAATTTAATATCTCACTAAATAGACCTAAGAAAAATGTGGGGTTTGTTCCTAAGTGATTAAAATTCAAAATGTGACATTTTGGTGAATTTTATTATTTTTGTGATTTTTATTAATTTTTAATTATTAAAATATTAAAATAATATTAAAAATCAACTTTTTTAGAAAATTGAAATTTTAATTTTCTTAAATTCCCCTAATATCAGAGAGGCTCCAAAACCAATTTGGTAAATTTTTAAAAAGTATTTTAAAAGTTATGAATTTTTAAATTTTAAAATGACTAAGTGGCTTAATCAACCCAATTAGTGGGGCTAACCAAGTCCAATTGACCTCAAATTTTTATGATGGGTTCCTCTGATCCTAAAGGTCAGTGGAGAATTGATTTCAAGTCAATTTGATGTATGGTTAGCTCTAATTAATTAGAGACCTATTTTGGGTGTTTAAGCCGATTAGGGTTGTTTTAAATGAACTAATTCAAAACCTATTTTTCCTAGGGTTCTCCGGTCATAAGGAACATCATCAAATTTTCCTAGAATTTATTTCACAACATGCTATTTATTGGAATTAAAATACTCAAAACGAGTAACTCTGAATTTGAAAAATCAATAACTTTTCATAGGGATGGCCTCGACTTTGGAAAATTCGGGGAATGTTCCCAAATTCGGAGGCTTCAAAAGCCACTATGGTCTCATGCCATGGTGAATTGTATGCATGCATGGAGAATTAAAATAATGCAGAGAGTAAATAAATTATAAAAAATAAAACACTTGATGAAATTAAATGATTTCCTTTCCACTTTATTCTCCTCTGTTCACTGAGCAAGAGGGTATTTTTATTTTATTTTTCGATTTTTCTACACGAGAGATATGAATTTTTGAAGTTTAGGGAATTAAATAAATAGAAAAATATCCTAATTTTCTATTTATCCACGCGGCGCCGCGTCGACCTTGGCGGCTCCGAACGCACACGCGTCGCGCTCCCATTCGACGCCGCCACCCGAGTCGGCGGCCGGGCCCCGCGGTTCTCGTACCGTCTCCTGGTCCGACGCCATCTGAGCCGTTCGTCCGCGCGTGTATTGAATGGACGGCATCCCCGAGCGTCCTCACCGGAGAGCCGTCCACACTAAATCTCTAAGATCTCACTCGATACTCAATGGATTTTTATGTTCTTATGCTCTATGGATTCGTCTTGAAGAGACGAACACATCTATACGGTTAACATGCATTGAAAATAAGGCATTTAAAATGGAGAATCTCCAGAAGCTCGGGATAAAGAATTAGCTCATACCTTTGCTCAGAGAAGTGTGGCTTCAATCCGAGAGTTGTTGCACCTTCGATTGGATCCCGTGAGCTCCGGATGAAGTCTCCCGGTCGCAGTGAATTGTCCGGATGTGATTTCGACCAAGCCCGATCACAAAGCTTGGAGGCTGGAGCAAGCTGGGTGGCACTGGAGATGGGGCTTTTGCTTGGTGGACACCTTCCCTCGGTCCGGTGAAGGTGTAGAACCAATCAATTTGGGAATTGGCTCACTGTGGAGAAGTGTCCTGGTTTTGGGTGGAATTTCGGTTAGGAAATTGGATTTTATCGAGTGGGGATTAGGGCGAATTGACACTGGGGTCAAGCTGCTCTAAGGGTGGAGAAGGGTCCGGAACAATTTTGGCGAGTTTCGGCAAGGTTTGTGCTCGGCTCCTCTCATGGCCGAGAGAGGTGGAGTTTAAATAGGAGAGGGTGGAGGGCCTCCCGGGAGAGTTAGGGCTTGGGATCAGCTGCTCTTGGCAAGAGAAGAACAGCTACAATGGCCACTGGGGATGGGGCAGCTCAGCAGGTGAGAATTTCAAAGTTGGCTCACATGTGAGCTTTCGGGTGTGGTGTTTTCCGGCGATCCAGGCGGCTGGCCGGCAGGCATGGGTCACCATCTTGACCAGGGAGGTCAGGGCTTGGCAATGGTGAAGTCAATTGAGCTTGGACATGTGTAAAGTGTTTGAATTAAAATGGAATGGGGAGGGGGTCATTTTGGCTTGAAATTGGTCAACCCATTGGTTTGGGTTGGGTTCACCTCCCCATGGCTGGTCTTGGGCTGAGAAGATCAGTTAGGCTAGCTGGTCAAGAGGTGGTGATGTCCTTATCCAAGAATATTTGGATTAAATCTTGGTTAAGGGGAGACATGCTTAAGGCTAATGACTTTTAGGAGATGGTTAAAGGACCTCCTCCTTTTGCCATTAATGGCATGGTCACATGCCAAACTTTCATGGCTTCATATGGCTTGTGAATGGCTCATCCTTGGCTCCATTTGGCTTGGGAAAAGCTTGGGTCAATTTCATGAAAATGGGTTTTAAGAATTTTTGGTAATTTGATGGAAATTTGTATGAAACTTGATTTGGAATAATTTGATGGTGAATTTAGGACTTAGGTAATGGATTTAATTAAGTGGATGACAAATGGAGATGTCATGTGGGCTTTAGGGTAGATTTTGGGCCTTTGGATGTGGTGAAGTGGGCTTTTAGGAAAGTTTAAGGGAAATGGGCTTTTGATTTTAGGATGGGTATTTGGATAAAAATTTTGTGAAGAACTTTGTCAAATAAATGTCATAATTTGTTTAGGGATGTTCTATGAAGGGCTTGGAATTAATTTGATGTGATTTGGAGTTGAATTGGTTTGAATTTGGGTTTATTTGGTAAGTGGGCCTATGTAGGTCCAAGTGGGCCAAGTTGGGCTAATGTTGGGCTAGAGTTGAAATTGATGTAAAATCAATGTTGAGAAATGTTTATGGGGGTGTTTCAAAGAGGTTTTGGCTTTGGTTGGGCTTTGATTTTGGGGTTTGGGCTCATTTGGGTTAGGTTTGGGTTTAGGTCAAAAATGGGCCTTTTAACCTTGGGTTGAGTTTGAGTGGGGTTTGGGTCTAAATTTTGGGCAAATCATGTTAGTATTTTGTTTGTGGGAATGTTAAGGAAGATTTAGAAAAGATTTGGGGTTAATTGGAATTGAGTTGGGTGAGTTTGGGTTAGGTTTAGGTCATGGGTCCAAATTGGGCTTTAAGGCCAAAAGTGAGATTGGATCCAAATGTCAATCAAATTGGGCTTGGATTTGGTCTAGATTGGTGTTGGGAATGTTGAATTGAAGTTTAGAATTGAATTGGACCAAAATTGGGGTCAATTGGGTAGGTTTGGTTTGACATTGGGTTCACTTAGGGTTAAAATGGGTCAAATTGGGGGTTTTGACAAAAGTAGGGTGAATTGACAAAATTTGCCCATGGTGTAGTTGGACAAAATGAAATTGGGAATATTTGAGATTTTCTGGAATTTTCTGGGAATTTTCTGAATTTTTGGATTTTTAGGCCAAGAGGGGTATTTTGGGTATTTGGAGGGTATTGGGAGGTATTTTTGGAATTTTTGGTATTTTTGGGTATGGATGATCAGTTTAAGTGATGTGGAAATGTTTGGGAATGATTTTGGAGAATTTTGGGTAATTTGGAAATTTTTGAGAAATTTGGGTAATTTTAAGGGTTTTGGGTAGGTTTAGTAGGTGTAGGGTCCCGGGGTCAAAAATTGAAAATTTGGGAAATTGAAGATTGGGTGAATTTGGGTGGAAAGAAGTCATTTTGGTTGAGCCATGAAGCCATATCAAGCCCACATGAGCCATGAAGGGACTCACTTGAAGCATTCACTATGTTGTTCCTAACCCTGCTAGCCGAGGGCTTAGGGGTTAAGGATCATCCATGTGGATCACCTACATGAGTCGGGAGGTCAAGTTAGGTATGGGTGTGGTTTTATGAGGTATGTGGAAGTGTAGTGTGTAGGTGTAGTGTATAAGTGTGGTGTGTGTAAGTCGGCCCCTTCACCGGACCGAGCCACCTGAGGCGGTCCTAAGGCCAGAAGAGTCCTATAGGAACTCATCCTTTAAACTTCCACATTTGATTTCAACCCTCTAGGTGATTAGGGGTCTACGGTCAAGTTTGTGGAGTTTGCGGGGAGTTAAGAAGTGGTTTGAATTTCTAAAAGGTGGGTCCCAATTCTAGTTCTCTAAGATAGTCGAAAGGAAAAGCCTAAGGCTAGATCCTAAGTACTTAAAGAGAAGAAGAGAAGACCTCATCGAAAATGAGGTCAACACACGTATGACCATAATGCGATGATCTAGTCTTATAGACCGATCTAATCTATTAGGGTTTACGATTTTTCTAATATAAGCTTAATCTCTCGATTAGAAACTTCGATTAATCCACTTAGTTTGTGGATGATAAGCAGTTGATATCTTATGCATAATATTATATTTTTCTACTAGTTTGTAAATATATTTATTTCTAAAATGAGTTCCTCCGTCAGTGATAATCACTATCGGCTTTCCAAATCTAGTAAAAATATTTTTTATTAAAAATTTTGAAACACTTTTAGCGTCACACCTAGGTAAAGCTTGTGCTTCAATCCATTTGGAAACATAATCAACAGCTACTAATATATATGAGTTTCCAAATGAAAGAATAAAAGGTCCCATGAAGTCTAATCCCCAAACATCAAAAATTTCAACTTCTAATATAAAATTCAGAGGCATTTCATTTTTTCTTGATATGTTGCCTACTCTTTGGCATTTATCGCAAGTTTTTATATATCTATATACATCTCTAAATAGAGTAGTCCAGTAGAATCCAGATTGTAGAATTTTATACGCAGTTTTATACGTCCCAAAATGTCCTCCAAAATCAGAATCATGACATTTTTGAATAATTAGTTCAGTTTCTTCATAAGGCACGCATCATCTAATAATTAAATCCTTACATTGCTTATATAAGTATGGTTCAACCCAAAAATATGTTTTAGTATCGTGAATGAATTTTTTCTGTTGTTGCAAAGTTAACATAGGTGGTAAAATGTCACTGACAATATAATTTACTATATCAGCATACCAAGGTATTTTCAACTCATTAATATTATAAAGTTGTTCATCAGGAAAACTGTCTAAAATTTCATTATCAGTTTCAGATAATTCATGATTTTCTAATCTTGATAAATGATCTGCAATTTGATTATCAGTTCCCTTTTTGTTAATGATTTCAAAATCAAATTCTTGCATTAATAATATCCATCTGATTAATCTTGGTTTAGAATCTTTCTTTTGCATTCAATATTTTATAGCGGAATGATCAGTATGTATAATACATTTAGTTCCTATTAGATAATGCCGAAATTTATTAAAAGCATATACAACTGCTAATAATTCTCTTTCAGTAACTGTATAATTTATTTACGTTAGTGATAGTGCCCTAGGCTCTATTATATGGATATGTATTTTGAACTTTTATGAATATTTTTCTATTTTAATTAGCATGTTTATGATAGAAGAAGAACCTTGAATAGTTTCATGTTTATTATGAAGATTATTCTAAATATCCATAATCGCTTATTGTTGTGGGAATGACAATAAATAAAGATTAATATAAAGTTTGATGGATATTCATGAGATGAATATATGTATGAGGATACACATCAGATTGGAGAACAAATATTGGATCGACTCGCTTTGAGATTAAATCATGGATATAAGTCATATGTTAATCTCAAGTTGTAGTGACATCGAATCCTCTGACCTGAGATTGTCATGGTTCTCGACTATGAGGAATATTATGTTTAGACATAACCCAACGTTGTCTTTGACCGGATGACCATAAAGATTATGATTGGGCATAATGTGAATCATGTAGTGAGATATGAGTAATCAAGATGGAATTTATCCCTCTTATAATAAGAGAGATATCTCTGGGCCCCTCGAATGATTTAGAGCGAGAATTGTGTGGCCACACTCGAATAAATTGATGGAGATCAATCGCATTTATTTTATCGATCTAATCGAGAGTCGAGAAATTAAAGATAGAGAGATATAAGGTTGACATTATTCCATGCCTTATATTCTATCATGATATCACGTGATAAAAGGATTATGTCATTAACAATCGGGTTGTCTCGGATCTTGAGACTATTCATACTAACTTGGGTAGTTATAGTGTCTTCGCTAGAGACCATCTATAACTTGTAGGTTTTTAAATGGTGATTTAAGCCTACCGCCAATGTTAATTGAACCTATAGGGTCGCACAAAATTTGAATGGACTAGAATGGTTGATGAACACTCTCTCTCTTGAGTAATTTATAATAATAATGAAGAGGTGCCATGAAATGGTGCCACTTCAATTAAAAGGAGGGGTCATGGCTTATGAAGTCGATTTTTTTATTCCTTTTGAACTCTTGCAAGAGAGGAAGAGAGTTCTTTTGGTTTTGGAGAAAACCCCATTTCCGATCTAGCAGTTGGAAGCCATTTGGAAATCCGTTCGAGTGTGGATACCGGTAGAGGGCGGTGGTTTCAGCGCCTTAAAGATCCGAGGAAATCTAAGAGTAGAACTCTTGCATGGTATGATTTCTTGCACTTCTTTTTAGGTTTATGTTTTGATTTGTATGAGCACATGAGATCCTTGGTGGTTTTGGGGAAATGACTTTAATATGCGTTTTAATTAATTTCGCTTCCGTTGCGCATGATCCCCAAAATCCAACAATTTCAGCATCATTTAGAGTTTTACTAGCGTAGTATATAACTTTAAAAATCTTATCATATCTTTGCCCAAGAACTGCTCTTATAGCATAATCACTAGAATCACACAAGCTCAAATGGTTTCTCCCAGTTAGGTGAAACTATTATAGGTGTTGTAATTAATTTATCTTTTAATAATTCAAAAGCATTCAGGCATTCAGTTGTAAATTCAAATTTCTTGTCCTTTTCAAGAAGTTGGCATAGAGGTTTAGTAATTTTTGAAAAATCTTTAATATAACGTCTGTAGAATCTAGCATATCCAAGAAAACTTCTTATCCCTTTCACCGTAGTTGGAGGTGGTAATTTAGCTATAACTTGAATTTTTGCAGGGTCTACTTCCATGCCTTTTTCCGAAATTTTATGCCCAAATACAATGCCGCCTGTAACCATAAATTGACATTTCTCCCAATTAAGAACTAAATTAGTTTTCTCACATACTTCAAATACTTTTTCAAGATGATTTAAGCATGTGTCAAATGTTGTTCCAAATACAGAGAAATCATCCATAAATACTTCTATTCCATTATCAATTAATTTACTAAATATAGACATCATACATCTTTGGAATGTTGTAGGTGCATTACATAATCCAAAAGGCATTCTTCGAAAAGTGAAGGTTCCATAAGGACTAGTAAATATAGTTTTATCTTGATCCTCGGGAGCAATTTGTATTTGATGATAACCGGTATATCCATCTAAAAAACAAAAATATTTATGTCCGGCTAATCTATCTAACATCTGGTCTAGAAATGGTAAAGGGAAGTGATCTTTCCTGGTGGCTGTGTTTAATTTTCTATAATCAATGCATATTCGCCATCCAGTAACTTGTCTTATAGAGATAAGATCATTATTTTCATTCGCTTTGACAGTCACTCCTCATTTCTTAAGTACACAGTGGATTGGGCTTACCCAAGCACTGTCAGAAATAGGATATATAATACCATTATCTAACCATTTTAAAATTTCTTTTTTAACTACTTCTTTCATTATTGGATTTAATCTCCTTTGTGGATCTGCTTTAGGTTTATGTTCATTATCTAAAATAATTCTGTGCATACAAATTGAAGGACTAATTCCTTTAATATCTGCTAAAGTCCAACCAAAAATTTTCTTATATTTTTTTAATGTATCTAAAAGTTTTTGTTCCTGAGATTCATTTAATTTAGATGAAATAATAACTTGTAGAGTTGAAGAATTAACTATGTAAGCATATTTTAAATGATTAGGTAACATTTTTAACTCAAGTTCAGGAGGTTTAATAATCGATGGAACTATATTTTTTTCAGTGTTTTCTGTGTTATCCAAAAATTCAAAATTCTCTTGAATATAATCTAGTTCTTCATTTATCTCAGATTTTTCAATTAATTCAATATTTTATTTTTCTAATTTTTCTTCATAATATTCCTTAAAATGTTCTTTTTGTAAATTACTGCGTAATTGCGGGTCGGATCAAGTTTTGGGCGCCATTGCTGGGGAAGCTTCGGTAAGAACTTTAGGAGAATTTTTGTTGAAATAATTAGGCTTAGACTTGGAAAACTGTAGTGTCGTAAAAACTGTGAAAAGTGTTTTTATATGAAAAAGTGTTGTGAAAAAAACTGTTTGTGTGAAAAATAAGTTGTTTGTGGAAATGTTTAGTTGTGTTGAATATATTTCATCTATTATTTGTTTAATTGTTAATGTATTGTTTGTTATATTGCGTATGCTAAACAAAGGATCTGCAGGACTTGTGCCTTATGATCCCAAGTTTGATAAAAATAAAAAAATAAAAATACAGAGAGGACTCGAAAAACTAGAAATGGAAATGAAAAACTTTCATGATAATAACTTGGAAAATCACCATACTTCATTGAGGGATTACATAAATCCTACGACAGATGAAATTCACTTAAGTATACAAAACTCGTCGTAGAAGTCGACTCATTTGAAATAAATCCTGAGATTATCCAACTGGTGCAGAACAATCAGTTTGGGGGAACTCCTTTGGAGGATCCCTATTTACACTTATCAAATTTTCTAGAACTTTGTGCTACATTTCTCTATAACGGTATGTCAGACGATGTTGTTAGACTAAGGCTTTTCCTTTTCTCACTAAGGGATAAGGCTAAAATGTGGCTATACTCTTTAGCACCTAGTTCTATTAAAAATTGGGAGGAGTTAACTCAAAAATTCTTAGCTAAGTATTTTCCACCTTCGAGGACTACTCAACTTAGAAACGATATTATCTCATTTTTTCAGTATAAAGAGGAATCAATATACGAAGCCTGGGAAAGATTTAAGGAACTCCTAAGAAAGTGTCCACACCATGCTCTGCCTGATTGGTTAATCATTCAAACTTTTTATAATGGGTTAGTAGGATCCCTTAGGTCCATAATTGATGCTACCGCTGGTGGATCATTAATGTCAAAATCATTTGATGAAGTGTATGCATTAATTGAAGAAATGGCTACAAATGAATTTCAATGGCCCTCTGCAAGGTTAAATCCTAAAAAGGTAGCTAGTGTTCATGATACAGATACAATTTTAATTCTTGCATCTCAGATTGATGCAATATCAAGGAAGTTGGACCAATTTGGAATGAACCAACCTCAATTTACTCCTGTAAGTGAGGAAAGTTCATTAGGGCCTATAATTGATTCTAAATTATCATATGAGACTTTAAATACCATAAACAACCCGTACTCTAACTTTTACAACCCAGGTTGGGAGAACCATCGTAAATTTAACTGGAATCCTACTATTGACGATGGAAACCAACAATGGAAAAATAATCAAGCAAATCATAATGGAAGTTGGAATAATCAGGGGAACACAAACTATAGACCTTCATATCCACCGGACTCTAACAATGATCAACAATTTGAGGATAAGAAAATGTTTATGGAAGAAGTGGTATTGCGAATGTGAAACCAGTTGCAAAGTCAAAATGATGTGATTAGAAACATAGAGAATCAACTGGGACAAATTTATAATTCACTTATCAATAGACACCAAGGAACACTTCTTAGCAACAATGAGATCAACCCTAAAGAGAACACTAATGAACAAATAGAAGTTGTCCAAATAAAAATTGGAAGAGATATAGAGGATGTGGTTAGCAAAGCGAAAGATGTTGTGAGAGAAACAAAGGAAACTAAAAGACCTGAAGAGCATGTTTCTAAGGATCTGGAAGAATTAATATCTCCAACTAAAATCAGTTTGGAAAGACCACAACCTCCATTTCCTCAAAGACTTAGACATCATAAGTTGGATAAAAAATTTTCAAAGTTCATGAAAATACTTAAGAAGTTAATGATAATTATTCCTTTCACTGAAACTTTGGAATAAATGCCAAGTTATGCAAAGTTTATAAAGGATATATTAAACAAGAAAAGGAAATTTGGGGATTATGAAACAATTGCACTAAGTGAGGAGTGCAGTGATATACTTCAGAAAAAATTTTCTCGGAAACTTAAAAATTCTTGTAGCTTTACAATTCCTCGTGCAATTGGAGAAAAAGTATGTGAAAAAGCTTTATGTGATTTAGGAGTGAACATTAATGTGATGCCTCTATCTATATTTAGAAGGTTAGGTTTAGTCGATATTTCTCCCACTATCGTAACCCTTACGTTAGACGATCGATCTATCATTTATCCAAAAGGAGTTATAGAAGACGTGCTTGTTAAAGTGGATAAATTTATCTTTTCTTTAGAGTTTATTGTATTAGATATGGAGGAAGATAAAGAAATTCCAATTATTTTAGGGAGACCTTTCCTTGTTACTGGACAAGCTATGATAGATGTGTAAAAAGGAAAGTTGACTATGAATATTAATGACCAGGAAGTAACTTTTAATGTATTAAAGACTATGAAATATCAAGCTGAGAGAAAAGATGATGACTGTTTTTGGATGGATGAAATTGATTATCTAAGTAAATACCATTTTCAAGAAAGTTTTGAGAGTAAGTTAAAAGATGAGATTGAAATAGATTTGCATGATGAATTGAAAACTTTATTTAAAAAAGACTGTATGTATGTTCAGGAGAGGTGTGAAATGATGGACGCTACCAAAAATAGTAAATTTTTAATTCCATTTGTTGAAAAATCTCATGAACTTAAGATGGATGTACCCCATACAATTTTAAAGCCTATCTAATTAGAGAATTCATCTACACTACCAGTCTTTATATCTTTAGATATGACTGAATTAAATGATGAACATGATAAAACTATTGAACTAGGACTTGGAAGAGAATTTGAGGATAAATTTCAAAAGAACTTT
This sequence comes from Papilionanthe hookeriana x Papilionanthe teres, assembly GCA_022702705.1. Classification (NCBI taxonomy): domain Eukaryota; kingdom Viridiplantae; phylum Streptophyta; class Magnoliopsida; order Asparagales; family Orchidaceae; genus Papilionanthe; species Papilionanthe hookeriana x Papilionanthe teres. Next base: position 159,841,319 of record CM040427.1, read on the forward strand.
GAGTTAAGAAAAGAGGATAAGGATATTAGAAGACCATTGGAAGAAATTCCTAGGGAATTAGAAAATCCTATTTCCTCAATTAAGATAGATCCTAAATCATTTAATAATTATAAAGGGGAAGAATTGGAAGATAACTTGAATCATAAGAGTGACATAGAAAAATTTGATCCTGAATCTGAATTATTTAAAGAGAATTTGATCCAAAACTTGGGAGATATTGAAGTATTTTATAAAGATCCATTTCTAATAAATTTCAAGGATGATATTAATATGCAGATTGAAAAAATCAATAGAAGAATATTGGATCTAGAAAGAAATATGAGGAACAATGATATAAATCAAACTGAAAATGAAGAGCTAAATGAAAAATTACAATTTGAGGATTTTAAAGGAATCCCTAGATCTGAAAATGATTGGGCGATTGATCAAGGATTACTTAATTGGAATTTTGATCCAGGTGGAATCATTTGTCGAGCTAATGACGTTAAACCAAGCGCTTTCTGGGAGGCAACTCATAATTATCAGTGTGCTTTGATTTAGTGTGCTTGAGAGTCATGATTGTTAGTGTTGTATGGTGTTTACATTAGAGTAGATTGAATTGATGTTTATGTGTCATTATGGATTGATCAGTTTGATTGTTATTGGTAGATGTTTAGATTGATAGTAGTTTGATTGATATCTGTCTGTGTCTTGAGGGATATGATTCCTTAACTTCTTATTATGGCTAGACTTGATCTCTTGTACTAGTTGGATTAATGAGTCCACTATAACTCGGGTCTCACTCAGACTTGAGTTTTACAAGAGAAATCATGAATTTCAAACATTGATAATTCCATCTTAATTTGTTACTTCCTTTCTACAACTTTATTTTCATTAGGTAGGAGTCGTGAACCTCTTTAATGAACACCATTAGGATGATCATACACTGTCTTTATAATTGTTAGAGGTGCTTAATTACAGGGATTAGGTGATGCCTGAGATTGGTGTCCGGAAACCAATTTATTAGGGATTATCTTATCTTTGGGATTATAATCTATAAAATCATTTTAAAGTACTTAATTTACTAGTGTAGTGATTCCGTTAGAAATTGGAGGTAAGTTAGTAAGATGTGATGAGTTAAAGGATGAATTAACGTCATTTATCATATGCGTGTTTATGTTTGTGTTACAACTTTATTTAGGTATTGAAAAATATTTTTATATTCCCATGCTGATACATGCTATGCTAGTTAGACTTTGGTTTAGTTAATTTCATTCTGGCATGATTAGTTTAGATTTACTTTCACGTTGCATATTATTACGTCCTAATGAATACTTGCAAATGATTTTGATAGACATTTGTGGTAGATAGAATTTCTAAATTGTTTTCTTCCTGCTTATATTTTTTTGTACTGAATGCTATATATGTTAAAAATTAAGTTTGGGGGTAGGAAGAAAAATAAAGTTTTAATGTGAAAATACTCCCTTTTAGTGTAATTTTATTACAAGCATGTTTTAGGTTAGCTTTACTTTCTCCTACAGTCTTTCTATCCTGATTATGCATGTAAATGAATTTGATAGGAAGTTTTAGTAGTAAGTAGATTCAACCTTTACTTTTTCTTCCTGCAGTATTTTATGGAATTAATTGCAAAATATTTTAAAATTTAAGTTTGGGGGGAAGAAAAATATTAACTCTTATTTGTTCTCAATTATTATATTTTCAAAAATTATTAGCATAACTTCTGACAGTTGAACCTCACTTGAGATAACTAAATTTTTTTTATTTCAGTTGAATATTATGGAAGGATTCGATGAAAGTTTTTAGTAATAAAGGTTAATTTTATAAGGATAAGATATTTAGTATGAAAGAATTTGATTATAGTTAACTATTTAAAGTAAAGAAAACTATATTTTTGAAATATTAAGAGACTTAAAGTATTATGTGTTAAGAAGAGATTGTGACTTTATGATGAATAATAAAGCTCATACCAAATAATAAAGTAAGGATGTGTTTCAAGTTTGAACTTTAGAAAGTGGAGAGTGAAGTTCAAAATCATTACAGGCTCTCCAGATATAGTAATCTTCATTTAAAAAAAAAAGAAAAAAAAGAAAAGAGAAAAAAAGGGGAGATTGAAAATGATCCTGAAAGAAAAAAAAAAAAAGAAAAAAATATTTATGAGGAGAAGCTTGAGGAGATGCCTAATCAAATATTGGCTTCACTTCAGTCACTCTAAAGGGAAAACTTGATTTCATTTCTGAATTTATAATTAAAATATTAACCTACATTCTGATGAAGTTTACAAGAACTTCTTTTTCACATAATCTTTCAATGCATTCTTAATGTAACAAATTATGGTTTATCTTGAAATAAATAGAAGACTAGAACCCTTAGACTTAATTGCTAAATATTCTTATACTTATAGTGTTAACCTGAGTTACTGAATTTCTTTCTAAAAATCTAACCAATATATTCTTTTGAATAAAAATTTTAGTGTCCTACAGCTGAAATGTACATTGCCCTGAGTAATATTTGTATGTAGTAAAAGTGTTACTTAAGGACAAGTAACAGTTACGTTTGGGGGATTTTGACACGCCTAAAATATATATGTTTTTTGCTATATGATTTTACTCATTTTTGATGATATTACACTTTAAAGGAATGTATTATGTATGTTTTTTTGGTTTTAGGTACAAGAAATGGTGATTGGAGCAAAAGGAAGCAAAAACGGTGCAATTTAGAGCAAAAATGAGCAAGAAATGAAATTCTACCCTGACACCTTTCGATAAGTCTTTTGATGCTTAATCTCTTTTACACTTCTTGCATATTTTTGAATGAGATTACACTTTAAAGAAAGGTTGTTTTTATGCTTATTTTGTAGGGCTATCTGTTACGAACGCAATACAACTGAAATGGGGCGAAACAGAGTTGAAACGGAGCGAAACGGAGCGAAACGGTGGAGCCGCGCAGCAGCCTGCTCGCCAACGGTGAGATCGATCTCGCCGACGGTGAGATTTTCCCGAGACCACCGAAAAGTGCCCAAAAAGGTCGCCGACAGCGGCCTCGAACCTGCCGACAGAGGCCCGAACGACCATGAACCGACTTTTGGCGGTTTTGGGCCAATATTCGACGTATTTGGACACTTTTTCGAAGGGGTGCTTAAGGAGACTCTTGGAAATTCGTCCACACACTTTAAAAATGGCGAATTTATGTTAGAAAAGGGAGAGAAACAATAGAGGAAAGGAGAGAAAAACTTGAGGAATGTTTAGGATTCTTAGATTAAGAGTAGAAATGTAGATTTCTACCCTTTTGGAGAGATTGAAGAGGAGATTTCGAGAGAATTTGTAAGGGATTTCGCTAGCATTGCATGGATTATCGGGAGACTTTTTGGGAGAGATCTTCATCTTTCTTTCAAAGGGAACAAGCTAAGTATTGTTCTTTATTATCTTATGATTTTGTAATTTGCTTTGGTTAAATGAAGTTTCTTTTGTGTTTTCTTCATGCTTTGTGACGTATCTCTCTTACTCTTTCTTCTTCTTTGAAAATAGTGGCATAAGAAGATTATGCCATTGTTTTCCTTTTACTTTTCTTTTGCAATGAGTAGAAATCATGTTTAGGATTTTGTGATGCATGGTAGAAGTAAATTTAATTACAAATGTGATGGTTTTTACTTGCACTTCATTTACATTGCAATAAGGGCCCATTGTAGTGTTAAAATTCATTGTAATTGCATCGACCCGAAAGGGCAGTGTAATTCTCAACAAAGTGAAACCACATTCAAATTCCATAGATGGTGAAGTTCATGGGAATTGAATGCAAATAAATAGGGAAATAATATTAATCGGGCGTAGAATTGGAGATTTTAGAGTAACAGGCTAAAATCCTCAATTCGGTCCTATCATTTGGGTGCTGAAGTGTAGATTGTTAGCCCTCAGGCGAGGGGAATGTGGGAGCTCCGAAGTGAGAGTCGGTATCCTCCCAGCCTAGCCGCAGATTCAGTAACCAAGCATAGGATTAGTCAATGTTCTTTATGCCTGGACAAAAGGGTAAAGAATAGGATTGCTCATATTTGGCACATACAATATTTAATACATCTCAATCCTATACATTATCTATTTCATTACATAAGAATAATAGGTTTTAATATCTCAAAATTCTCCAAACCAATTCATCCAAAAAGGGTTATATTTAGAATTCTTATTTGCATTTAGATATAGTTACTATCTTTACATTTAACACTTGCATTTAGGAATAGTTGCTAGACAAAACACAATTTTAGTCGACGTTCCAAACTAAGGACTATTAGTAGTAGACTAGAATTTGATTAAAGACTTCTTACTTCACTTCCTCGTGGGATCAATACTGGGGTTTTTAAAGAAAACTCTATATTACTTGAAACGATATGTATACTTGCGTAGCACTCCCAGTGTGTAAAATATTTTTCAATTTTTATATCATTTAAGATTTTGCACACTAGCCGCTATTTATAAATCGGGTCAAGTTTTTGGCCATCTTTTGGAAGTTAAATTACTGCGTAATTGCGGGTCGGGTCAATACTCCTCCCTACCTTATCCAAGAGTTTATACAGAAAAGTCTAAGCTCAAATTAAAATGAAAATCAGTGTTTTGTGAAATCTTATTATACAAGCAATAGACCATCTAAAAGTTGGTTGATAGATAGCAACTATACAAAACATATAACAAATGAACAAGGAAATCTGATTTTTTGCAAGTCTTAATTGATTTGAAGTTGAGAAATATTTCAAAAGTCATAATTGAAATTTTCATAACAAGTACATCAAGAATATAATGAAAATCACTAATAGTCTCTATATACCTGAAATGACTAGAATCCATTGACTGTAGGATAATTAATTGAAAAAGGTTTCAACATGATCACTAAAAATGGGTTTTGTCGAAAGCTTGAAGCTTCAAGTCAGAATATTCTCATTATAAAAATTGAAGGCTAAATTATTTATTTTAATCTAGAAAATAGAAGCTCGTAGTATCTGCACTAAGATTTGGAACAAAAGGCTTGGTCATAGTTATAAAGAATGGAACTCATTACGAAGAAGAGCATAAAGTTGACCTATCAAAATTTTCAGATGACTTGCCCTATTATCGAGCTTGCCAATTTGGTAAATAAAAGCAATGATAATTTAAAAAATAACTTAAAAAGCAACTCATAAGTTGCTATTAATTCATAAGAATGTAGGTGTTCAAACTCCATAACTAGCAATTAGCCTGTGTTATCTTGATTTCATTAATGCTTTATAATATTTTGCTAAATTTTTTCTTTAGATTATAGTCAGAAGTTGCTGAAATATTTTAGAAGTTTAAGACAATGATGGAAAATTAAAAGCTTTGAATCAAACTATAAGATTAGAAAATTAAAAGGTACGCCTCCAAAAAATTCATTAGGTTTTGTAAGGATATTGGCATAGAGCATTATTCATTATTTCTTATACTTCAAAATAAAATGGATAGGTGAAGAAAGAAATTGATATATACTAATCAAGACTAGAAGTATGCTTAGAAAGAATTGACAAGAAAATTTTTGGCTGAGGTAAAAAGTACTACTACCTTCTTATAAAACAGACTATTGACAATGGCATTGAAGAGCATTACTCTTTTTGTAGCTTGGTACAGTTATAAACCATTGCTAAAATTTCTTAATGTTTTGTTGCAAGTATTTTAATCATTTTCCATAAGTCAAGGATGATAAACCTGATAAGAAATCATTAATAAACATGAGAAGTGAAATTGGTACAATTCCTATTATAAGGGGTACAAGTTGTATTTAACCTCGAATAGAAAAGCTTATGTTCAGTTGAGATGTGGTCTTTAATGAACATGAGAAAAAAATTGGAATGACACACCAGAGAAAATAGCAAGCAAGCAAAATACCATTTTTTCTTTTACAACAAAAGAAATGAAAGAATTGGATAGTGGCAAAAAAAAAAATGCGGAAAAAAGATGCATCGATTCGAGGAGCAAGGTTCCTAGCTAATATATGTCAAAGAAACAATATAACATTTAATGAGCATGCAAGTTATGAAAAAGGTATTAAACACCATAAATGAAAGATAGTAATTTAGAATTAAATGTAAATGATAAAATAATAAGACATGGGAGTTGGTTGATAGACTACATGAGAGACAACATTTAAGTGAAATCAATGCTTAGGACAAAGTTCAATATTAACGAGTCTATTATTAAACAAAAAGCCTGATTTCTTGTCAAGAGATATATTCAAATATTGTTGACTGCCCAGATACATTTATCATTATTGTTAAATTGCATATTTAAAATGATTATAAATTCTTTAAATTAGATATAAAATTAGCTCTTCTAAAATAACTATTACATAAGGAGATTTATTTTTGTTAGTCAGAAGGAAACATTGAAAATGGTCATGAAGAAAAAATTTGCCTAATAAGAAAGACACTTTATTATTAAAACAAGCACCCGGAGACTGGTATAACAGGATAAAAAATCATCTGTTGCGCTTAAATTTTACCAAAATACTACTAAACATCACTCACTATCAAGGAAAAAAGGAGAATAATTTTTTGTGTATCATTATATGTGGATGACTTGTTGGTGGAAAGTAACAATAAAACCATTTTTATTAGAGTTTTGATGCTTGGTAGAGGCTTTGACGCTGAAGTGAAGGTAATGCCTTCTTGACTGGTCTGAGTTAAATTACACATGGCACACACACCTTCCATTTTCTAGTGCTTGAGTCGTTTTGCTTCAGGTAAAGGACACAGTCTTTCTTTTCCTTAGAAGAACAATCTGTGATAATATTCTCGTTGTCTAGAAACTAATAAGTGACTTAGATAAGAAATGTAGAGGTGCAAATGGTTTTCTAAAATTAGATTTAAATAAAGTGTATGATACAATTCAATGGGATTTCATCATAAAGATCCTTGTGGCAAAGGGTTTCAATAATGATTTCTATCAACTTATTCAAAAGTTTCTAGAAAATAATTTCTATTCTATTATGATTAATGGTGTGAAACAAGGATTTTTCAAATCTGAAAGATGGCTCAAACAAAGTTCCCCTCTTCGCCACTATTTGCATTCTTGTTATGGATTATCTTTCTTGTATATTAAAAAAGCACCTTATTATGCACCCTAAGAGAAAATACATTTCTAAAGGTGGAGAGTTAGCATCCCACCTGGCTTATTTTGATGACAACCTTATTTTTTGTAATATGGGAAAAAGGAACATCAAGCAACTTTGTAAAATACTCCAACACTTTGATAAGATTTTTGGTATGAGGTTTAATAAGGAAAAAAATGTAATTAGTATGTTAGTAAACAGAGAATGGGGAGTATAAAAAAATGGCTGATACTAACATAAAAATCATCAATCTTCCTATGAAACATTTGGGGATTCAACTACATAGTACTTAAAGGAGAAGCCAAATGTTTAACTTTGTTTTGCGCAACATTAATAAAAATATGACAGTTGGAAAAACTCCTTCTGTCCCTTAGTGGCGGGATCATATTACTACAATGTGTGCTCACTTCTCTTCCTTTATATGCATTACAATTCACAAAAATGACCAAAAACATGCAAGTAAAGATTGAAAGAAGATTATACAAATTCTTATGGGCTGGGATTGAAAAAGGATTGCATTGGTCTACTCGGGAGAAAATTTGTAGACCTTAAGAAAAAATGTCCTAGGTATAGAAATATGAGAAAAACAATGGAGATTAATTTCTGTAAGATGTGGCTGAAGATCAGATGAAAACATGATTGTTGGGCTAATTTTATCTATAGAAGATATTTGTATAACAACAATCAACTTTCCTGCGTAACTAAACCCGCTAATTCAACGATCTTGAAGGAACTACTAAAAATGAGAAGTTGTGTTAAGGGCTTATAAGTATGGGATGTTGATGAGAGAAAACTTAATTTGTCGCATCATATTGGACTTTATTAGGCACCTTGGAAAACATAGCTAAAAAAAATTTTGATGGTAAACAACAAGTTGCTGACATGTAGAAAAATAGCACGTGAAATTTTTAGTCTTTTGTGGGTTGCTGGAGGAAGATATCATCAACTATATGAAAGATACTAAAATTACTATTGATAAACTTGATGTTTGTAGAGTTATGTGAATGAGTAAAAGCACTTTGGCCAAAATTACTGCTACCAGAAGATGTCATTTCCAGAATGGTATAAATGGTAAGAAAATATGAAACTCTATTCTTAAGCCTGCCGATTCTTTTTTATATGCAGATTGCTGCATAATTTTTTTCTCGTGGATAATATTCCTAAAATTAAAGGCTTGAGGGGGCCTTCTTTGTGTTTAATGTGAACTATTTAGCATTTTTTTTGTTCTTGTTTCTTTATTAAGATGATATGGGAAAGTATTGCCCTGGAACTAAATGTGCAGACTACTATCAATGAAAAAATCTCTTTTGACTCTTTTCTTTTTAATGATTGGAAATCCAACTTTTCTGTAAATAGCTACTTTTCCCCTTGCCTTACAGTTGTATGTGCTTTGTGTGGATGAAATGAAATATTGGAAAGCATCAGGAGATTCTTCATAGATGTGATGAAGTTTTCTATCAAAGCTTTCTTGACTAAAGTTATGAAGTTCAACAATGTCAGTAAGGTGATGGTTGGAGGTGGTGAACAATTAAAAAATTTTATTATAATGGAGAAAAGAATTAAAGTAATATATTGAATTAAACCTACTAGAAATTATATTAAGTTGAATACTGATGGTAGCTTTCATAGAGAACTGCTGGAACTTAGGGTACTTACATGAATTTTAATGGAAGTTGCTTATTGGGCTTTGTTGTGCCCTACTGTCCAATCAATGTTGAATACTAAAAAATGATTGTTGTTCTCAATGAATTTATTATTGCAAAGAATCTGATGATAAATAACTTGGAAGCGTAGATGCATTTTATGAACACTTATATTTGTTGTAGTAAGGGTCTTGCCTGTCCTTGGCAGAACTTACTTTTGTGGAGGAAAATACAAGACCTCATTCCAACATTCAACATTAAATGGAGCCGCTGTTATATGGCACTAGAAGGGCTGCTCTCATCCTCTTGTTGGATTAGTGTATCTTTTGACTTTTAACTACTTTTTTTCTTTATGTGGATTTGACATCACTCCCTGTTATTAGAACTACGTAAGTTGTAATGTTTTTGAGGTTCTAATATATTTCAGTCACCGTTAAAAAAATACAGACCTATGAATATATAGATGTACACACACACACAAACACACAAACACACACACACACACACATGTATGTATGTATGTATTAGGCATCTAAATGTTATATATTAAATGTTAAACATGTAAATGTATGAGAAATTGCATGAAAAATTCTTGGAGATCTAAATGTGTATGTTTATGTGTTGAACACATAAAATTTAATTTCGTGATGTAAAATTTTTTATTGATATGCTCATAATATAAACATTATATGAGTTTTATATAAATTTATATGAAAAATAGTATGCTTTTGTGATTTGCATAAAGATGATAAGTTTGCATGAATATTGTAAATTCAAGTGACTAGGAAGTGAGAATTCAAGTGATTTGAAAGTTTACTATCTTAAGTGACAATTATAATTAAAATAATTTTTGAAGGTTTTTGAAAATTGCAAGTTTGAAAAGGATTTAAAAGCTGCTTAATTTGAATGATTTTTGATTTGGAAGGTAATCTTAAAGTTTTGAATCCTTTTCAGCTTAATTTTTCTTTAAAGATTTGATTAAGTTTTCATCAAAGAATTTTGAATATTTTTAATTTACATAATCTTCATGCAAAAGTTATTTTGAATGTTTAGGTATTTTTGAGCACATCTGAATTTATATAAATTATATTAAAAGTAATTTTTAAAAATTTGGAGCACATTTAAATTTGTATAAATTATATTAAAAATAATTTTGAGGATTTTATAGCACATTTGAATTTATATAAATTATATCAAAATTATTTTTTTAGAATTTGTCACCATTTAACATATGATTACAAAATTAACCTTGCTTGACAAATAAGCATACAAATTTAGATGAACCACACATAACGCAAATTATCATAAGCTATCATAAAATAATGCAAATCATCCTAATTAGCATAGAGACAGGCAAATTGGTCTAAATTGCTACATAAATATACAAATTGGCCTAAGTTATCACATAAACATGCAAACTATCTAAGTCACCTAATAAGCATGCAAATTTTCCTAAGTGACACCTATAAGGTTATATTGAACATGGTAGCTTACAAATATAAATAAACTAACACATGAAAGCAACTTAGATCTCTTTAATTTCAAGTGAAAAGGTATTGTCCAAGAAAGTAACTTAAACATTCAAGCAAATCATAGCTTGCTCTACATGAGTAAAATATGCAAGCATATGAAAATATACATGATTTTAGGGTGTAAACCACATAAACATGAAGACTAAGTGAACCACATAAACATGTGAATTAAATGAACCACATAAATAAAGACTTGAGGATTAAATGAACCACATAAACATATACATGAGGATAAGTGATACATGTGAAAATCTTTTTAATTTGATGAATTAAGAAAATAAACCAAATTAAAGAAAGTTTAGTTAAAAATTATACCTTCTTTGAATAGATCCCCAATTAATGATGCATGCAAATATAAGCCAAGGCAAGGGGGAGAATATGAGTAAGTGAGGTTTTAGCTAAGAGAAAATAGGAGAAAAGGAGTGGGAAAAGAGAGGGTTATCGACTTTGGGCTTGCAGAAGCGAAGGAGAAGGAGGAGATTGGTTATTGGTTTGGGGTTAATGGAAAAGAGGTAGTATAATGGTTTGCCTAAATGGATAAGATGAGAAGAGAAGAGAAGGGTAATGATGGTGAAGTTTAAGATGAAGAGAAAAGAAACAGAAATGGATGGGTGGTTCAATTTTTGACCAAGACAAGAGGAAGGGGTGGATGTGTGGTGTAGTTTTCAGACAAGAGAAAAGAATAGGAAGATTGGATGTGTGGAGTGATTTTTTCCAAAATAAAAGAAGAGGAAGGATGGATGTGTATGGTATAGTTTTCAACCAAGAGATAAGAAGAGGAGGGAGTGAGTATATGATCTGGTTTTGAACCAAGAGAGAGGAAGAAGAGGGAATGAGTGTACATTGTTGTTTTTAACCAAGTTAGAAGAATAAAAAGGAGTGGGTGTATGGTGTGGTTTTTGGCCAAGATATAAAAAGAGAAAGGGGTAGAGAGTGGACTTGTTTTGGAGAGAAATAGAAACAGAGAAAAGGAGATTCATGCACATTTTCAAAGAGATGAACTTTAAATCCATGCTTGCAAACTCATACTTGACCTTGATTTTTGTAGTGAACACCCAAGAAGAATTGTTGTAAGCCCCTTGATTTTATTGGAGAGAGGAAATTTTTTTCCCAAGGAAGAGCATGGAGCATGATGAGGCAATGGCATGAGATATAGAGAAAGAAGGGAGGAGGGAGTAGTTATGGAAGTTACATATGAGAAGAGAGGGAAATTTGAAAAAAAAAATACTTGAGATAGATAAAGGGTGCGGAGATTTTAACTAAGAAAAAGAGGGAGGATGATGAAACCTAGGATTTAAGATCAAAGAAGTAAGAGAATTTGGCCAAGGTAGATGAATAAAATAGGAAAGAGATACGTGGTATAGCTGTGCCACTTCTATCGTGGCTACATCGAAATTTGCATACATATGCTACATAGTGACATAGCTATGTCCATTAAGATTTTTTCAAGTTTTAATTACTATTGAGCTCATCTCAAGAATCTAACATTGCAATGAATGGAACACTCACAACCAAAAAAGGATGGGTAAATGTTTTGGTTAAGAAAGATTTGATTAGAAGTGAGGTCAACAAATATAACCCTAATATGGTGTGACAGATTGTTCAAAGTACAACACACATATTGGCATTAATTCAGGCTACTACTAAGCCAAAAAAAGTGAGTATTGTTGCGTGAGATTTGAATTTAAATTTTGAATTTTAAATTCAAATTTTGATTGAGTTAGGTTAGTGATTGAAGATTGGAGTTCAAGGTTTGTGAACTTTAAAGTTTCTTATAAATATGATCGACTAAAGACTCATATTGGGGATTTACGAAAATGTTTCCAAAAAGAATTCAATTTAGGATTACTAGGAAAGGAAGACATCAGAAAACTTACACAAAGGAGGCATGCTATGCCATGAAACAAGCATGTTAGTCATATATCAAAATTGTAAGGGGAGGTTATCAATTTCTTCATTTTGGATGATTCTAGGTGGTTGAGTTTCACTGTCTCGTGCATAGCTGTACAACACCTAAACTATAAAATGGTTATGCCTTAACATCCCATCCATATCTTTGGTTATGAACAATTGTGGCACTTAACTAAACCTTAATGACCATATTCTTATAACTTATATACAAACTGAATAATTTTTTTGTTTTTCCATTTTACTAAAGGTTATAGTGTAGAGTTATAACCTCTCTAGTATATTATTCTTTAAATAATTCTTTTATTCAATTAAATACAAATCTTATGATATATCTGTTGGACATATCATTCAAAAATATTTACATGAGTCCTCTTCACTAGCTCCGCTGAATGACTCTCCTTCATTCCCTCTGAAAATTGCAGGAACTGTGTCGGCTATTTGTATTATCTGAGCTCAGAATGGCTCGTTTGCAATTTATTCAACAAGAAATATTTACTTTAACTAAATGTTTATTTCATGTTCTATAAAGTACTTAAGCTTCCAAGCTTTGATCAAATCCATGATTCATCTTCGAAGTTGTCAGCACTCCTCAGTATCATGATCATTGTTATGGTGGTACGTATTATAATTCTTTGGTTCCTAGAGATACGCTTCGACCTTCATCGTGGTTACCTTCTTGAAATAAATTATTATATGAAATTTCTATCTGGACAATGAAAACTCTTCAAGGAGTCTCCTTGGATATCTCATAAGTAAGTGTGGGCTTATCATCAAGCTCCCTTCTGGGAAGCTAGCTCGATCGGCTGATCCAAATTGGTTAACTATCTTCGATTCCTAGTGAGGAGTCTTTAGGGTCTCCACAAGTTGGTCGGGGATACTTTGTAGAATTAGATCTTCCTCTCGGTGGATTATATTGAGGGATATGCAATACGTTGAGCAAACTTTCCTGCAGTGGAGGGCTCAGATCCTCTATTGTGTCATTTTCAATCATATGACATGTGCTTGGATTACATGATGAGGGCTGTCAATTTGGCTCATTGTTCACAAATAGCTCGTGTTCGGCTCGTTAAGTAGCTCGCGTTCGGCTAGTTCGTTAAGCCTAATGAGCCGAACAAGAACAAGTTTTTAAGCTTGAAATGTAAACGAGTCGAACACGAACATCATTTTTTTCGCTCGTTCGGCTAGAATTGGCTCGAAAATAAATAAATAAATAAATACATAATAAATATTCATAAAATTAAAAATTAAAAATTATTATTAATTAAAGTTTTTTTAAAAAAATAGCATATTTTATAAATAAAATCATATTATAATATATAATAAATTAGTTATAAGAATATATTAATATTACTTATTAAATATTGTATATTTATATAGCAATATGATATAAGTTATATAATATAACATATCTTATACTAAACCCTAACCGACCCTCCCCAATCCCCATTCGCCTCTCGAACCTTCTCGGTTTAGGCTGCCTTTCCCTTTTTCTCTTCGGTCTTCTCCTCTTCTCAGTCATGATGGCTTAGGGTTTGCCGTCCATGTTCTTCTGCTAATATCTACTTATATTCTCCTCGGTATTCTTGGCTTGTTTGCTCGGTATTCTTGCGTGGTTGCTGATATTCTTGCTTGGTTCACTGGTTGCTTGTTTGGCTATCTAGGGGTCATCTCTGAGTATATTTTTTATAATATTTCATATCTATTCTCAGGTTCTCCTCTTATCATAAATTTTCTTAAATTTCTTTTAGATTTATTTAAATTTTTTCAATGAAACTTAGCTGTGTAGGGTTGTAGGCTTGTAGTAGCAAAATCTCGCATATATTTGTCTTTTTTAGGAATGAGATCTGATATAAGGGAGTGTTATGAAATTTTGTTTTGTTATTGTGCATTTGTGCGGCGATTCATGCAGGTTTAGGCGTTGCTGTCATTTACAGCCCTAGCCTTGAGATCAGAACTTTTTCTTTTTTTTATGGAGGACTTTGTGAAAACTGAAGAATACAAAATAGTCACATCTATCTTTGTAAAGTTTTTTTGAACTTTATCAGTTTCACTTTGGTGGTTTAAGGCATGCATCATTGTGAAGTGCATGTACATGGATGTATTATTCTCATTCCGTCACTTTGGTGGTTTAAGGCATGCCTTTCTGTTTTACATTCATGCAGGCTGAACTTTATTTTTGCTGAACTTAATTGCTAAATTTTATGATTGCTAAATGCTAAAGAGTTTTATTAATGGAGGTGCTTTGTTGTGTTTTTAAGCTCCAAAATCAAGAATCTTATGTATGACATGGGGAAGATGCATTAGAAGATGTTTTTTTTTTCATTTGAATGCATTCATTTTGTTAATTTTTTAAGCAGGTGCAACAAAAGTTGCCAAAGATGATTATTCTTAATCTTAATTTTAAAAGGCACCACAAGTTTGTAACCTGTCGGCATATTTATATGTTATGTGTTTTGAAAAGGGGGTCGCCTACAGAAGTTGTCGGCGCATTTTATTTGAAATTAAATTTATTGTATACATAGTTTTAAACAATTTGGAAAGTAGCATTTGATTTTTTTAAAATAATTTTAAGTTTAGGAATTTGTATAGCTTTTCAAAAATGATATTTGAAAATATAACTTTATGAAATTTTAAAATATAACTTTATAAAATTTTAAAATATGAAATCAAACCGATCTAACATCCCAAATGGTTATATACATAAGCACCACATCACAAACCATGTATCTATCCTGAGGAATAGACACACTGCTTGATAGTGGGGCTTGATTAAATAAACTAAAAGATTTGTGACATCTGTTTGGTTTGCGAACCAATATTATAAGCCGAAAAGTTCCCCTGCTTAATATAAAGGAATTAAGCAGGGTTTATTGTTGACCTCATTTTTGATGAGGTCTTCCTTTCTTCTTTTTAGTGCTTAGGATCTAGCCTTAGGCTTTTCCTTTGACTATCTTAGAGGACTAGAATTGGGACCCGCCTTTTAGAAATTCAAACCACTTCTAAACTCCCCGCAAACTCCACAAGCTTCGACTATAGACCCCTAATCACCTAGAGGGTTGAAATCAAATATGGAAGTTTAAAGGATGAGTTCCTATAGGACTCTTTGGCCTTAGGACTGCCCTGGGTGGCCTGGTCTGGTGAAGGGGCTGAAAACAAAACCTTAAGGAAACTCTGCCAAAATCACTCCAGATCACTCTCTACACATAGAGCACCTGATCCCCACTGAATTCCAGCCCTAATTCCTTCTAGCTGAGCCCAATTTCGAGCTCGAACTTTAGCCCAAAAACCGGGACACTTCTCCACAGTGAGCCAATTCCCAAATTAATTGGCTCTACACCTTCACTCGGACCAAGGGAAGGTGTCCACCACCAAAAGCCCCATCTCCGAGGCCACCCGGTTGCTCCAGCCTCCAAGCTTTGTGATCGGGCTTGGTCGAAATCATATCCGGACAATTCACTGGACCGGGAGACTTCATCCGGAGCTTGCTGGGACCCAATCGAAGGTGCAACAACTCTCGGATTGAAGCCACACTTCTCCGAGCCAAGGTATGAGCTAACTCTCCATCCCGAGCTTCGGAGATTCTTCATTTCGAATGCCTTAGTTTCAATGCATGTTAGCCGTATAGATGTGTTCGTCTCTTCAAGACGAATCCATAGAGCATAAGAACATGAAAATTCATTGAGAATCGAGTGAGATCTTAGGGATTTAGTGTGGACGGCTCTCGGGTGAGAACACTTGGGGACGATGAACGGATGCCGTCCATTCGATACACGCGCGCACGGACGGCCGAGATTGCGTCGGACCGGGAGACGGTACGAGAACCGCGGGGCCCGGGCTGCCGACTCGGGTGGCGGCGTCGAATGGGAGCGCGACGCGTGTGCGTTCGGAGGCTGCCGAGGTTTCGCTAGCGCCGCGTGGATAAATAGAAAATTAGGGTATTTTCTTATTTATTTAATTCCCTAAACTTCAAAAATCCATATCTTTGTGTAGAAAAATCACAAAAATAAAATAAAAATACCCTCTTGCTCGAGTGAACGGAGGAGAATAATGTGGAAAAGAAATCATTTAATTTCATTAAGTATTTTATTTTTTATGATTTATTTACTCTCTGCATACATTTAATTCTCCATGCATGTATGCAATTCACCATGGCATGAGACCATAGGGCTTTTGAAGCCTCCGAACTTGGGAACATTCCCTGAATTTTCCAAGGTCGGAGGCCATCTCTGTGAAAAGTTATTTATTTTTCAAATGCATGTTGCTCGTTTTGAGTATTTTAATTCCAAAAATTAGCATGTTGTGAAATAAATTCTAGAAATATTTGGTGATGTTCCTTATGACCAGAGAACTCTAGGAAAAATAGGACTTGAGTTAATTCACTCGGATTAACCCTAATTGGCTTAAACACCCAAAATAGGTCTTTAATTAATTAGAGTTAACCAGGTATCAAATTGACTTGAAATCAATTCTCCACTGACCTTTAGGATCAGAGGAATCCACCATAAAAATTTGAAGTCAATTGGACTTGGTTAGCCCCACTAATTGGGTTGATTAAGTCACTTAGCCATTTTAAACTTTAAAAATTCATAACTTTTAAAATACTTTTTAAAAATTCACCAAATTGGTTTTGGAGCCTCTCTGATATCAGGGAAACCTAAGAAAATTAAAATGTCAATTTTCTAAAAAGTTGATTTTTAATAATATTTTAATATTTTTAATAATTAAAAAATAATAAAAATCACAAAAATAATAAAATTCACCAAAATGTCACATTTTGAATTTTAATCACTTAGGAACAAATTCCACATTTTTCCTAGGTCTATTTAGTGAGATATTGAATTTTAAAGCCCTAGGGTAATTTTAAAATTAAAAAAAAAATGTATTTTCTAGCATTTTCACTAAAATAATTATTATAAATCATAGAAAAATCAGAAAATTGCAAAATTTGATTCTCTGGTTTCCTTGATATCAGAGAGATTTTTGAAAAATATAAAATTCATTTTTCAACATTTATTTTATTTTTAAATTAATTAACACTCCAAAACTCAAAATAATTATAATAAAAATAATATAATTCAAAAAATCACCAAAATTGGTCCAAGTGCTTCTCTGGTCATTAGGAATGTCCCCTAATTTTCTTAAGGACAGAAACTTTCCCTTGGTCATGTTATCAAATTTTCCTTGAAAATCTCTATTTTCCACCAAAAATAATTATATAAATAAATTAAATACAGAAAAATCACATTTTCTCCTCTCATGTCTTTATTGACATATGAATGAAGTCACATAAAAATTTCAAGTTCATTTAAGTTCAATTTAGTGAGTTATGAAATTATTAAGCTTAAAGGGTAAAATGGTAATTAAACTTTTAACCCTTAATTAAAACTTTAGGTTTAATAAAAAATCAACAAGTAAAATATTTGATCTTAATCTGATTTGGATGATTGAAATTTAAATAATTAAAGGGTAGAAACCCATTAAATAATTTTAAAATGATTAAACTTTAATTAAATAATAAATTAAATTTGGAAGAATAATAAAATTGGAATTATTAAAATAAGGGATCTTTATTAGGAAGAGATTTATTCTTTAATTTAAAAATCCCTAAATTAATCATCTCATTAATATTCAACTCTTAATTAAAATGATAACTCAAATTTAAAATATTAAAAAAAACTTAATTAAATTATTAAACTCTTTTGAAATTTCAATTAAAATTAAAAATAAAGTAAATTAAAGATAAATTAAATTAAGATTAAATTAAATTTAATAATTAAATTAAATTAAATTAAACAATTAAATTAAATTAAATTAAAATTAAATTAAATTAAATTAAATAATTAAAATTAAATTAAATTAAATTAAATTAAATAATTAAATTAAAGTTAAATCAAATCAAATTAATTAAACACCAAATCAAATTAAATTGAACTATGTTAAACTAAATTAAAACTCAATTAAATTAAATTGAATTAAATATAACATCACCTAAGACATAAAAGAAATTAAATATAAAACAACTTGAACACTATTCCAAATTTAAACTCTTTAATTTAAACCAAATCATTTGAATACTAATTTACCCTTGAAAGCTTTGATTATTATAACTCCTAAATTAAACGTCAAATGAAATGTTACTTCACTCATAGGATATTCAAATGCCCTAGTTCACTGAGCAAGTTAACAAAACTTGAAAACCTCGGACGATTGATTCATTTATATAATTAAATTCATTTGTACTTAAAACAATCCTGGAAATATTGAAAAGATGTTTAAGATTCTTCTTAAGCACTTCCTCAATATGATAGGATATTTATAAGAACAATTGGACTTAATTGTCCTTTGATGATGAAAATCGTCCTCAAACAACAAAAAACCCAAAGAACCTAGACGTCATAGGAGATGACTAGCTATAGGATTAGGAATTTGGTAGAAAACCATAACCTTTCCCTTAGCTTTACCTAGGAACTTGCTTAAATATTCTAATTGTGTTTTAAGTGCAGCTTGGGATGACGGGAAGACCCTCCGAGTACGCTTTTATTTTATTGCAATTTACTTTCTTGCAATTTACTTTCTTGCAATTTACTTTATTGCAAATGCACTTTACTTTTCTTGCATGATAAAACAACTGTTGCATGAAAACCCACACCTTTAGGATAGACCCTAAAACTGAAACCAAAACTAAGTTAAAAGTCATTGCAAGATAAAATTCACCGCCACCACATTTCAAAATATAAAACAACTCAAAATTTAATCACAAACAGAACACAAAACTACAATTACAACTAAATTAAAACGTCCTGTTGGATGATCGGGAATACCTCGGATGATGTAACCTACGTGTTGCTAACGGGATTTCCCACGGTCTAAATGAAAGTGTGGAACTCATTCAGTTGAGTTTAGCAAATTCATCCGGACTAAGTGAATCCGATAAAAATAATGATGCCGGAAGGATGGAACCGTGGGATCTTAACCTAGGTGTCGTTATAATCAACTTTAAGATTTGTTTTAAATAAAACATAAAAAACACCTGGAAATTAAGATTTTCTCTAAACCAAAACACTTTTCTTAACTCCTGATTTATGATTTCTAAAACTAAACCTCTGCAACAACAAGGAGCTCGGAGCATGGTGGGCAGCACGACCATCGTCATCAGGAAAACCCGAGTCTACTTCAGCAAAACTTTCCTAGAATTAAAACAACCAAGCCATAGGACTTCGAGGTAGCTTGCCTAGTGCAACATAAATCCTCAACTCTTCGTTAGGCATTTACATTGCAAATTAAGCCCTAACCGGTCTTAGGATTCCGAGGTAGTCGTCCGATACGACAATAAACCCTCACATCTTCTAGATGCTATTTGTTTGATTTTATCATACAAATATAAGCCCTAATTAATTGAAATTGGCAAGATTGAAATATCAAATAAACATTAGGACTTTCCTAAATTTAAGCCAAACGATAGGATAGTCGGGAAATTATCGAAGTTCACTTCGAATCAGTGATTTCTCCTACCTTTCTTCCTTTGGATTCACAAAACAAAATGTTCCAAAAATTGATCCATTCTCTATTGAAACTCCAAAATTCAATCTTTGAAAACCTTAAACTTTGAAATTCTTGAGAGCGGAATCATTGATTATTATCGAGAGTTTTCTTAGGTGATTCCCGTTACTTAAGATGTAATTAACTATAGGGGCTTGCCCTTATAGGGAATTTTAAAGAACCTGAGTAATATAAACCCTCGTTTAATGTTTTCATATTAAGCGGGGGAAACTTGTCGGCTTATAAAATTGGTTCGCAGACCAAACGGATGTCACTAATCTTCTAGTTTATTTAATCAAGCCCCACCATCAAGCGAGTGTGTCTATCCTTAGGGATAGATACACGGTTTGTGGTGCGGTGCTCGTTTATATAAACTATTTGGGATGTGAGATCGGTTTAATCTCATATCTTAAAACCTTCAAATTTAAAATTATTTTCAAAATCAAATACTACTTTTCAAATTATTTATTTTAATTAAATTAAAAATTCGCCGACAGATTTCTGTTAGGCGACCCCTCTTCAAAATAAAACACGACCTAAAAATATGCCGACATTTATATTACCTGAGTTCTTAAAGTTTCCTATAAGGGCAAGCCCCTATAGTTAATTACATCCTAAATGTCCGAAGACACTTAAGAAAACTCCCGATAAAGATCAGTGGTTCTGCTTTCAAGAATTCAAAATTTAAGCACTCAAAGGATTTGATCTTAGAATTTCAAAGGGGATTGAATCAAATTTAGAACAGTTATTTTCCGGTATCCAAAGGAAGAGAAGTAGGGGAAGCTGAGAATCCAAGAGGAATCTTGACAACTTCCCAAACTATCATATTTGTTTGGCTTTAATTTAGAGAGATATTATTTGATGTTACAATCCTGACAACTGTAATTAATTAGGACTTATACTCGTATGATATAATCATACAAATAGCCTCAAAGATGTGAGGGTTTATGTCGTACCAAACGACCACCTCAGAGTCCTAAGACGAGTTAGGGCTTAAATTGCATAACCTGATTATGCAAATGCCTAAAAAAAGAGGGTTTATGTTGCGCTAGGCAAACTACCTCGGAGTCCTATGACTAGTTGTTTAATTTCTAAGGAATGGTTAAGTTGATGAAGACTAGTTTTGCTGTTGAAGATGGTCGTGCTACCCACCGTGCTTGCTTCGAGCTTCTTATTGTTGCAGAGGGTTTAGTTTAAGAAGTGACAATCAAGAGATGAGAGAAGTGTCATGGTTTGGATGTTGAGTTTCAAATTTAATTTCTTAAGTTTTATTAAGGGAAATCTTAAAGTTGGTTAAGCAGAACCGGTTAAGATCTCACGGTTCCATCATCCCGACAGCACTATTTTCATAAGATTCACTTAGTCCAAATGAATTTGCTAAACTCAACTGAATGAGTTCCACACTTTCATTTAGACCGTGGGAAATCTTGTTAGCAACACGTAGGTTACATCGTCTGAGGGATTCCCGATCATCCAACGAGATGTTTTAATTTTAATTACAATTACAGGTTCTTTTTGTTGGTGATTAAATTTTAAGTTGTTTAAACATGCTGGGTTCGATCATTTTCATGAGTTTATAGAATGCAGAAAAATAAAACATTTAATTAATGTAAATTTCAATAAACTTAAATGTGTACCTGAAGAGTCTTCTTGTTTCCACCAACTGCAACTTAAAATGCATGTTAGGGCATATATATATTTGCAACAAACACCTAGGTAAAGCTAAGGGAAGGTTCAGATCATCTACCAACCCTATGATGTCTAGGTTCAGATCCTCGTTGTCCATCAAGTCCTATGACGTCTAGGTTGAAGTCCTAGTAGTTTTTAAGGATGATTTTCTTCATCAAAGAACAATGAGTCCAATTATTCTTCTGAAACAACCCATCAGAATGAGGAAGTGCTCGGGGTAGGGCCCCGAACATCTTTTCAAAACCTCTAGATTTATCTTGAGTCCAAATGATTTCATTGTTCGGATGAATTGATCATTCGGGGTTTAGTTGAATCTTGAATCTTGCTCAGTGAATTTAGATGTTTTAGTTGTCTTATGAGAGAGGTGACATGTCACTTGACATTTCATTCAGGAGTTATGAAAAGAAAGTTTTTAAGGCTAAGTTGGTCCATTAAAGAACCTAACCAATTTAATTAAAGTTAGATTAATAGTTTCTTTAAGGTGATTTAATTTAATTCTTAAAGTCTTTAAATCAATTACAATAATGTTCTTAAAGCGTTTTAAATTGATTGTTGCATTTTAAGATGTTTCAATGTTTTAATTATTGATTGTTTAATTGATTGATTATTTAATTTAATTGATTATCTGATTAATTGATTATTTAACTTAAGATGTTTTAATTCATTTTTGTTTAATTGAAAAGGTTATTTAAATGATTTAAATTATCTTTTCTTTATTTAATTAGAGAAATTATTTTAATGTTTTAAATTGTTATATCTTTTTTTTATTAAAGAAACTATTTATATATCTTAAATTATTTTTAATTGATTAAAGAAATTATTTTTAAATTAATTTGAATGTTTCAAATTATTTTAAAATTATTTCAATTAATTTTAAGTTAATTCTTTATGTTTAAGACTATTACTTATTATTACTTTATCATTATTTCTCTTTAATCACTTTAGATTAATTAGGTTATTTCATTTTAAGCTTTTTTAAGAGTTAAATAGATTCAATTGAATCATTGGCTAGAGGTTTAAATTAATGAATGGACATCTTCCTATATCATACCCCTAACCCTACCATTAATACTTGATTAATATTCCAAATCTTAAGGATTTTAAGTAATTAGTATTTCCTTTTGATATTGATGGTGATTAGTATGTTCCTACCACTTCATTCCCTAAGTTTCAATCATCCAAGTAAACAATTAAGATCAATTGTTTCCTCCTTACCCTTGGTTAAGCCAAAATGTTAATTAGGGTTAAGGTTCCTTAATTACCCTTATGCCCTATTAAACTTAATCACCCCATAACATACTAAATTAAATCACAATGACTTTGAAATTCTTATGTCACATCTCTCATATATCAATTAAGACATCAGAGGAGAAAATGTAATTTTCTGATTTTTATTTTATTTTTAGAATTATTTTTAGTGGAAAATTAGTGTTTTCAAAGAAAATTCAATAACATGACCAAGGTAAAGTTTCTATCATTAGGAAAATTAAGGGAGGTTCACCTATGTCAGAGGATCACTTAGACCAAATTTAGTGATTTTTTGAATTTTAATTTAATTATAATAATTATTTTGAATTTTAGAGTGTTAATTAAATATAAAATATTTTAAAAGTAGAAAATTAAGTTTTATATTTTTCAAAAATCTTTTTGAGGTTAAGGAACCTACAGAAGCAAATTTTTCATTTTTCTGATTTTTATTTGATTTATTAGAATTATTTTAGTGAAAGATTAAGGAAATTCATTTTTTAAATGTTAAAAATTATCCGATGCCTTTAAAAATTAATATCTTAACTTAGAGACTTAAGAAAAATATTTTAATGGTTCCCAAGTTATTAGGAGACCAAATGTGACATTTTGGTGAATTTTTATATTTTTATAATTTTTATAAATTTTTAATTATTAAATATTTAAAAATGATTAAAAATAAAATTTTTATGAAAAATACATTTTTATTTTTCATGGACTTCTCTGATCACAGGGAACTCCAAAAATTAATTTGGTGAGTTTTTGAAATGTATTTTGGGTTTTATGAATTTTTTAATATTAAAAATGGCTATATTACTTAGGAAATTCATTTAATAAGCTAAATCAATTCCAATTGACTTTAAAATTTTTATGGGGGTTCCTCTTATCTTAAAGAACAGTGGAGAATTGATTTTGAGTTATTTCCATTTTTAATATGTTCTAATTAATTCCAAATTGGTTTTAGGTTAAGTAAATAATTAGGGTTATATTTAATGTTTTAGTTCATGAAATAATTCCAAAGGGTTATATTTAATGTTTGAGCTCCCTTTGAGATTGTTTCAGAAGTCCTCCAAAGGGTCGACGGCCTGAGGTGGAAGTCCACTATGGAAGCTCTAAAGATGGGGATTTCTCTGGAAAACTTCTTCTCGACCTCTAGGGAAGGTGTGAGAAGAGTTAATTTGATTTCTGTTGAGTTTTAGTGGATGTCCTGTTTTTGGGCTCGAAATTGAGCTCAGAAATTGGGCTCGGGCAGGGGGAATTAGGGCTAGATTTCATTAGAGCTGGTCTTCTATGGGCTCAGGGAAGAGTTTGGGTTCAAATGGGAGGAATTTCTGCAAGGTTAGTTTCAGAAACCCTCTTGTCCGTGGGGGGAGGTGATCTTAAATAGGGATAGCCATATCTGAGCTCAGTGGGAGATAAGGGTTGGAATCAGCTACCTTGGGGGAGTGAAGAACAGCTGTAGTGGCCATTCAGGTTGGGACAACTCAGTAAGCCTTAATTCAATTTTTGAATTAAATTAGGGCTCTCAGCTTGGTGTTTTCTGGCGGCTGGGGTGGTGGTCCGGCCACAGTTAGGTCAAGTCTGAGCTCAGTGAGGTCAAAGAGGTTGAGTGGAGGTTTCAATTTGAGTATTTGTTGGCTCCATGGTTAAGATTTAATGGGAACTTGGATTTTGGGTTAAAGGTGGCTAACTTGGGTTAGCCCTTTGGTTCTTTGGCTAAACCCTTGCCCAAAGTGGTTTGAGCTGATTTTAAGGTTAATGGGTAGCTTTTGGTGAGTTTAAATGACTGGCATGGGAGTTTGAACAAGGGTTTCTTTATTTTGTTGCAGGAATGTAGAATTTAGGTGATAAAAGCAAAAATCATAAAAAGGAGCGGATTTGGAGCAAAAAGGAAGAAAATAATGCAATTTGTGCTGAGTCGCCGACGGCGAGATCGAGCCCGCCGACGGCGAGGGTACGAGGAAGAAAATTCTGAAGGATTTATAACTGTCTCACTGACAGCGAGCCCGAGCCCGCCGACAGCAAGATAGCGCGGTTCGAAGACCTTCTAGAAGCCTCGCCTACAGCGAGGTAGTTCGTCGCCGACGGCGAGCTAGTTCAAATGGCACAGATACATTGAACTTGGACACTTTTTGAAGGGATTCTTACACACCTCTTGGTCCTTTGCTCACCTCTATATATAGAGGCCGAAATTCAACCTCGAAGTGTGTCAATTTGTTTCTTAAGAGTCTTTTATTTATGTGTGAGCAGTCTTTAGAGTCTTAATTAGTGTAATTAGTGAGTCTTTAGTGAGTTAGTGAGTTCTTAGTGAGTCTTGCTGTACTAGAAGGAAGAGTCAAAGGAACTGCGAGGGGTCTGCTTGGGGATAAATCGAGATAAGTATTTTAATTTATTGTTTTTAACTTTAAATGAAATCCATGCTTAGTTTAGTTCCCATGCATTCTGAGTAGTTTATTAGTCTTTCTCCCTGTTTATGAAATTAAGTGACTAGATGAACTAAAAATAGAAGTACTTTTATATATATTAATAAATTGTGATAATTTTTACTTAAAACTTAATTTACTTTCAAACTCGTCATTTGATTTGTTAAAATATGTTGAATATCAACTATAGTAAAAATTACATCGGATATTCGGGGAATTCAAAAGCCTTGGAAGGAAGGTGCAAATAAATAGGGAAATAATATCACCTGGGCGTAGAATTGAGCATTTTAGTGTGACGGACTAAATATTTAATTCGATCTATTGTTTGAGAGCTGAAGTATAGATGTTAGCCCTCGGGCGAGGGGAACGTGGGAGCTCGAAGTGGCGGTCGGTATCCTCCCGGCCCTAGCGCAGATTCGGTAATCAAACATAGGATTAGTCGATATTCTTTACACTGGACCAAAGGGTAAAGAATAGGAATGCTCCTATTTGTCACAATACCTTAAAATTATCTATTTAAATTCATCAATCACTTAAATTTCTAAATAAGGGGAAAGATACTATTTCTTAATAGTTAAGACTTATTTAGCAATTAGTTTAATTTCCTGCACTTTCAATACGTATTAATTTTCTACTTAGATACTTAGTTTACTTTATTGAGCTTAAATTTAGAATTCCAAATTTTCGTATACTATTTTAAAATTATTATTATTATTATTTTAAAATTAGTTGTTATTTAATTTTCTATTTCCCGTGAGATCGATAACCGGGACTCCACTAGAGCCTCGTATTACTTGATACGATACGTATACTTGCGTAGCATCCACAACATAAACAATTACAATTCTATACATATAATATAGCGGGGTCGAGTTTTTGGCGTCGTTGCGATTAAATTAAAAATATCATAACATAAAATTGTGGGTCAAGTTTTTGGCGTCGTTGCCGGGGAAAGTAAGAAAAATTTACTAGAGTAACGGACTATTTTAAAATAATCATAATAAATAAATTAATATATATTCTAAAATTGTATGAGCAAATTTGGAAACAAAAATTTAATACCTTACGATTCTGAATTAGAGCGTACAATTAAAAGAATTAGAAAACAAAAGAAACAAATTATAAATTTAACACAAATGGCGAATATTCCTGAAATTCAAAATATGAACCAACAAAGACCATTAAGAGATTATGCCAACCCTACATCGGATGAAATTCATTTAACTATTCAAAACCCCGATGTAGTTGCTAATTCATTTGAACTTAAACCTGCAATTATCCAAATGGTACAAAACAATCAATTTAGTGGTTCACCTACTAAGATCCTAACTTACATCTTGCTAGTTTTCTAGAACTTTGTGCTACTTTTAAATATCAAGGAGTATCTGACGATGCTATAAGACTTAGACTTTTCCTTTTTCATTAAGGGATAAGGCTAAAATGTGGTTGAATTCGTTAGCACCTGGATCTATTAAAACTTGGGGAGAATTATCACAAAATTTTCTATCCAAATATTTTCCACTATCTAAAACTGCTAAGTTTAGAAATGATATAACTTCTTTTTGTCAGTTAGATGGAGAATCAATATATGAAGCTTGAGAGAGATTTAAGGAACTTCTTAGGAAATGCCCACATCATGCGCTACCAGATTGGCTGATTATTCAAACCTTTTATAATGGATTAGTAGGATCTTTAAGATCAATCATCGATGCTTCGTCGTTGGAGGTTCATTAATGTCTAAACCATTTGATGAAGCTTATGCACTAATCGAAGAAATGGCAACAAATAATTTCTAATGGCTCTGCGATAGAGTAAATCCAAAAAGATAGCCGGCATTCATGAAAACGATGCAATATCTATGTTAGCTTCTCAAATTATTGCTATATCTAAGAAATTAGATCATTTTGGAATGAACTACTCTCCTACTTTAGAAGAAAACTCATCCGGACAAATCATAGAATCTCAATCTAATTATGAAACTTTAAATGCTTATTAATAATAGAACTAATAACCCTTATTCAAACTATTATAATCCTGGTTGGAAAACTCATCCAAATTTTAATTGGAATAACACATCTAATCAACAATGGATGAATCAACCTAATCAAGCAAATCCAAACTATAAACCTAATTACCCACTTGGATTTAATAACAATAACTCTCAATTCAAAGATAAGAAATTATCTATGGATGAATTAATTTTGAATATGGGTCATCAACTACAAAATCAAGGAAATTAACTACAAATTCAAGGAAATCAATTACAAATTCAAGGAACATCTATTAAAAATATCGAAACTCAACTTGGACGATTGCTACTTGCGCTAAATAATAGAATACCTGGAACTTTTCCTAGTAATGTGGAAATAAATCCTAAAGATCAAGGAAAAGAACAAATTAAAGCAATACAACTAAGGAGTGGAAAAGAATTAGAACCTCAAATTCAAAAAGAACATGAAAACCAAAAAGAGGAAGTGGAAATTGAAAAGGAAACACTTCAACAAGATTCAAACTTAGAACATCCTTTAATACCTATGAAAATGACTGTTGAAAAACCTCCACCACCATTTCCTCAACGACTAGCTCAACATAAAAAAGATAAATAATTTGCTAAATTCCTTGAAATATTAAAGAAATTAACAATCAATATACCTTTTGTAGAAGCTTTAGATCAGATGCCAAATTATGTAAAATTTATGAAAGATATTCTAAATAAGAAAAGAAAATTCACCGATAATGAAACGGTCGCACTTAGTGAAGAGTGTAGTACTATTATTCGAAGAAGCTTCTGAAAAATTGAAAGATCCTGGTAGTTTCACTATACCCTGCGCTATAGGAGAAAAATTTTATGGAAAAGCTTTGTGTGACTTAGGAGCAAGCATCAATCTAATGCCTCTATCGATTTTTAAGAGATTAGGATTAGAAAAAATTACACCTACTTCGGTAACCCTTCAATTAGCTGATCGTTCGGTTACCTATCCTAAGGGAGTTATTGAAGATGTGTTAGTAAAAGTGGATAAATTTATCTTCCCAGTAGATTTTATTGTTTTAGATATGGAGGAAGATAAAGAAATTCCTATCATTTTAGGAAGACCATTTTTAGTTACTGGAAAAGCTATGATTGATGTTCAGAAAGGAGAATTAACTATGAGAGTAAATGACCAAAAAGTTACATTTAATATCGCAAAATCAATGAAATATCCCGCGCTAGAAAAAGATGATGAATGTTTTCGGATGGAAATACTTGAACATTTACAACAAGAACATTTTAAGGAATATTACGAAGATAAATTAGAAAAAGAAAACAACTGAATTAATTGAAGATAATAATGAAGAACTAGATTATATTCGGGAAAGATTTGAATTTTTGGATAATACCGAAAACAACGACAAGAATATAGTTCCATCAATTATTAAACCTCCTGAACTTGAGCTAAAAATATTTCCTGATCATTTGAAATATGCTTATTTAGGTAATTCTTCAACTTTACCGATTATTATTTCATCCGCATTAAACGAATCTCAAGAACAAAAACTTTTAGAAACTTTAAAAAAATATAAGAAAACTTTTGGTTGGACTTTAGCAGATATTAAAGGAATTAGTCCTTCAATCCGTATGCATAGAATTATTTTAGATGATGAACATAAACCTAAAGCGGATCCCCAAAGGAGATTAAACCCGATAATGAAAGAAGTAGTAAAGAAAGAAATTTTAAAATGGTTAGATAATGGTATTATATATCCTATTTCGACGAGTGCTTGGGTAAGCCCAATTCACTCGTGTTCCTAAGAAGGGAGGAGTGACCGTCATCGCCAATGAAAATAACGATCTTATTCCTATAAGACAAGTTACTTGGTTGGCGTATATGTATTGATTATAGGAAATTAAATACCGCCACCGGGAAAGATCACTTCCCTTTACCATTTCTAGACCGGATGTTAGATAGATTAGCCGGACATAAGTATTTTTGTTTTCTAGATGGATACACCTGTTATCATCAAATACAAATTGCTCCTGAGGATCAAGAGAAAACTACTTTTACTAGTCCTTATGGAACTTTTGCTTTTAAAAGAATGCCTTTTGGATTATGTAATGCACCAGCAACATTCCAGAGATGTATGATGTCTATATTTAGTAAGTTAATTGACAATGGAATAGAAGTATTTATGGATGATTTCTCCGTATTTGGAACATCATTTGACACATGCTTAACTCATCTTGAAAAAGTATTAGAAGTATGTGAGAAAACAAATTTAGTTCTAAATTGGGAGAAATGTCAATTTATGGTTGCGGGCGGCATTGTATTAGGGCATAAAATTTCGGAAAAAGGCATGGAAGTGGACCCTACAAAAATTCAAGTTATAACTAAATTACCACCTCCAACTACGGTAAAAGGGGTAAGAAGTTTTCTTGGACATGTTGGATTCTACAGACGCTATATAAAAGATTTTTCAAAAATTACTAAACCTCTATGCCAACTTCTCGAAAAGGACAAGAAATTTGAATTTACAATCGAATGCCCGAATGCTTTTGAACTCTTAAAAGAAAAATTAATTACAAGACTTATAATAGTTTCACCTAACTCGGGAGAAACCATTTGAGCTTATGTGTGAAGCTAGTGATTATGTTGTAGGAGCAGTTCTTGGGCAAAGATATGAAAAGATTTTTAAAGTTATATAATATGCTAAGTAAAACTCTAAATGATGTCGAAATAAATTATACGGTTACAGAAAGAGAATTATTAGCGGTAGTATATGGTTTTAATAAATTTAGACCTTATCTGATTGGAACAAAATGTATCGTGCATATTGATCATTCTGCTATCAAATATTTAATGCAAAAGAAAGATTCCAAACCAAGATTAATTAGATGGATGCTATTAATGCAAGAATTCGATTTTGAAATCGTTAATAAGAAAGGAACTGATAATCAAATTGTGGATCATTTATCAAGATTAGAAAATCATGAATTATCCGATATTGAAAATGAAATTATAGACATGCTTTTCACGATGAACAACTATATAATATCAATGAGTAGAAAATACCATGGTATGATGATATAGTAAACTATATAGTTAGTAATATTTTACCACCTATGCAAACTTTGCAACAACAGAAAAAATTCATCCATGATACGAAAACCTATTTTTGGGATGAACCATATTTATATAAGTAATATAAGGATTTAATTATTAGAAGATGTGTACCTTATGAAGAAACCGAACCAATTATTCAAAAATGTCATGATTCGATTTTGGAGGACATTTTGGGACCGATAAAGCTGCTTATAAGATTCTACAATCCGGATTTTACTGGCCTACTCTATTTAGAGATGTATACGGATATATTAAAACTTGCGATAAATGTCAAAGAGTAGGAAATATATCTAGAAGAAATGAAATGCCTCTGAATTTTATATTAGAAGTTGAAATTTTTGATGTTTGGGGATTAGATTTTATGGGACATTTTATTCCTTCATTTGGAAACTCATATATATTAGTAGTTGTTGATTATATTTCCAAATGGATTGAGGCACAAGCTTTACCTAGGTGTGATGCTAAGAGTGTTTCAAAATTTCTGATGAAAAATATTTTTACTAGATTTGGAATGCCGAGAGTGATTATCATCGACGGAGGAACTCATTTTAGAAATAAATACATTCACAAACTAGTAGAAAAATACAATATTACTCATAAGATATCCACTTGCTTATCATCCACGGACTAGCGGATTAAGTTGAAGTATCTAATCGTGAGATTAAACGTATTTTAGAAAAATCTGTAAACCCAAATAGGTTAGATTGGTCTATTAGTTTAGACACTGCATTATGGGCATATAGGACTGCTTATAAAACTCCGATTGGAATGACTCCTTACAGGCTTATATATGGAAAAACATACCACTTATCAGTTGAATTAGAACATAAAGCATATTGGGCGATTAAAGAATTTAATTATAAAATGAAGGAAGCTGGTGAGAAAAGATTGCTGCAATTAAATGAATTAGAAGAATTAAGAAATGAATCATATGTTAATGATCGGATTTATAAAGAAAAGATGAAATTATGGCATGATTGGAAGATTAATCGGAGAAATTCCGAACCGGGACGGGAAGTTTTGCTATATAATACTAGATTGAAATTATTTCTGGAAAATTGAAGTCTCGATGGTTAGGACCTTTCACCATAACTCAAATATTTTCATACGGAACTATAGAAATCGAAGATCCAAAAACTTGACATAAATTTAAAGTTAATGGACATAGATTAAAACCATATTTCGAAGGTATAAGACCTAACTATAAAGAGGTTTTAATGCTTAGTCGACTTCGATTAATAATTGAAATTAGGTCGAGTCGACGACGTTAAACCAAGCGCTTTATGGGAGGCAACCCAAATTAGTTATCTATTTTTATTGTATCTTAATAGTTAGTCTATATTATTGAAACTTTACTACTCAATTATTATTAAGAATCATCACATATTTGAACCATTATGATGAGAAAAGAAATAATTCGATTTAAGAGTGAAATTGGACATTATTTTGGAATCTCGCCGACGGCGAGTTCGATACTCGCCGACAGCGAGGTTCGCGCCTAAATTAATTTCAGTTTATTTATCAAGCTCGCTGACAGCGAGAAACGTCCCGCCGACAGCGAGAACATGAGAGGCAGTTTTTATAACTGAGTCGCCGACGGCGAGAAACTTCTCGCCGACATCGAGGAAGTTATAAAGATGAGTTATTTATAATTTGAATGCCGATTTGGACAGTTTCAACACTAATTCCTTTGTGAAAACCCATTCTTAAATCATTCTAGATCTGCCTTCTTCATTAGAATTCATTCCCTTCACCATAATGGCCTCCAAATTCTTAGATTCCTCTAATTCTGGAGTGTTTAACCGGAGGAAATTTGTGAGTGCGGAAGCGCAGCAGATTTTCAACAAGGTTTTGGTAAAGAAAAAAGTTATCAAGGAACGGGGATTTGTCAATCGAGGATTAGAGAATTCCACTACGAAGATAGAAGAAACGATCGCGCGGCGCAGCACTGGAGGTATTTTGTTACACTACGTCCGCTGTTGTTATTCCGAGTTGTGAAAGAGTTCTACTCTAACTTACATGCGATCAACAATGGGAATGTCTACGTCCGAGGAAGATGGGTGACGTTTACTCCATCAAGAGTAAATGAATTATTCTCTATAGAAAACACCCGGTATGTCACTATTCAAATTTTGTGCCTTCTCGATATAATATGAATGAGATATTTTGATATCTGACTGATGAACCGGAAGATTGGGAAATGCGTGAAGACGGGTATGTTAGTTTCTCTGCATCACTTTTGAATCCTGTCTCAAAGCACTGGCACTTTTTCATCTCATCTAAATTGTTACCTACTATGAGGGTAAACAAGGTTTCGAAGGAATGCGCTATATTGAATTATTGTATTCAAAATGGATTGCCTATTGATGTTGGATCAATAATTGTTAAGTACTGCATTGGGTTTAATTGTGCATGGGTCAGTTCATGGACTAGGACACCCATCTACTATTTTTGCATTATGCAGTCAGTACCAGGTTTCTTATGAAGCTTGGGAAAAGGTTCTGTTACCTTGGAAGCCGCTCGATCCTATAGATATGTTCCCTACTTTGGACGATAATGATGAAATTACATTTATCTCCGATAGAGCTTCACGGAATAATCCTATAGCAAGGCCTATTTCGGATAAAACGGAGTTACTTATGAAGAAAATTAAAAGAATGGAGAAAGAACTGTAGAATGTGAGAGATTCAATCGACAATATATCTGATTTATTTGATCACATTAACTGGAGGATGAAGGAACACTTTGATCATTTTGGACACCTGGAAGCTGGTTTTCTTCATTTACTGAGACAGAAGGGTTGGATCACTGAAGAATCTGCTTCGGAGTTTCCCTTCAGGCCTTTCTATAACTTATTTGTGCATCATCGTCATATCGAAAATATCAGAGAAGATGAAGATTCTGACATTGAAGAGTAGTAGTAAAGATTTTCATAGTATGTTTGTATTTATGTTATTTGATTTGATTTAGATTTTATTATGTGTGGAGTGATGATTTGAATATCTCAAACTTAATTGAGATATGCGTCATAGTTTTGTATCGAGCATTTAGTGTGTCGTGGATTGGTTTGCGATGCTTGATTAGTAGTAAGGATTGGAGAATTGAAGTTTGATTATAGAGTTTAAAATTATGTTAGTTTGTACATCTCATGGATTTCAATATTAAAGTTAATTTGTTGTGTTGTGTGAATTTGTTTGTGTATAAGTAGCTAATCTTCATATTAAATTAATAAATGATGTGATCAGAAATATAATATAAGGCAAATCAAGGACGAAAATGAGTGACGAATTTCGGAAATTTAAATTTTTTGGAATCTCGCCGACGGCGAGAAAAATCCCGCCGACAGCGAGATCGATCTCGCTGACAGCGAAGAATAGAGCAAAATTTCTCGCCGACAGTGGATTTTTCCCGAGAGTTTTTGGTCCCGAAAAATATTAGCTCGCCGACGGTGAGAAAAATCTCGCTGACAGCGAGGTCGCGAAAAACACTTTAATTGACCGGTCAAAAACACTATTCATCACCCCCAACCTCTCAATTTCGGAAAAAACTCCTCTAGGGCTTGCTAGATCTTACTTGTGGAGATGATTTCAGGACTCAAAAACACCGGATTTTAATTTCTCTTGGTAAGAGCTTCACTCCTATGCAAAAATTTTTGATTTTCACCATATATTTTCACCACATTGCAAATTTTGGGAAAAATCAAAATGTGGAAGAAATATTCGGTGGAAATCCATGGAATTTGATTTAAATTGCTTATAAATGTTGTAGGAAGCCTTCTTAGTATTATTTTTAAGTTTAGTGAAAATTTTCACGATTTTCACAGATCAATCGTATGGCTCCACGACAAAAACGTAGAGTAGAATTCAACGAAGACCGATTCATCAATGCATGAGCACAGGCTAAATATTTTGAAAACATACAAGAAAGAAAGTGCATTGCGGATCGGGTTTTCAAAAATCCGGGAGGAGAAGTAGAGCGGATTATTAAGGAACGAGGTTGGGAGAATTTCTGTTACGTTTAATATAGAGCAGTTGCGAAGTGGTTAAAGAATTTTATGCCAATTTGATCGCGCCGAAGATGCACCAGTAAAGGTACGAGGATTTTTTGTAGATTTCAATGCTGCAAGAATTAACTCGTTCTATGAAGTTCGTGACTCGCACTTTAGCGAGTATGAAACTTTTGGAACGATGGAAGGACCACTGGAGGAAGTCATTAACTTTCTCACTGATGGGACCGGAGTTTGGAAAATTAAGCAGCGGGAAAGAGTGAATTTTCCTCTTTCTAAATTAAATGCAATCTCAAAGCACGGCATTACTTTATTTGTTCTATTACGTTACCCACATATCACCACGAGTGAGGTAACACGAGATAGAACGATTACGAATTACGTATTTAGAAAAACGAAGCATCAACATTGGGAGAATTATTTATCAAAACATCCTGGCCACTCCTCGAAATGAGAGTGGAGCTGGATTGGGACACCCTGGATTAATTTTTGCACTCTGTCAACTCTCTGGAGTTGAGGCTAGAGATGATGAAGAATGGGTGGAACCCATGAACCCACTCACAACGGCCAATATTAAGAAATATGAGTCTCATGAAGGGTGGAGATCAGGAGTGAGAAGTTATTTCACTCAGTCAAATAGAGATATACCCTCTAGTAGCTATGAACCTCACGAGCCTACCACCCCTACCCTACAAGATCCGATGAATGAGCCGACACTCGCATAGGAGGAGTTTTGAGCGAGTTTGGAGAGACGATGGGGAGAAGATTTGATCATTTTAATCAAAGGATTGATAATCTGGAGAGGAGACATGATTATGATAGCGAGTACCTGCAGAGACATTCAGAGTACGATATAGCATATCATGAAGCTGAACATCGCTACAGGAGTGGAGATTTAGATGTCATCTTTCCAGAGTGCCCGAGGTATACTCAGTATCATCCTGCTCAGTCTTCTCAGCCTACAGATCAAGGAGGGGATGATAATATAGTTTGGGACTTTGATCGTCGAAGATTAGGACTTTTTTTTTTGTTTGTTTGATGTTAAGTTATTTTGGAAACTTTTATATGTTTGTAATATTCAGTACTTTATGTTGTGAGACATTGGATGTTAGTTAGATTAATTTGCTTGAATTGTGATAATAGTTTAGTTATTGTTTTTTGTGGTAGTTAATTGCATTTGTTTTTATGTTAAATAGGATGTTAGTTTTCTTTAGTATGTTTTTATTTTATTCTGTATTGTTTTAAGTTGTAAAATTGTTAATGTGTTAGTTAAATTATTTTAATATGTTAGTAATTCATATGTGTAGTGTAGAGTTAATTTTAATTGTTGTATTTAATACTTATCTCTGATTTTATCCCTGCATTTTCTTTAAATTGTTATATATATATGGAGAATACTAACGAGTACGAGGTTCGATAAAAAATGAAAAAACTGCAAAAATTTCAAAGAAAAAGAAATACCTAAACTTCAAAGGTATGATTTATTTACTTTCCCTTTTTCATTATTTAGAGTAGATATAAAAATTTAAGTTGGGGGGAGTAAAATACAAATTTAGTTATTAACTTGTTCTCGATTTCTATTTTCAAATTATTATAAAACTATTTTTATAGCAAATTTTTCAATTTAATTAATATGAATTATTTTATTTAATTATTATAAAAGGTTAAATGAAATATTTCTAGTGCTTTAATTAATTAAATAGAATAAAATATTTGGTTAAAGGGAATAAGAATATAGTAAACTATTTTTAGTAAGGAAAACTATATTCTAAAATTAAAATTCTTAAGTATTCAAGTGAAAAAGAAAAGATTGAAAATCAATGAAGTAAAAACTATGAAATATATATAAGCTAAGAAATATTTCTAAGTTTCAAATTTAGGAAGATGAAAATGAAGTTCAAAATTATTAACAGGCTCTCCAGATACAGTAATCCTCATTAGAAAAAAGAAAAAGAAAAAGAAAAAGAAAAATAAAATGAAAAATAAAAAGAAAAATGAGGAGAAGCTTGAGGAGATGTCTTATCAAAAATTGGCTTCATTTGAATTAACCTAAAGGGAAAAACTTAGATGTTTCCAAACTTATGTTTATGGATTAGAATTTTACCTAATAGTGTTTTCTTGAATTTCGTATCATATGAATATCTTAAGTAGTTATTCTTTTAAATATAGTCATTCCCGAAATGAATAGTAAGCTAGAAATCTTAGACACGATAACTAAATAATTTATTTCTATAAGATTAATTAAATTACATGAATTATTTTCATTTAACTTTATTATGATATTAATTTATCTAATTCATAGTTATTTAAATTTAAAAATCTTATTATAGAACTCATTATTTTTATGTAGTACTAAAATTACTTGAGGACAAGTAATAAGTAAGTTTGGGGGATTTTGATCACTGAAAATTTTATTAAGAAATTCATACCTATTTTTGATGAAATTGCACTTTAAAGAAAGGTATTTTCTTTATTTTGTTGCAGGAATGTAGAATTTAGGTGAAAAAAGCAAAAATCATAAAAAGGAGCGGATTTGGAGCAAAAAGGAAGAAAATAATGCAATTTGTGCTAAGTCGCCGACGGCGAGATCGATCCCGCCAACGGCGAGGGTACGAGGAAGAAAATTCTAAAGGATTTATAATCTGTCTCGGCCGACGACGAGCCCGAGTCCGCCGACAGCGAGATAGTGCGGTTTGAAGACCTTCTAGAAGCCTCGCCGACAGTGAGGTAGTTCGTCGTCGACGGCGAGCTAGTTCAAATGGCGTAGATACATTAAACCTGGACACTTTTTGAAGGGATGCTTACACACATCTTGGTCCTTTGCTCACCTCTATATATAGAGGCTGAAATTCAGCCTCGAAGTGTGTCAATTTGTATCTTAAGAGTCTTTTATTTATGTGTGAGCGAGTCTTTAGAGTCTTAATTAGTGTAATTAGTGAGTCTTTAGTGAGTTAGTGAGTTCTTAGTGAGTCTTCGTTGTATCGGAAGGAAGAGTCGAAAAGGCTGCGAGAGTGCAGCGGGGATAAATCGAGATAAGTATTTTTATTTATTGTTTTTAACTTTAAATGAAATTCATGCTTAGTTTAGTTCCCATGCATTCTGAGTAGTTTATTAGTCTTTCTTCCTGTTTATGAAATTAAGTGACTAGATGAACTAAAAATAGAAGTACTTTTATATATATTAATAAATTGTGATAATTTTTACTTAAAACTTAATTTACTTTCAAACTGGCCATTTGATTTGTTAAAATATGTTGAATATCAACTATAGTAAAAATTACATCGGATATTCGGGAAATTCAAAAGCCTTAGAAGGAAGGTGCAAATAAATAGGGAAATAATATCACTGGGCGTAGAATTGAGCATTTTAGTGTGACAGACTAAAATATTCAATTCGGTCCTATTGTTTGAGAGTCGAAGTGTAGATGTTAGCCCTCGGGAGAGGGGAACGTAGGAGCTACGAAGTGGCGATCGGTATCCTCCTAGCACTAGTCGCGGATTCGGTAATCAAACATAGGATTAGTCGATATTCTTTACACTGGACTGAAAGGGTAAAGAATAGGAATGCTCCTATTTGTCACAATACCTTAAAATTACTATTTAAATTCATCGATCACTTAAATTTCTAAACAAGGGA
This sequence comes from Papilionanthe hookeriana x Papilionanthe teres, assembly GCA_022702705.1. Taxonomy (NCBI): domain Eukaryota; kingdom Viridiplantae; phylum Streptophyta; class Magnoliopsida; order Asparagales; family Orchidaceae; genus Papilionanthe; species Papilionanthe hookeriana x Papilionanthe teres. The sequence continues at coordinate 159,879,146 of CM040427.1, forward strand.
AAGATACTTTTTCCGAATAGTTAAGACTTATTTAGCAATTAGTTTAATTTCCTGCACTTTCAATACGTATTAATTTTCTACTTAGTTAAGTTACCAATTAAAATACTTAGTTTACTTTATTGCGCTTAAATTTAGAATTCCAAATTTTCGTATACTTATTTTAAAATTATTATTATTATTATTTTAAAATTAGCATGTTATTTAATTTTCTATTTCCCTGTGGGATCGATAACCGAGGACTCCACTAGAGCCTCGTATTACTTGATACGATACGTATACTTGCGTAGCATCCACAACATAAACAATTACAATTCTATACATATAATATAGCAGAGTCAAGTTTTTGGCGTCGTTGCAATTAAATTAAAAATATCATAATATAAAATTGTGGGTCAGGTATGATGTCATGTATGCATGCATTAGATTGGACATGATGCCATGAAATGGTGTTTAGAATGCCATGAAATGTTAGGATGATGAAAATATGACATAAGCTCAAGTTGGGTCTTTAAAATTTGATTTTATGGGCTTTTAAATGCATAAAGGGGATGGGCCTTTAACATGCATGGAGTGATTTGAATTTTTTAAATTGATTTTGGTATGATCAAAATGATTTAAAATTTATTGAAATTGATTTTGGACATGTTGAAATTTTATTTAAAATTGATTTGGAAATTTTCATGGGTCATGGGGCTTAATTTGAAGGGAATTGGGCTTTTGGGCCAAAATTAGGCTTTTTGGGTCAAAGTTGGGTTAATTTTGGATTTGATATAAAATTAATGTTGTAAAATATTTATGGGGGTGTGAAAAAGAGGTTTCAACTTTGGTTGGGTTTTGATTTTGGAATTTGGGCTTATTTGGGTTCATGGTTAGTTAAGGCCAAATTGGGGAATTTTGGTTTGAGTTGGGCTTGGGTTTAGTTTGAGTGCATATTGTGGGTAAATTAATGTTGCATATTATTTGTGGGGATGCTAGGAAGATTTTGGAATTTACTTTGGAGAAAATTGAGGGGTTTTGGGTTTGATTTGGGTAGTTTGAATCATGAAGGTTAATTGGCGAAACTTGGATTTTTGGGGTTTGGTGATTTTAGAAAAAGCTTGGGATCAAATTGGGGTCAAATTAACAAAAATTTTGGTTTGTGGTAGTGTTATGAAGATTTAAAATTCTATTTGGAGAAAATTGGAGTTAATTTGGTTGACATTGGGTTTAATTGATTTAAGTTTGGGATTAAAATAAATCAACTTGGAATTCTTGGTAAAATTGGATTAATTTGATAAAATTGAGCTATGGCGTAGTTAAAGAAAATGAAATTGGGAATTTTTGGGACATTTTGGGATTTTTTGGGATTTTTTTGAATTTTTAAAATTTTTTGCTATGAATGACATTTTCGTAATTTTGGGGGTATTTTGGGAATATTGTCAGATTTGGGTAATTTTGGTCAAATTAGGTAGTGGGGAACAACTTGGAATGATTTTGAAGGGATTTTGGGAAATTTGGGTAATTTTGGAAATATGGGCCCTTTTCAAGGGTAATTGGGTAATTTGGTAGGTTTAGAGCCCCGAGGGTCAAAAATAGAAATTTTGGAAAAATGAAGATTGGTTCAAGGTGAGTAACATGGAATCATTCTGGTTGAGCCATGAAGTCATCTTAAGCTCACAATGGCCATGAGAGGACTCATTTTAGGCACTCGAAATGTTGTTCCTTACCCTCTTAGCCAGAGATTAGGGGTTGAGGTCCATCCATATAAGTCTCTTAAAAGAGTCAGGAGGCTAGGTTAAGTGTGAGTGATTTTAGTGCTCAGATATGTGCAACAATGTGGTGTGTGCAAGCTGGACCTCACCAAGACCAAGTTACGCAGGGTTGTCCTAAGGCTTGACCATCCAATAAGAACTCATTCTTGTCTTTCTACACATTGGTCCTAACCTTCCAAGTAATTTGGAGGTTGATGACCATCCATGTAGGATTCTAAAGAGAGTTTAGATTTGGTTGAATTTCTAAATGGTGGGTTCCATTTCTAGTCTTCTAGGATAGTCAAAGGGAAAATCCTATGGCTAGATCCTAAGCACTAAAAGGAAGGAAGGATCTCACCAAAAATGAGGTCAACACAACCATTTTAAGATAAGAGTATATAAAGTTACCTAAGGTGATTATTGTTAATCTTAATTTTGGAAGGCAACATCTGTTTGCAACCATTTTGAGCTAACAATATATAAAGTTGTCAATGATGTTTAGTGTCGTTTGTTGTGTTGTCTAGTGCCTCTTTTTTTGGATATTGTTATAGATCTTTACTACATTTGTAAATGACAAAGAATTGGGGGTAATTGGTATGCATGCAAATCTCAAATGGTACAGATTTGGATAGGTGGGATTATATGTTAAATAATTAATTGATGGGTTAAATGCATATGTGATGATTTTTAAATTTGTAATGCTTGATATTATGAGCATTGAGGTGACATTACCAATTCCTGAAGCATTCTATTATTGTAGGTGATATTATAAGCAGGTGGAAAGTATATTGAATCCTGAAGCATGTTACCTTTAAAAGTTATGCATGCATTTGTGGATTCATTTGACTTTCAAGGAATGGAGTTTAATGAAGCAATCAGATATTTTGTACAATAATATATATATATATATATATATATATGTGTGTGTATATATATATATATATATATATATATATATATATATATATATATGTATATATATATGTATATAATTGTATGAGTGTGACCTGTTTAATGAAGCAATCAGGTCTCGGGACTTTGATATCCTGTGGTTAATAAGTTTTTGTTGCAAGTTGCTTGCATTTCAGTGGTATTATAATTGTGGTCCTTCAGTTATGGCTTGCTTTTTCTACTTCATTGAATTGGTACTATTTGTGTTCACTGATGATAGGCTCCTTCTCTGGAGCATAACAATGAGGTTAAAAGGGAGAGCTTGGAAAATAAAAAATGAGGTTGAAAGGGTGATGTAAGTCAAGAATGGAGACATTGTTGTCTATTGATTCTTAAAATCTGCTATGGGCTAGATGTAAATCATAATTTACCAAATCTGAAAAATTGTTTATTGGGTTCACAATTTAAGCTGTATGAACTGCAAGCATCAGTGAAATTAAATGGAGGAAATTGCAACATGTTGTAGATGATTGCATTCGTATCAGTGCTTTATTTTTAGCTATTCATCTCTTTTTTTGAACTGCAATCTCTGTTTATTCCATTAGAGCTAATATTCAGTACTTTTTCAGGCTCAACTCATATTCAGCACTTTTTCAGGTTCAACTCATATTCAACACTTTTCCAAGCTGTATAAACTGTTATTCATCTCTCGAGAATGTTGTCTTGATTTATGTTTTGAAAACTTTGGCAATTTTTTGACCACTAGATGTTTGGGCGGACATGCTAACATGCTAAGTAACCATTAAACTTTTGATGTGATCACATTGTATAAGTTCTGATGTTATTTGGTGATTTTTTTTAACCCTGTTGCATTTGATGGCTCTTCTGTCTTCGAGGCATGCATTAAGTATGGTCGATGAGGGAGATGATGATCTTGCTACCTACTTTTTGTGAATTTTAAACTTCCCTTGCATGCATTAATTATACAGCTATGGCTGAATTTTAAACTTCCCTTGCATGCTGACTGGACATTATAAGCTGATTTATAATTCATCTGTAGTTATAAATCAGCTTATAATTCAGTTGATTAACTTTAGATTTGTTCATGGATGATGTTTTGTTAGAAAGATTATGGTTTTTTATGGCATGCATATGGATCTGGTTGATATAAGGCAAGCTTCTGGCACACACACTCTCATAAATATTGTGTTATTATAATCGAGTAATTCAATTTTTGAACATACATGTTGGTTCCTCTTTATTTTGATATATTCTTATTCTCGGAATTGCAGTGGGGGATGGACCATCTCTGGTGCTTCCATAGAACTGCGTGATCCTCACATTCTTAACGGTGGAATTGCTAATTAAGTTTGTTATTCTTGTATAGGTTCTGATGTTATTTGGTGGTTTTTTTTAACCCTTTTGCAGTTGATGGCTCTTCTGCTACTGAGGCATGCATTAAGTATATGACTGATGAGGGAGATGATAATGCTGCTACCTACATTTCTGTGTCTCTTCTAATGTTCATTTCGTCGATGAGTGTTTTATAGTTATGCTCAGAATCTTAATACTTCATGTAATATGATTCATTTTTATTTGAGATTTTTATTTCTATTTATGTACTTTTGTTTAGTTTGTAAATTATAAAATGTGTAATACATAGGTTTTAATTTTGTAATTTTTTAAAATAATAATAATAAATTGGTTTCATTTCAGGTCATCGGAATTTTCGGCAACGGTTCCTCCATCTCCAAACCTCCCCATCATCATTGGATCGTCAATAAAAAAGAGGGAAGAATTAATTCAAAGTTGTCGTTTAAATTTCATGAATTTTTTATTTTTTAAAGTTTATAAAAAAATTAAATGTAAATTTTATTGAAATATTCAATACAATTATTTTTCGATCTTGATTTTTTTTTGAGATTTTATTTATATTTTTTGTATTCTTGTTTACTTTGTAAATTATAAAATTTATAATAAAGCTGTCATTACAGTGTAAAACTTTGTTAAAAAAAATAATATTCTTTTTATGTAAAATTTTGTTTGAAACTTCTTGTTGAAATTTATTTAGTTAATTTATTCTTGAAATTTGTACGAAATTAAATTATTAATTTCAACAGTTTTTTTTAGAAAATTTCTTAATTTATTTTATTTAAAAAATTAATTATTATAATAATTTTATATTCAACGAGACGATTTCGAGTCGAACACGGCTGAACACGAACGCGAAATAAGCTTTTCGAGCCGAACACGAACAAGCTGTTCACGAGCCATTTCGAACATGAGTAGATTTTGCGCCGCGCCAATTTTGAACAAGCCGAACACAAGCAGCCTGAGCTCGCTCAATCTCGGCTCGTTTACAGCCCTATACATGATCTTCTTCTTGACCTCATTGGGGCTCGGTTAATTTTGGCCTAGTTGGCTTGGTTGGCGGGCCACATGATCTCCTAATAGTGAGTCTGACACCGTCATAGTATTCTTTTCCGCATCGTTGGTTCTTTTAATGATAACTGCGTATAGCTTCTTTTTTTTAATGTATATCAAGTAAAAAATTATGGTTTAGGTATTACATATGTTAATACATTTGAATTGAGTGGTATGAATACACATTTCCCAAAAGTAAAACAATTTAATTTTCAAAACGTGGAAAATATATTATATGCATAGGTAAGGTAGTATGCACATAAAAATTGAAGTTTTGGTGATAGACATCTAAAAATAAAACGTTGGGAGCAAATGTTCAAATTACCAATTGCCCACCCTAAACCAAAGGTGGGTCCCCCTATGTGCGAAGAGGAGCCCTAGCCCGCCTAGACAACCTGCCCAAACTCCCCATCATACATTAAAAAGTTGTTCGGCGGGGTATCCCCTTCCTTCTTGACCGTCGGTGTCTGGCGATAGAGGAAATGCTTTCCGCCGGCTCTCCGTCTCTCCTCACATTCGCCCTCATTCCTATGCACTCGTCGTTCACCTTGGCCATTGAAAGCTTCGAGCACTCGGAAATATCGTCGGAATCCGACCACCGGAGCGCAATGGTCGCCCTCTGATCCTGACTTATCCCTCTCAACTGAAACGAAAACAAGCGGTATACTTACTCATCCAATTGAAAAAAAAAAAAAAAAAGAAATTTCGGAACGTATGCGCAGTTAAAAACAACAATAGATGAAACCTTGCAACCAATCGAGCAGAAGCGGTAGGATTCGAGTAGCGGGCGGCAGCAAGTTTGGCAGCCATGGATGACTCCATTGAAAGGCCTTCCCTGTGGGCGTTCGTCAAGAAACACAATTTTGGCGCTATTGATAACGTAAGTCTGCACGCCCGAGATGTCGATGAACTCGGATATTTCAGAAACCTTAACCACGTTTCGGTATGATGACCTTCGAATCTGAATGGAAAAATGGAAGAAAGAAGTTACAAATCATATATATATATATATATATATATATATATATATATATATATTTTTTTGCAAAGGAGAAGCTATTAGATGGGGTCTGAAACCTGAACAATGCGGTGGTCGCCGTGATGGGGAACGCAACACGAGCAGATGGGATCCCCGGTGCAGTCCAGGCAAAAAAGATTGCATTCATTCTTGTTTGATTCAGCGTGGACGTTACAGTGGGCGAAGAATCTGGCTCGTAGAAGGGATAGCAGCCATGGCGGTACAGTGTGGAGACCCTGTTCAGAATTCAAAAATCACCAAAACTAAAATAAAACCAAGCTAGAAAGAAGCACACTGCACCATTGTTCCCTTTTTCTGATTTTCCCCAAGAAATTCTTTCCTTTCCCCGTCTTCAATAGCCATGTTAACGAATGTTGGAGAAACGAAGAGCGAAAGCGAGTAGCTTTATTGGAGCGCAGGCCGCAAGGGAATATGAATGCAGACAGAGCAGCTGGGGAACAGAATAGGGTTTGGAAGTTGAGAGGTTCTCATGCACTAAATTCTGACCGTCGAGAGAATTACAACGTTTGGGTTTCTTTTAAAAGTAACCGCCGGATGCAAAATTGTGGGAATAGGGAGCAGAAACTAAAAAAAGGCAATTAATATTTTTGGAGTCATTTTTAGTATGTTTTATTCAGAGATCTGGCAGCAGTTCTTACTGCCAAAATTAATTTACTCGATATTGTTGGAAAGCATGACACTTGTCGCCACTGAACTTTGGATGATATTAATGATGATTATTATTATTATTTAATGGAGATCTTAATTGTCATTAACTTCGGGATGTTAAAGTTGTTCTAAAGGGATGACATTAAAATTTTTATAAGACTTTCTCTAATTATATTGTTGATCTTAAGAATCATCAAAATATTATTTTGGTCAGTTGCCAATATCCTCTCTATTACTAGTTTGGAGTATGTTTTTTTCTATTCAAAAGAATATCTCTAATGCTTCTTATTATGAATAAAAATGAGCTAAATAAAGAACTAAATGTGCTTAGTTAAAGAAAGGTGAAAATGATGTTCAGTTTTTGTTTCAAAAAACTAATGTTAGGCATAATCATAATTTTATAAGAAATTTCTGTTAATGGTACTTTTATTTATAAATACTTTTATTTATAAATACGAGGATATTATTAATGAATCTATTAATTTTTATTCCAATTTACTTAATCCTCCTGCTTCTTATGATCATTATTTGTGGGAAAAGTTACTTATTAATTTGGATGCTTTTCATGATAATGGATCTTTTTTAACTCAAAGTTTTACTGATTAAGACATTAAAATTGTTTTTTTCTTTTTTAGTTCTATTAAATCTCTAGGCCTAGATGGTTTCACTTCAAAATTTTTTAAGGAATTGTTGGCATTATTTCTACTATTAATTATTTTTTTATTAGTTCCTTTCAAACTTCCTAATAAAGTAAAGCATTTTTAAAAAAGTAAACAATAAAAAATAAAAAAATAATAAAGTAAAGCATTCTACTATTGTGCTTAATCCTAATAGTTTTAATGCTAAATCTTTTTATGACTATCATCCTATATCTTCAAGTAATACTTTTCATTTCTATTATGTTGGCTAATAGACTGAAGGTTATTCTCCATAAAATTATTTATTTTTCTCAAGTTCTGTTTATAAGTTGTCGTGATATCACAGATAATATCATTCTAGTAAATGAGTTTCTTTAAAGTTTTAATTCTTCTAATAATGTTAAGAAATTTTGTGCTAAATTTGACAATTTTAAAGCTTTTGATCAAGTCAATGGCGATTATTTGACTATGGGATTGCATAAAATTGGTTTACCTAGTAAATTTATTAACTGGATTTCTGCTTGCATTTCTAATATTCAGCTTTTAGTTATTATTAATAATGATTGAAATAGTTATTTTTCTTCTTCTTCCGGTTTAAGACAAGGTTGTCCTCTTTCTCCTTTTCTTTTCGCAATCATTATAGATTCTCATTCAATTATACTGGATAATCAAGTGGATGATTTGGGTAATGCTATTTCTATTAAGCATTTGTTTTATGATTATGATTTTTTGATTATGATTGCATAAAATTAGTTTAACTAGTAAATTTATTAACTAGATTTCTTCTTGCAATTTTAATATTCACTTTTCTATTATCATTAATAATGATTTATAGGGCTATTTTTCTTCTTCTTCCAGCTTATGACAAGGTTGTCATCATTCTGCTTATCTTTTAGTAATCACTATAGATTCTCTTTCAATTATGCTGGATAATCAAATGGATGATTTGGGCAATGCTATTTCTATTAAGCATTTGTTTTATGTTGATGATTTGCTTTTGTTTTAATAAGACTCATTTTATTCACTGTAATTTTCTTATTAAAGCCTTTAACATTTTCACTAAAACCTCTAATCTTCAAATAAACTTTACTAAATCTACCATTGGTTTTTCTAAAAGTGTTGAAACTATTTTGCAACATAATAAAATGTAATTTATGTGGCTTCACTATTGAAGATTTTCCTTGGAATTAATTTAGAGTTACTATTATGCCTTCAAAATTGGTTATTAGTCATTGTCATACTCTTGTTGATAAGATTTTTTCCTGAATGGCTAGATGGAAAAGGAAACTTTTGCTTGTTGCTGGTCGACTTCAATTAGTGAAATTTACGAGATTGAGTTATTTTTACTATTAGTTTCGTTCATCTTTATTTCCATTGGCTTTAAGAAAGAAGATTTCTTCTTTAATTTCTAAGCTCCCGCTTAATATTGATGATAATAATAAACTTCATACTATTTCTTGGATAGATATTACTCTTCCAAAAAATTTTGGTGGACTAGGTCTCCCCTCTTTGGATAATATCAATGTTATGTGTAAAACAAAAATTATTTGGAAGTGTTATAGTTTTCAATCTTATTTAAGAAATTGGTTTTTTAACCATTATGGCTTCTTTTGACAGAAACTCAATAATCGTTATTCTCTTTTTTGGAAAGATATAATTTGTGTTGCTTCTAAATTCAAAACTAATTTTAATTTTAATGTTTTTAATGTTTCTTCTTTGTTCTTTTATTTTGATCCATGTTTTGAAGGTAAATCTCTTGTGGAAATGTATGGTGACATGTTTTTCAACTGATATAAATTTCCTTCTAATTCGATGTTTAAGGATATTGTTCAAGGGAATTCGGAATTTGCCTTAAAATCATCTGACTCCTCTTGTTTGTATTGATTCCATTTATAAAATTTCTATTACTAATGGTATTACCTGTTCTTGGAGAACTGGTTTGGTTTTTTCCCATAAAATGTTTATCATGCTCTTCATAGTTCTCTTTCTGCTCTTTATTGGTTCAAGTAAGTTTAATTTAAATGTTTTCTTTAAGATTTTCTCTTCATACTTGGAGGTTTATGATAAAATGCCTCAAAACTATGGATATTCTTTCTTTAAGAGACATTCAGTTTAAAACTATTTGTGGTTTATCTAATTTTACTGTTGAAACTCATGATCATCTCTTTTTTAAGTTTCATTATTTTCATTCCATTGTCAAGCATTATTTATTTAACGGTAATTTTTTCATTGTTCCTTCCAATATGTTTCAGTTTATTTTTCATGCCGACAGGTTCCCATGCGAGATCACACAAAAATTTTACTTACTAGCCTTTCAGGTTGTTGCTTATGTGATATGGTTTGAAAAGAATTCCATGATTTTTAAAATCATGTCTAAATCTATTGATTTTTAATACACACTCCATTCATTGGTTAATTCCTTATAAGTCTATGAATTGGAAATTTAAGAGTTCTATTCCTGATTCCATTTTTCATTCTTATAAATTATAGTTTTTGATTTTATTCATTTCATTTGCCCTTATTATGGATTGTTTCTCTCGTATTTTCTTTTTCTGATTGGTGTTTCATTTCTCTTTGATTGGCTTTTCTTTGGTTTTTGTTGTGGTCTTTATTTCTGATGTTTTCAAGGATACTTTTTAGATTTCTTCTTTTTAGTCTTATTTTTTTTGGTTTAAGCTATGTTGTACCCAATCACTCTATGTTACTTTCCCATTCTTTAGAGAAAATATTTTAGTATAAACAATTTCTTATGAGTGTGGTTGAAAACTTGCCTTTAACCATTTATTTTCTTAGGTGTTATGCTAAGATATTTTCTCTTTGGTTTCTGAGTTTTGTAGTATTGTATTGGGTCGTGCTGAGCTTAATCCATTTCTCCCTTATTTTTCTTAGTTTCCTTTCAGCTCTCTTTGTTTCATATTATTGCTTTGGATTTCAACCTTTTTTTTATTTGATTGTTGTTGTTTTGTTGGGTATTGCTTATGGATTTTTAGGTGTGGTTTGGCTATTAGCTTTGGTTTTTCTGATAATTTCATAAACTCTTTTGATCTTTACTTTTAGTGGCGTTGTTTTTGGTTTTAAGCTAAGATGTGCCCTTTAATACTATGTTGCTTTGACGCCTTTAGAGAATATATTTTAGTAGTCTCTTATCATAAAATTCTAGATGAAAATTTACTTTTCAACCATTTATTTTGAAAGGATTTATGCTAAGATACTTTCTCTTTAGTCTCTGGTTGGAGTTTAGTAGTGTGGATTTGGGTTAAGAATGCTGATCTTACTTCCTTTTTACCAACTCTCTTTCCTTCTTTTATATTGCATAGTTATTTCATGTATTTTTCAGTTTTAATTTCGTCGGGTTGTTCCTTTTGTTGCTATTTGGTCCATTTGCATTAATGACTGACACTTTCGATGTCCTTCTTACTACTATGGGGATTGGCTTATTTAGCTTCTCAAGTCTACTTTGCTATGGAGATTGGAATATTTTCTTATCATGCTGGGGGGTTCTTTCATCCATGAATGATTCATGTTTGGCAATCATCTTTTTCTAAGACTACTTCCTCTTTTGTGATTTGAAGAGTTCTATTGCTCTTCTACAGTTCTGATAGCTTTTTTGTATGCTTTCAGGAATCTTCCACTTATTAGATGTTTGTAGTTGGTCTTTGTATTAGTTTTGGTTTTCTGAGTTGTATTGTTGTATTTTTATTATGTTCTTATATTTTATATTTGTAATGCTTCTTCTTTTTTAATAAAGCTGGGCTAGGCACTCATTATTCAAAAAAAAAAGGTTCATTGTATTTTTTTTTATTTGGCATGTTCAAAGTGGGTGTAGCTCCAATGGGGCAACTCATTAAAGTTAGTAATTTTTTTTATTAAATTCTGCTCACGGGAGAAGCAAAGGTCATGGAACAAAGGTATGAGCAATGTGCAGCAAGTCAGTTTAATGAAAATGTAAATAAAATATTACTTGTTAAATCTTTACAAATTAGATGTTACAGTAACCTAATTAATTTGAATTCATATCTCTGTTATGGGACTATTTGCTTGGTAGAATTAGGAGTGTATAGCATTTCAAATTCATAAATTTTGAAAGTTTAACTATTCAATCAAAAGAAATTCTAATTTAAATGTAAAATATTATTTTACTTGAAATTCATCCCTTAATTTGGAATTTGACTGTGTTGAATCCTAAAATGTCGTAGTAGGCATATCCCAAGAATTTTGCGCACCAAAGAAAAAGATAGAAGAGAGAAGAAACAAGAACAAATGAAATTCCAGATATTGAGTGTGTAACCTTTTTTCATAAAACAATCTCTATTTATAATTATAGGTTATAATATTACCCTCTTTATCTCAACGGTTAATTGGCATTTCATGTTCTTTTTCTAAGCTTGGGTAGTTAATTTAACTACCTCTTTAATATTAATACCGAGTGGGCGTCACCTTTATGAATGGTCGCATCCATTGGGCATAATATGACTAAATGAATTTTACTTCTAACTGCCAGTTACCTCGTTATTGATCAATTTTGGTGGTCATCTGATTCAAATGATCATCCAAATCTAATGGATTACTAGTTTTTTGGGCAAGCGAGCTAAGTTGATAGATTATTAAATAACTTTTGGCATGGAATTTTGATAAAAAAAAATAGAGGCCCCTCGAACCATTTGATCTCTTTGGGATTTATTATGCTGACATTTTTTATGTATAAAAATAATTCCTAAATTATCTGTATCCTTTGATCACTGCAAAAGGCCAAAAAATTGATTAATTAAATCTTATCAAAGCATAATCATTACTTCTTAATTATTCATGTCCCTAAAATCATTATAAATAGGGCAAGTAATCTATCCTTCTTGCTTCGGATTTCAAAATGCCTCCATGTCTGAGGTGAGAGCCCCAATTTTTTAGATCACGAGGCACTTCAGATGGCACAAGAAGAATTTCAATTCCCTTCTCAACCCCCTCCTGTCCTTGTAAGTAAAAAGAAAAAGAAGAAAGTTATGGTGGTATGGAAGAAGAAGTGCAAGTATCATGCGATTGACTTAAATGATCAAGTCGTATTTTCTACTGGTCCTGATAGCGATCGACCAGAAAAAACAACAAGGATGGAGAAAAATGTAGGGCTTTCAACTTCAGCGTCTAGCACAGATTTTTTCAATGAAAATTTAATATCTTGGCAAAGACAAAGCCCCTACCCTTAAAATTTTTACTGGAGGTAGACCTAGACCAGAGGACCACTAGGACTATTTTTCATGATTTTTGGAGTTTTAATTTAATTATGAGAATTAGTTTAATTTCTGGAGTATTAATTAATTATGAAATATTTTAAGTGTAAAATTAAGTTTTATATTTTATATAAATCTCTCTAAGTCCAAAGAACTCAGAGAAACAAATTTCATATTTTTTTTATTTTTCCTTGAATTATTGGAATTATTTTTGTGAAAAATTAAGGAAATTCATCTTTAACCTTTAAAAAAAAATTATTTTAAGCATTCAAAAATTAATATCTTCACTTAGGGGCTTAAGAAAATTATCCCAATTGCTCCCAAATGATTAGGAGACAATTTGGGACATTTTCATGAATTTTATTAGTTTTGTTATTTTTTTCATTTTTTTAAGTATTTAAATATTTAAATATTGGTTAAAAATGTAAATTTTACTAAAATTCAAATTTTATTTTTATTATGCTCCTCTGATCGCAGAGAACTCCCAAAATTAATTTGATGATTTTTTGAGTTATATTTTAATTATTATAATTATTTTAGCACCAAAATGCCATTTTCACTTAATTAGTCCATTTGAGGGGTCAAATTAATTCCAATTTGTTTGAAATTTTTATAGAGGTTCTGTTAATCCTAAAGTATAGTGGAGAATTAGTTTCAAGCCATTTTGATTTGTATTTAGTGCAAATTAATTAAATTTCATTTTTAGGGTTTTAGGCCAATTAGAGTTATGCTTAATGATATAAATCAAGTTTGTATTTTTCCTAGGGTCCTATGGTCATAGGGAACCTACCAAAATATTTTTTGTATTTTTCTAAATAACATGCTAATTATTATAATTATTTCACCAAGATAAGCATAATGAACATGAAAAATAGATAACTCCTCATGGAGGTCTCCCTTAACCTTGGAAAAGTCAAGGAAGATCCTTCATGACTGAGGCTAAAAAAGCCCTAAATGAGATGCCATGGTGAAATGTCTAAGTGCATGGATAATCAAAAGACCCTAAACCCTATATAATTAATTAAAAATCACACATACATAAAATAATCATGAAATTAATTCCACTTTATTCTCCTCTGTTCACTGAGCAAGAGGGTATTTTTATTTTATTTTTAGGATTTTTTTACACAAAGTTATGTATTTTCAAAATTTATTAAATTAAATAAATACAGAAAATAATATAATTTCATACTTAAACATGTCGACGCCGCATCAACCTACGGCGGATCAAAGCTCCATGCGACGCTATTTGATTCGACTCCGCCATCTGACTTGGCAACCACCCGTCCCTCTGCTCATGGATCATCTACTCGTCCGACGCGATCCTAGCCTTTCATTTGTTACATGCGCGATTGAACGACATTCGCCTTCGTCCTTAACTGGTGTGCACCCGTGACCGTCCACACTAAAACCCTAATTTCTCCATGGTTCCTTAACCAAATTACATGGTGTTTGATCCTATGGACTCGTCTAAGCATGGAGAACATATGCATACGGTTAATCATGGCTTAAATTAACCCTAATAACTTGAAGAATTAAATTAAGCTCGGAAAGAGGGGGGAGTTCATACCTTTGCTCTGAGAAGTGAAGCTTTAATTAGAGGTGCTTGACACGTTGTAGTGGTCCAAGGAGCCAATGGATGAAGCCTCTGGCCTTGGTGAAATGCCTAATTATGAAAGTGATCAAACCTGATTTGGGGGTCTGGTGGAAGTCCCTGATAGAGTGGCATGTTGATGGGGCTTTCAGTGGGGAACTTCTTATCTTATTGTGGTGATGGTGTGAATGAGTTTAATTTGATTTTGGTGGAGTTTTGGAGAGTGTCCTGTTTTGGGGTGAATTTTGGGCTGAAAAATTGAGCTCTTTTAATGTAGATTAGGGCATGGAAGAAATGGGGATAGAGTTCTCTGTGTTAAGGGAAGAGTTTGGAGTGAATTGGGTAGAGTTTTGCTAAGGTTTGTTTCAGCAAACTTCTTGGTCGTGAGGGAGGTGAGCTTAAATAGCTATGGCCATGGATGTTCTCAGGGCAAGCTAGAGGTTGGGATCAGCTGCTTGGGTGAGAAGAAAAAGATCCCAAGTGACCATTGGGGTTGGGACACTTCAGCAAGCTTCAATTTTGAATTTATGGCATTGGTGGCCTTCTTGGGTTTGGGTTTTCCGGCGACCTGGGTGGTCGGCCGACCAGGCATGGGTCAACATCTTGACCAGGGAGGTCAGGCTGGAGATTGGTGCCATCAATTGGGGTTGGCCATGTGTAAAGGGGATGAATTGAAATGGAATGGGAAAGGAGCAATTTTGGGTTAAAATGGGTCAAGCGATGTTTTGGGGTTTGGTTCACTCGCCAAAGCTGGTTTGGGTGCTAAGGGGAATCATTTGGGTTAGCTTGGAAAGGGTGGAGAAGTCCCCATCCATGGTGATTTGGCTAAGCATGGGTTAGAGTGGAGCATTAAAAGGGTTAAAAAGCTTTATTAAGAGGAGTGAAAAGTGGATCCTCCTTTTGCCACTAATGGCATGGTGACATGGCAATGGCTCTTATGGCTAACATATGGCTTGGGGCAAGGCTTCATGGCTTGCCTTTGGCTTGGGAAGTTGCATGAGAAAGGAATTTGGAATTTTGGGGTATTTTTGATGGGATTGTCATGAGGCTTTATATAGAATTTTTTAATCATGAAATGAAACTTTAGGGGAATTATTTTAATGAACTGGATGATGGAAAGAAATGTCGTGTGGGCTTGGGATAGGCAAAAGGCTTGGATTTGGGCTTTTGAATGATGGGCTTTTAAAATTTAGGGTGAACTTAGGCTTGAGTTTGGGTTGAGCTTGGGTCAAAATTTGGATCAATTTAATGTTGGGTTTGGTGTAGGAAGTTTAGAAAAGATTTCAAGCGATTTTGAATTGAATTGAATGGTCAATTTAGTGGATTTTGGGTATTTTGTCAATTTTGGGTAAATTGGATTAAGTTGGGTTAATGTTGGGCTAAGGTTGGGCCAAGGGCCAATTGATGGTTGCAAAAGGTTTATGGTGATGTGATAAAGACCTTCAACATAAATTGGGTTCGAATTTTTGGGATTAGGGCATTCAATTTGGTGGATTTTGGACATGTGACACATTTGGGTAAAAATAGGGGATTTTTGGTTTGGTTGGATTTGGATGGGGTTTGAGTTCAAATTGGGGACAATTGAATGTTCCATTTGGTTTATGGGATTGTTATGAAGAGTTTGGAATTCAAATTGAGGGAAATTGATTGACATTGGGTTCAATTTGGGTGAGTTGGGCTGCTTAGTCAATTTTGGGACATTCAAGTTTTAGATGAAGTTGGGTCTAAATGGGGGTCAAACTGGGCTTAATTTTGATTGAGAATGGGATTGGTGATATTTAATTTTGATTTGGGATTGAAATTAGACAAGATTGGGGTCAATTAGGCCAAGATTGGGCTTGGATTTGGTGAAATTGGGCCTTGAGGAAGAATTGGGTTTTTTGATAAAATTAGATAAAATTGGTGAAGTTGGATCAATGTGGTGATACCAAACTAAAATTGGGAATATTTTGAGGGTTTTGGGAATTTTTGAGATTTTTTGGATTTTTTGGCTATAGAGGGGCATTTTGGTAAAATTGGTCAATTTTAGTTAAAAGTGATCAAAAGGCTGATTTAAAGGCTCGAGGTGGTTCAGGAAGAAATTTGGAGTAAGATGATAGTTGTCGGGGTCATTTTTTATCAATGTGGAAAGTGTTATGAACCTCAGAGCATTTTTTAAGTATCGGTTATTTCGGTACCGATGTGCCAAAAAGTTGTCTGGAGATATGACAAGTTTAAAGTCAAAATTCTCAGTGTGACACAGGGAATGTTTTGGTGAATTGGTGACTCTGAAAAATTTTGGGAAATTTGGGCAAAGGTGGGTAAGTAAGCCATGAAGTCATTTTAAACTCATAGGAGCCATATGAGAACTCATTTTGCACACTCAACATATTGTTCCTAACCCTCTTAACCATGGGCTATGTTTGGGTCCACCCATATGAGTGTTCGAAAGAGTTAGGAGGTCAAATCAAGATAGATGCAAGTGAGTTCAGGGTTTGGGGTGTGTGAGAAGGAGTAGTGTGTGCAAGCTAACCTAACAAA
Organism: Papilionanthe hookeriana x Papilionanthe teres; assembly: GCA_022702705.1. NCBI lineage: Eukaryota > Viridiplantae > Streptophyta > Magnoliopsida > Asparagales > Orchidaceae > Papilionanthe > Papilionanthe hookeriana x Papilionanthe teres. The sequence continues at coordinate 159,895,852 of CM040427.1, forward strand.
GACCAGACTACTCACGGTTAGTCCTAATGCTTGACCATCCTATTGGGGCTCATCCTTGACCTCCCAGTCTTAACCTTCCAAGTAGCTTGGAGGTTCATGACCATCTATGTGGAAATCCAAGGAGAGAAAGGAAGTAGTTTGAGTTTCTAAGTGGTGGGTTCCATCTCTAGTCTTCTAGGATAGTCAAAATGGGAAATCCTATGACTAGATCCTAAACACTAAAAGAAAAGAAAGAGCTCACAAAAAATGAGGTCAATAACATGTGCTTGGATCACATGATCTTCTTCTTGCCCTCCTTGTGGCTCAGTCAATTTTGGCATTGCTGGATTGACTCATATGTATTTGCTCAGGTGGGGCCACATGATCTCCTAATAGTGAATCTGTTGTCGTCATAGTATTTTTTTTGCACCATTGGTTATTTTTATGATAATTGCATATAGTTATTTTTTTATGTACATAAAGTAAAAAAGTTAAGTTTCAGATATTATATATGTAAATACATTGATATTGAGTGGTATGAATATACATTTCTCAAAAGTAAAACAATTTAATTTTCAAAACGTGAAATATATATTTATATACATAGTTAAGGTAGTTTGCACATAAAAAATTAAAGTTTTGGTGATAGATATTTATAAATGAAACATTGGGAGAAAATGTTAAAATTACCAATTGCCCACCCTAAACGAAAGGTGGGTCCCCTCACGTGCGAAGAGGAGCCTTAGCATTAGCATAAATGTAATGACGAGCCTGCCTAGAAAGTCTGCCCAAACTCCTCATCAATACATCAAAACTTCAACAAAAGTTAATTGCTATAATTTAAAAAGTTGTTCGGCGGGGTATTCCCTTCCTTCTTGGCCCAATTTTTCCATCCGGACTCCAGGCAGTTCTCTAATTCTGAAGTCCAATTACTTGATGATGCATGGTAGTGTGGGTCCCGCGGGTTTAAACATTTAAAAAAATTAAAAAGAAACAGAAATATGTTTTAGTTCGACCCGGCCCGATGCGTTGGCCTCTTCATCTATCCCGCCTCTTCGTAAATACGTTTCGAATACCTTTTTGGGTTATTTTGAGACTCATTTTCGACTCATTTTAATTTATGCTAGGGTATTTGTCGTTAGCTCTGCTAGGGTTTCGCATTTGATTCGTTGGAGAGCTTTGAAGTCCTAAGACAATGGAGATGGAGGACTCGGAGAATACGCAGTTGGAAGAGACAGCAGGAACGGAGTCAGAAGAGATGGAGAACACAGTCGTGGAACAGCCAAAGAAGTCAAAGAAGGAGGCGAAGAGGTTGAAGAAAGAGCATTAAAGGAGAAAAATTATCCTGGTAATTGTGATCGTTTTTCCCTCCTTTTTAAGAGTTATTTTTTGTTTCTGTTTGATTTTGCGAGTTATTCCTGGGGTTAACCTGAAAATAACCCAGGAATAATCTACAAATATTCCAGAAATAACGTACAAATAACTCAGGAACAAGCTATAATTATTCCAGGAATAACCTAAAAATAACCTATGGACAACATCAAAATAACCCAGAAATATTTAAATAATAACTCAAGAATCACCTAAAAATACCTTAGGAATTACCTAAAAATAACTTGGGAATTACCTAAAAATAACCTAGGAATAACCTAAAAATACTCTGGGAATAACCTAGAAATAATATAGGAATAACCAAAAAATAACCCAGGAATACCCCTAAAATAATCCGGGAATAAATAACTCTCAGTTCAGGGTTATTGTTGGGGTATTTTTGAGTTATTCTTGAGTATTATTCCTAGGTTATTTTTAGGTTATTCTTAAGATATTTTTAGGTTATTCTTAAGATATTTTTAGGTTATTCCAGTGTTATATTTAGGTAATTTCTTGGTTATATTTAGGTTATTTTTGAGGTATTTTTAGGTTATTTCTAAGTTATTTTAGGTTATTCTTAAGGTATTTTTAGATTATTTTTAGGTTATCCCTTGACTATTTTGAGGTTATTCTAGTGTTATTTTTAGGTTATTATTGGGTTATTTCTAAGTTATTCATGGTATATTTTTAGGTTATTCCTAGGTTATTTTTAGGTTATTCCTAGGATATTTTTAGGTTATTTTTAGGTTATTTTTAGGTTATTCCTGAATTATTATTTGAATATTTATGGGTTTTTTTGAGGTTGTCCCTAGGATATTTTTAGGTTAATCCCGAAATAATTAAAGCTTATTCCTGAGTTATTTGTACGTTATTTCTTAGTTATTTGTACGTTATTTCTTAGTTATTTGAAAATTATTCCTGGGTTATTTTCAGGTTAACTCAGGAATAACTCGCAAAATCAAACAGAAACAAAAAATAACCCTAAAAAAGGAAGGAAAAACGATCATAATTACCAAGACAATTTTTCTCCTTCAATGCCCTCTTTCTTAGACCTCTTCGCCTCCTTTGACTTATTCAGCTTGTTCCATGACTTTGTTCCGTCTCTTCTGATTCTGTTCCTGCTGCCTTCTCCAACTGCTTATTCTCTGAGTTATCCATCTCCATTGTCTTAGGACATCAAAGCTTAACCACATTGCGATATGATGACCTTCGAATCTGAACGGAAAATGGAAGAAAGCATATATATATACCGAAGAGATGAAGCTATTAGATGGGGTCTGAAACCTGAACAATGCGGTGGTCGCCGTGACGGGGAAGGCAACACGAGCAGATGGGATCCCCGGCGCAGTCCAGACAATAAAGATTGCATTCCTTTCTGTTTGATTCAGCATGGACGTTACAGTGGGCGAAAAATCTGGCTCGTAGAAGGGGTATCAGCCATGGCGGTACAGTGTGGAGACCCTGTTCAGAATTCAGAAATCACCAAAACTAAAATAATAATATAACTACGAAAAATTAAACCAAGCTAGAAACAAGCACACTACACGATTGTTCTCTTTTTCTGATTTTCCCAAAAAATTCTTTCCTTTCCCCGTCTTCAATAGCCATGTCAACGAAAGTGGCAGAAACGAAGGGAGAAAGGGAGTAGCTTTACCGAGAACGCTGAAATGGGATTTGATCGGCCATTGAAGAATTTTTTGGAGCGCAGGCCGCAAGGGAATATGAATGAAGACAGAGCGAGCAGCTGGAGAAAGTTGAGAGGTTCTCATGTTCTAAATTCTGATCGTCGAAAGAATTACAACGTTTGGGTTACTTCTAATAGTAACCGCCGGATACAAAATTGTGGGAATCGGGAGCAGAAACCAAAAAGGCAATTAATATTTTTAGAGTCATTTTTAGTATGTTTCATTCAGATATCTGGCAGCAGTTCTTACTGTCAAAATTAATTTACTCGATATTGTCGGAAAGCATGACTGTTGTCGCCACTGAACTTTGGACGATATTAATGATGATTATTATTTTTTAATGAAGATCTCAATTGTCATTAACTTCGGGATGTTAAAATTGTTCTAAAGGGATGACATTAGAATTTTTATAAGACTTTATCTAATTATATTGTTGAACTTAAGAATCATCAAATATTATATTTTAGGCTCAGTTGCAAATATCCTCTTTATTACTCGTTCGGAGTATGTTTTTTTTTCTATTCAAAAGAATATCTCTAATGCTTCTTATTATGAATATAAATGAGCTAAATAAAGAGCTAAATGTGTTTAGTTAAAGAAAGGTGAAAATGAAGTTAAGTTTTTTTTTTCAAAAAACTAATGTTAGGCATAATCATAATTTTTTAAAAGAAATTTGTGTTAATGGTACTTTTATTTATAAACACGAGGATATTATTAATGAAGCTATTAATTTTTTATTCCAATTTACTTAATGCTCCTGCTTCTCATGATCATTATTTGTGGGAAAATCGACTTATTAATTTGGATGCTTTCATGATAACAGATCTTTTTTAACTGAAAGTTTGACCGATTAAGACATTACCGTGTTTTTTTCTCTATTGGTTCTAATAAATTTTCGGGCCTGGATGGTTTCACTTCTAAACTTTTTAGGGGATTATCGGGATTTATTATAGTTATGCTGTTAATTATTACTTCAATACTTCCAAACTTCCTAATAGAGTTAAGCGTTCTATTATTGAGCTTATTCCTAATAGTTCTAATGCTAATTCTTTTTATGACTATCATCTTATATCTTTAAGTAATACTTTTCATGAAGTCGTTTCTATTCTGTTGGCTAATAGATTGAAGGTGATCTCCCTAAAATTATTAATTCTTCTCAAGTTGCTTTTACAAGTGGTTGTGATATCACGGATAATATCACTTTAGTAAATGAGTTTTTTATGGTTTTAATTCTTCTAATAACGTTAAGAAATTTTGTGCTAAAATTTTCATCTTTATAGCTTTTGTTGTTGTTTGGTCCATTTGCTTTCATGACAGACACTTTGGAGATCCTTTTTTCTGCTATGGGGAATGGCTTATTTACCTTCTCAAATCTGTTCTGATATGGAGATTGGAATGTTTTCTTATCATGATGGGAGGTTCTTTCATCCATGTATCATTCATGTTTTGCTATTATCATTCTTTATGACTACTTCCTCTTCTGTGATTTGAAGAGTTTTATTGCTCTTTAATAGCTCTAGTAGCTTTGTTTTGTGGCTTTAGGGATCATCCACTTATCAGAAGTTTGTAGTTCGTCGATTATATTAGTTTTGGATTTCTGAGTTGTATTGAGTTGTATTTTTAAAACATTTCGATTATTTGATTATGAGATTGTATAAAATTGGTCTACCTAATAAATTTATTAGTTAGATTTTTGCTTGCATTTCTAACATTCACCTTTTTGTTATCATTAATAATGATTTGAATGGTTTTTTTTCTTCTTACGGTTTAAGACAACATTTTCCTCTTTCTTCTATCGTTTTGCAATAGTTATGGATTCTCTTTCAATTTTGTCGGATAATCAAGTGGATGATGCGGGCAATGCTATTTTTATTAAGAATTTGATTAATGATTCTGATTTTTTGATTGTGAGATTGCATAAAATTGGTTTACCTAGTAAATTTATTAACTGAGTTTTGGTTGCATTTCTAATATTCACTTTTATGTTATCATTCATAATGATTTAAGGGCCTATTTTTCGTCTTCTTCTGAATTATGACAAGGTTGTCATCTTTCTACTTATCTTTTTGCAATCTTTATGGATTCCCTTTCACTTATGCTGGATAATCAATGAATGATTTGGGCAAAGCTATTTCTATTAAGCATTTGATTTATGCTGATGATTTATTTATTTTTAATAAGACTGGTTTTATTGAGTGTAATTTCTTAATTAACGCCTTTAACATTCTATCTAAGACTTCTAATCTTCAAATAAACTTTACTATATTTACAATTGGCTTTTCTAAAAGTATTTAAACTATTTTATAACATAAAAAATGTAATTTATGTGGCTTCAGTATTAAAGATTTTCCTTTCAATTACTTTAGAGCTACTATTATGCAGGTTATTAGTGATTGTCATACCCTGTTGACCTCATTATTGATGAGGTCTTCTCTTCTCTCTTTAGTGCTTAGGATCTAGCCTTAGGCTTTTCCTTTGACTATCTTAGAGGACTAGAATTGGGACCCATCCTTTAGAAATTTAAACCACTTCTTGTCTCCCTGCAAACCCCACCAGCTTGATTGTAGACCCCTAATCAACTAGAGGGTTGAGATCAAAAGTGAAGGTTTAAAGGATGAGTTCCCTATAGGACTCTTTGGCCTTAGGACCACCCTGGGTGGCTTGGTCTGGTGAGGGTTTACTTACACACTCACTACACTCACACTATACACTCTCACACACACAATCCAAATCCTAAAACCACACCCCATACCCAACTTTACTCCTTGACTCATGTAGGTAATTCATATGGATGGACCTTAACCCCTAAGCCCCTGGCTAAGAGGGTTAGGAACAACATAGTGAATGCCTTAAATGAGTCCTCTCATGGCTCATATAGGCTTAATATGAATTCATGGCTCAACCAAAGTGCTTTCATTACACTCATATTTGATCAATCTTATTTTTTTGCAAAATTTCAATTTTTGACCCCAGGGCTCCGGCCCCACCAAACCTACCAAATGCCCTTAGAACTACCCAAAATTTGCAAAATCACCTAAATTACCCAAAATTCCCCAAAACCATTCCTAAACATTTCCCTCCACTCAAATTGATCATCCATAGTCAAAAATACCAAAAATTCCAAAAATACCCCCCAATACCCTCCAAATACACAAAATGCCCCTCTTAGCAAAAAAATCCAAAAATTCAGAAAATTCCAAGAAAATTCCAGAAAATCCCAAATATTCACAATTTCATTTTGTCCAACTACACCATGGGCCAATTTTGTCAATTTACCCCACTTTTACCAAAACCCCCAATTTAGCCTATTCTTAACCCAAGTGAACCCAATGTCAAACCAAACATACCCAATTGACCACAATTTTTGTCCAATTCAATTCTAAACTTCAATTTAATATCCAAAAATATCAATCTAGACCAAACCCAAGTCCAATTTGGTTGACATTTGAATCCAATTTCACTTTTGACCTTAAAGCCCAATTTGGACCCATGACCCAAACTTAGCCCAAACCAAACCAATTCAACTCCAATTGACCCCAAACCTTTCTAAACCTTACTAGCATCCCCAAAAACAAAAAAATAACATGATTTTCCCAAAATTTGGACCCAAACCTTACTCAATTTCAACCCAAACCCAAAATTCCTTAAATGTGCCTACACCCAAACCTAACCCAAATGGGCCCAAATCCTAAAATCAAAACCCAACCAAAGTTGAAACCTCTTTGAAACGCTCTCATAAACATTTATCAACATTAATTTTACATCAATTTCAACCCTAGCCCAACATTGGCCCAAATTAGCCCAATTTGACCTACATTGGCCCATGTACCAAATGAACCCAAATTCAACCCAATTCAAAGCCAAACCACCTCAAATTTATTTCAAATCACTCATGACACATCCCTAAACCAAACCCAACAATTATTTGGCCCAAACTTCTACAAAATTCCCATCCATGAATTCATTCTTAAACCTAAAGGCTCATTCCCTTAAACCTTCCTAAAAGCCCATCCAAAATGATTTCGAAAAGCCCAAAATCCATCTTGAAGCCCACATGACAATCCTCTATCATCATCCATTTGATAAAACCATCTCCTAAGTTCTAAATCCATGATGGAATAATTCCAAATCAAGCCATATGCCAAATCCCATCAAATCACCCCTAAATTACCAAAATTCACAAAATCCTTTTTTATGAAATTGACTAAGCTCTTGCCAAGCCATAGGTGAGCCAAAGACAAGTCATGTACAAGCCATATGAAGCCATGGGATGTTTGACATGTGACCATGCCCAAAGTAGCAAGAGGAGGGCCCCCTTTCTTAAACCTTCATTAAGCTTTTTAACCCCTTCCATGTTACACACTAAACCATGATTAGCCACATCACTTTAGATGGGGACTTCACCACCCCTTTCTAGCCGATGCAAATGATCCTCTCTCAGCCCAAATCACCATGGGGAGGTGAACCTAACCCAAAATCATGGCTTGGACCAAATCAAGCCAAAATGGCCTCTCCCCCATGCCATTTTAATTCAAGCCCTTTACACATGGCAAGGCTCGATCGCCGCACAAACCTCCAGCCCGACCCACCCGAACTTGAGGGTGACCCATGCCTCGCGGCCAGCCGCCCGGATCGCCGGAAAACACCATGGCCGAAACCTTGGGGGAGCCAAAGTTTGAAATTCCCACTCGCCGAGCCGCCCCATGCCCGATGGCCACCATGGTCGTTCTTCCCTTCACTCGGAGCGAGCTGATCCCAACCCTTAAACCCCCCGGGAGGCCCTCCAGGCCTCTCCTATTTAAACACCACCTCCTCTCGGCCATGAGAGGTGCTGAACCAAAACTTACCGAAACCCTGCCAAAATCATCCCAGATCACTCTCTACACATAGAGAACTTGATCCCCACTGAAATCCCCCTGCCATTTCCTCTCTGTGAGCTCAATTTCAGAGTTGAAATTCAAGCCCAAAACTAGGACACTTCACCACAGTGAGCCAATCTCCAAATTGATTGGTCCTACACCTTCACCATACCAAGAGGAGAAGTTTCCCAGCAAAAGCCCCCTCACCAGGCCAGCCATTGCTTCCAGCCTCCAAGCTTTGTGATCGGCTGTGGGCACTTTCATACCTAGACAATTCACCAGGCCAAGGGACTTCATCTGGAGCTTGCTTGTACCCAATCGAACGTGACACAACTCTCAGATTGAAGCTTCACTTCTCTGAGCAAAGGTACGGACTCACTCTTCTTTCCGAGCTTACAGAGATTCTCCATTTAATTTGAATCAATTTCAATGCATGTTTACCGTATGGATGTGTTCGTCTCTTCAAGACGAATCCATAGAGCCTAAGAACTCAAAAATCTGTTGAGAATCGAGTGAGAAATTAGGGTTAGAAGGTTGACGGTCACGGGTTCACACCAGTCGTAGACGATGACTGGGAACCGTTGGATCGCGCGTGTATCGAGTGGACGGCCAGGATCACGCCGGACGGAGCAATGAGACATGAACCGCAGGCCCCTGGAGCGCTGAGTCGGATGACGGCGCCCAATCAGAGCTCGCCGCGTGGCCTTTCGGAGCTGCCGAGGATGGCGTGGCGCCGCGTGGATAAGTAGGACAATAGGGATTTTTCTTATTTATTAAATTCCCAGAACTTCAAAAATCCATAACTTTGTGTAGAAAAATCCTAAAAATAAAATAAAAATACCCTCTTACTCAGTAAACAGAGAAAAATAATGTGGAAAAGAAATCAAGTAATTTCATTAAGTATTTTATTTTTAATGATTTATTTACTCTCTGCATTATTTCAATTCTCCATGCATATAGGAAATTCACCATGGCATGAGACCATAGGGATTTTGAAGCCTCTAAACTTGGGAAAATTCCTTGAATTTTCCAAGGTCAGAGGCCATCCTTATGATAAGTTATTGATTTTTCAAGTTCATGTTACTGTTTTGAGTATTTTAATTCCAATAATTAGCATGTTGAGAAATAAATTCTAGGAAAATTTGGTGATATTTCTTATGACCAGAGGGACCTAGGAAAAATAATTTTTGAGCTAATTCACTTTGAACAACCCTAATTGGCCAAAACACCCAAAAATGAACTTTAATTAATTAGGGTTAACCATTCATCAAATTAACTTAAAAACAATTCTCCACTATCCTCTAGGGATATGAGAACATCACATAAAAATTTGAGATAAATTGGACTTGGTTAGCCCCACCAAATAGGTTAATTAAGCCCCATGAATGAAATCAAACTTTAAAAATTCATAACTCACAAAATACTTTTCAAAAAATCACAAAATTAGTTTTGGAGCTTCTCTGATATTAGAGGAACTTAGGAAATTTAAAATTATAATTTTCTTAAAAAGTTGATTTTTATCATTATTTTAATATTTTTAATAATTAAAAAATAATAAAAATCACAAAAATATTAAAAATCACCAAAATGTCATATTTTGAATTCTAAACACTTAGAAATAAACCAAATATTTTTCTTAAGTTCCTAGGATAAGATATTGAATTTTAAAGGTTTAATGTAATTTTAATATTAACAATGTATTTTTCAACCTTTTCACCAAAATAATTCTAATAAAACAAAGAAAAATCAGAAAATTATAAAAATTGGTTTTCTGGTTTCTCTGATATCAGAGAGATTTTTGAAAAATATAAAATTCATTTTTTAACCTTTATTTATTTTTTAAATTAATTAATGCTCCAAAACTCAATATAATTATAATAAATAAAATAAAATTCAAAAAATCACCAAAATTAGTCCAAATGGTCCTCTGGTCATTAAGAGTGCCCTATAATTTTCTTAAGGATAGAAAATTTTTCTTGGTCATCTTATTAAATTTTCCTTGAAAATCCCTATTTTCCACAAAAAATAATTATATAAATAAATTAAATACAGAAAAATCACATTTTCTCCTCTAATGTTTTAATTGACATGTGAGTGAGGCCACATAAAAATTTCAAATTTATTTAAGCTCAATTTAGTGAGTTATGGAATTATTAAGCTTGAAGGGCAAAATGGTAATTAAAATTTTAACCTTTAATTAAAACTTTAGGCTTAATAAAATAAAAAGAGTAAAATATTTGATCCTAATCTGATTTGGATGATTGAAATTTAAATAATTAAAGGGTAGAAACCCATCAATCATTTTTAAGAATAAACCTTAATCATTTAATTAATTAAATTTGGAAGATTAGTAAAAATTGAAATTATTAAAATAGGGATATTATTTAGAAGACATTTATTCTTTAATTTAAGAGTCCCTAAATTAATAACTTTAATAATATTTAATTCCCAATTAAAATGATAATCCAAACTTCAAGATTTAAAATACTAAAAGACTTAATCATTAAATTAAATTAAAATTAAAATATTCAAACTAAATTAAATCAAAATTTCAATTAAATTAATACTTTAATAAATAAATTAAATCATCTTTAAAACATAAAAAATAAAAAATTAAATTGAAATTAAAATAAAATTAAATTTAAATTTAAATTAAATTAAATTAAATTAAATTAAATCAAATTAATTTAAATTAAATTAAAACATATTAAATTAAATTAAATAAAAAAATAAAGATCAAATTAAAATAAAATTAAAATAAAATTAAATTAAAATTAAAACTAAACCAAATTAAATTAAATTAAATTAAATTAAATTAAATTGAATTAAATATAACTTAAGACATAAAGAATTCAAAATAAATCTAAAAAACACTATTCTAAATTTAAATCCATTAATTAAAATTAAATTAAAACACAAATCACTAAAACATCAATTTGCCCTTTAAAGCTCTTGTTATCATAACTCCTAGATGGAGTATTAGGTGAAGTGTCACTTCATTCATAGGATATTTGACCCGACCCGCAATTACGCAGTAAATTAACTTCCAAAAGATGACCAAAAACTTGACCCGATTTATAAATAGCGGCTAGTGTGCAAAGTCTTAAATGATATAAAAATTAGAAAATATTTTACACACTAGGGGTACTACGCAAGTTACGTATCGTTTCAAGTAATATAGAGTTTTTTTTAAAAACCCCAGTATCGATCCCACGAGGAAGTGAAGTAAGAGGTCTTTAGTCAAATTCTAATCTACTACTAATAGTTCTTAGTTTGGAATGTCGATTAAAATTGTGTTTTATCTAAAAACTACTATTAAATGCAAGTGTTAAATGTAATAGTAATTATAACTAAGTGCAAATAATAATTTTAAAGATAACCCTTTTGGATGAATTGGTTTGGAGAATTTTGAGATATTAAAAACTACTTATTCTTATGTAATGAAATAGATAATGTATAAGATTGAGATGCATTTAATATTGTATGTGCCGAATAGGAGCAATCACTATTCTTTACCCTTTGGTCCGGGCATAAAGAACATTGACTAATCCTATGCTTGGTTATCGAATCTGCGGCTAGGCTGGGAGGATACTGCGCTGCCACTTCGGAGCTCCCACGTTCCCTCGCTCTGAGGGCTAATATCTACACTTCAAGCACTCAAACGATAGGACCAAATTAAGGATTTTAGCCTCGTCACTCTAAAATCTCCGATTACGCGCCCGATTAATATTATTTCCCTATTTATTTGCATTCAACTTCTATGAACTTCACCATTCATGAAATTTAAATGTGGTTCGTACTTAGTTGTAGAAAGCATAGCCCTTTCGAATCGTATGTTTTCACAACAAATTTTAACATTACAACAGACCTTAATTGCAATGTAAATGAAGTGCAAGTAAAAACCATCACATTTATATCTAAATTAACTTCTAACATGCATCACAAAATCCTAAGCGTGAATTCTACTCATTAGAAAAGAAAAGTAAATTGAAAACAATGGCATAATCATCTCATGCCACTATTTCCAAAGAAGAAGAAAGAGTAAGAGAGATACGTCACAAAGCACGAAGAAAACACAAAGGAAACTTCATTTAAACAAAGCAAATCCACTACATAAATGTTTACAAAATCATAAGATAACGAAGAACAATACTTAGATTTTTCTCTTTGAAAGAAAGAGGAAGATCTCTCTCACAAAGTCTCCCGTCGATCCATGCAATGCTCGTACAATCCCTTACAAATTCTCTCAAAAATCTCCTCTCCAATCTCTCCAAAAGGGTAGAAATCTACATTTCTACTCTTAATCTAAGAATCCTAAACATTCCTCTAAGTTTTTCTTCAATTTTTTCTCTCTAATCTTCTCTTAATCTCTTTGTTCTAACCTATATTCGCCATTTTTAAAGAGTTTGGACGAATTCCCAAGAGTTTCCTTACACACCCCTTCGAAAAAGCGTCCAAATACGTCGAATATTGGCCCAAAACCGCCAAAAGTCGGTTCGTGGTCATCCGGGCAGCTGTCGACGAGTTCGAGCTCGCTGTCGGTGAGCTTTTCGGCCACTTTTCGGTGGTCTCGGGAAAATCTCGCCGTCGGCGAGATGGCTCTGAGCAGCTCCACCGTTTCGTTCCGTTTGGCCCCGTTTTAGCTCCGTTTCGCCCCGTTTCAGTTGCGTTGCGTTCGTAAGAGATAGCCCTACAAAATAAACATAAAAACAACCTTTATTTAAAGTGTAATCTCATTCAAAAATATGCAAAAAGTATAAAAGAGATTAAGCATCGAAAGACTTATCGAAAGGTGTCAGGGCAAAATTTCATTTCTTGCTCGTTTTTGCTCCAAATTGCACCGTTTTTGTTTCCTTTTGCTCCAATCGCCATTTCTTGTACCTAAAACCAAAGAACATACAAAATACCTTTCTTTAAAGTGTAATATCATCAAAAAATAAGTAAAATGATATAGCAAAAAGCATATATATTTTGGGCGTGTCAAATACCCCCAAACTTAACTGTTAATTGTCCTCAAGTAACACTTTTAGTACATTAAAATATAACTCAAGGCAATGTAATTTTCACCTGTAAGACACTAAAATTTTTCATTTAAAAGAATATAATGGTTAGATTTTTAGAAAGAAATTTAGTAACTCGGGTTAACACTACAAGTATAAGAATATTCAGCAATCAAGTCTAAGGGTTCTAGTCTCTATTTATTTCAAGATAAACCATAATTTGTTACATTAAGAATGCCTTGAAAGACTATGTGAAAAAGGAGTTCATGCAAACTTTATCAAAATGTAGGCCAATACTTTAAATATAAATTCAGAAATGAAATCAAGTTCTCCCTTTAGAGTGACTCAAGTGAAGTCAATTTTTGATTAGACATCTCTTCAAGTTTCTCCTCATAAATATTTTTCTTTCTCTTTTTTTTTTTCTTTCGGGATCACTTTCAATCCCTTTTTTTTCACTCTCTCTTTTTTTTTTATTTTTTTATATGAGAATTACTGTATCTGGAGAGCCTGTAATGATTTTGAACTTCACTCTCCTCTTTCTAAAGTTCAAACTTAAATCATATCCTTACTTTATAATTATGTATGAGCTTTATTATTCATCATAAAGTCACAATCTCTTCTTAACACATAATACTTTAAGTATCTTAATATTTCAAAAATACGAGTTTTCTTTACTTTAAATAGTTAACTATAATCAAATTCTTTCCTACCAAATATCTTACCCTTATAAAATTAACTTTTATTACTAAAAAAATTTCATCCAATCCTTCCATAATATTCAATTAAAATAAAAAGTTTTAGTTATCTCAAGCGAGGTACAATTGCCAGAAGTTATGTTAATATTTTTTTTTTGAAAATATAACAATTGAGAACAAATAAGAGTTAATATTTTTCTTCCCCCCAAACTTAAATTGTAAAATATTTTGCAATTATGTTCATAAAATATAGCAGGAAGAAAAAGTAAAGATTGAATATACTTACTACTACAACATTCTATCAAATTCATATTCATGCATAATCAGGATAAAATGACTGCAGGAGAAAGTAAATCTAGCCTAAAATATACTTGTAATAAAATTACACTAAAAATAAGTATTTTCATATAAAAATTTTATTTTTCTTCCTACCCTCAAACTTAATTTTTAACATATATAGCATTTAGTACAGAAAATATAAGTAGGAAGAAAATAATTTAGAAATTCTATCTACCACAAATGTCTATCAAAACCATTTACAAGTATTCATTAGGACAGAATAATATGCAGCAGAAAGTAAATCTAAACTAATCATGCCAGAATGAAATTAACTAAACCAAAGTCTAACTAGCATAGCATGTATCAGCAAGGGAATATAAAAATGTTCTTCAATACCTAAATAAAGTTGTAACACAAACATAAACACAAACACACAATTCAAATACAAACACAAATGATAAATGAGGTCAATTCTTCCTTTATCTCATCCAATCTCACTATGTTACCTTCAATTTCTAAAGGAATCACTACACTAGTAAATTATGTACTTTCAAATGATATTATAGATTATAATCTCAAAGATAAGATTATCCCTGATAAATTAGTTTCCGGACACCAATCTCAAGTATCATCTAATTCTTATAATTAAGCACCTATAACAATTATAAAGATAGTGTAAGATCATCCATATGGTATTCATCAAATAGGTTCGCGACTCCTACCTAATGAAAATAAAGTTGTAGAAAGGAAGTAACAAATTAAGATGAAACTATAATAAGAAGTTAAGGAATCACCTCCCTCAAGACACACAAAGATCAAACTACTAACAATCTAAACATCTACCAATCATCAATCAAACTTATCAATACATTATAAAGCAAACATCATACAACACTAACAATCATGACTCTCAAAACATACTAAATCAAAACACACTGATAACTATGGGTTGCCTCCCATAAAGCGCTTAGTTTAACGTCATTAGCCCGACATATGATTCCACCTGGATCAAAATTCCATTTAAGTAATCCTCGATCAATCGCCCAATCATTTCCAGATCCAGGGATTCCTATAAAATCCTCAAATTTTAATTTTTCATTTAGCTCTTCAATTTCAGTTGGATTTATATCATTGTTCCTCATATTTCCTTCTAGATCCAAATTTCTTCTATTTATTTTCTCAGTCCGCATATTAATATCATCCTTAAAATTTATTAGAAATGGATCTTTATAAGATAATTCAATATCTCCTAAATTTTGGATAAGATTCTCTTTAGATAATTCAGATTCAAGATCAAATTCTTTTATATAACTCTTATGATTCAAGTTATCTTCCAATTCTTCCCCTTTATAATTATTAAATGATGGAGGATCTATCTTAGTTGAGAAAATAGGTTTTTCTAATTCCTTAGGAATTTCTTCCAGTGGTCTTTCAATATTATTATCCTCTTTTCTCAACTCAAAGTTCTTTAGAAATATATCCTCAAATTCTCTTCCAAGTCTTAGTTCAATAATTTTATCTTGTTCATCATTCAATTCAGGTTTTTCTTGTGATTGAGTCGCATCTAAAGATATTAAGACTGGTTGTGCAGATGAATTCCCTAAATAGATAGGCTTTAAAATTGTATGGGGTACATCCATCTTAAATTCATGAGATTTTTCAAGAGATGGAACTAAAAGTTTACTATTTTTGGTAGCGTCCATCATTTCACACCTCTCTTGAACATACATATAGTCTTCTTTACATAACATTTTTGACTCATCATGAAAGTCTATTTCAATCTCATTTGTTAACTTACTCTCAAAACTTTCTTGGAAATGTTCTTTACTTAGATAATCAATTTCATCCATCTAAAAACAATCATCATCTTTTCTCTCAGCTGGATATTTCATAGTCTTTAATACATCAAAAGTCACTTCTTGGTCACTAATATTCATAGTCAACTCTCCTTTTTGCGCATCTATCATAGCTTTTCCAGTAACAAGGAAAGGTCTCCCTAAAATAATTGGAATTTCTTTATCTTCCTTCATATCTAATACAATAAAGTCCAAAGGAAAGATAAATTTATCCACTTTAACAAGCACGTCTTCTATAACTCCTTTTGGATAAATGATAGATCGATCGGCTAACAGAAGGGTTACAGTAGTAGGAGAAATATTGGCTAAACCTAACCTTCTAAATATAGATAGAGGCATCACATTAATGCTCGTTCCTAAATCACATAAAGCTTTTCCACATAATTTTTCTCCAATTGCACAAAGAATTGTAAATCTACAAGGATCTTTAAGTTTCCGAGGAAAATTTTTCTGAAGTATAGCGCTGCACTCCTCACTTAGTGCAAATGTCTCGTAATCCCCAAATTTCCTTTTCTTATTTAATATATCCTTTATAAATTTTGCATAACTTGGCATCTGTTCCAAAGCTTCAGTGAAAGGAATATTTATCGTTAACTTCTTAAGTACTTTCACGAACTACGAAAATTTTTTATTCAATTCATGCTGTCTAAGTCTTTGAGGAAATGGAGGTGGTGGTTTTTCCAAATTGATTTTAGTTGGAGATATTAATTTTTCCAGATCCTTAGAAACATGTTCTTCAGGCCTTTTAGTTTCCTTTGTTCCTCTCACAACCTCTTTTTCTTTTCTAACCACATCCTCTATCTCTCTTCCATTTTTTAATTGGACAGCTTCTAATTGTTCATTAGTGTTCTCTTTAGGGTTGATCTCATTGTTGCTAAGAAGTGTTCCTTGTTGTCTATTGCTAAGTGAATTAGCAATTTGTCCCAGTTGATTCTCTATGTTTCTAATCGCGCAGCATTTTGACTTTGCTAACTGGTTTCCCATTTGTAATACCACTTTTTCCATAGACATTCTCTTATCCTCAAATTGTTGATCATCGTTAGAGTCTGGTGGATATGAAAGTCTATAGTTTATGTTCCCGTAATTATTCCAACTTCCATTAGGATTTGCATGATTATTTTCCCATTGTTGGTTTCCATCGTCGGTAGTAGGATTCCGGTTAAATTTAGGATGGTTCTCCCAACTCGGGTTGTAAAAGTTAGAGTACGAGTTATTTATGGTATTTAAAGTCTCATATGATAATTTAGAATCAATTATACGCCCTAATGAACTTTCCTCACTTACGAGGAGTAAATTGAGGTTGGTTCATTCCAAATTAGTCCAACTTCCTTGATATTGCAGCAATCTGAGATGCAAGAATTGTAATTATATCCGTATCATGAACATTAGCTACATTTTTATGATTTACCCTTGTAGAGGGCCATTGAAATTCATTTGTAGCCATTTCTTCAATTAATGCATACGCTTCATCAAATGATTTTGAAATTAATGATCCACTAGCGGCAGCATCAATTATAGACCTAATGGATCTTACTAACCCATTATAAAAAGTTTGAATGATTAACCAATCGGGCAGATCATGGTGTGGACACTTTCTTAGGAGTTCCTTAAATCTTTCCCAGGCCTCATATATTGATTCCCCTTCATACTGACAAAATGAGATAACATCGTTTCTAAGTTTAGTAGTCCTTGAAGGTGGAAAATACTTAGCTAGGAATTTCTGACTTAACTCCTGCCAATTTTTAATAGAGCCATGTGCTAATGAATATAACCATATTTTAGCCTTATCCCTTAGTGAGAAAGGAAAAAGCCTTAGTCGAACATCATCGTCTGACATGCCATTATAACGAAATGTAGCACACAGTTCTAGAAAATTTGATATGTGTAAATAGGGATCTTCTAAAGGAGTTCCCCTAAACTGATTGTTCTGCACCAGTTCGATAATCTCAGGATTTATATCAAATGAGTCAGCTTCTACGACAGGGTTTTGTATAATTGAGTGAATTTCATCTGTCGTAGGATTTAGGTAATCCCTCGATGATTTATGATGATTTTCCAAGTTATTATCTTGAAAGTTTTCCATTTCCACTTCTAGTTTTTTGAGTTCTTTCTGAATTTTTATTTTTTTATTTTCTTCAAACTCGGGATAATAAGGTACAAGTCCTACAGATCCTTTGTTTCGCATACGTAACACAACAAATAATATATTAACAATTAAACAAATAAACGACGAAATATATTCAACACAACAAAATATTTTTACGAACACCATATTTTTCACACAAACAATTTTTTCACAACAAAGTTTCATACAACAACAAATTTTTCACACAGAAATAGTTTTTACTACACTACAGTTTTCCAAATCTAAGCCTAATTGCTTCAACTAAAATTTTCCTAAAGTTCTTACCGAAGCATCCCCGACAACGGTGCCAAAAACTTGACCTGACCCGCAATTACACAGTAAATTAACTTCCAAAAGATGGCCAAAAATTTGACCCGATTTATAAATAGCGGCTAGTGTGCAAAGTCTTAAATGATATAAAAATTAGAAAATATTTTACACACTAGGGGTACTACGCAAGTATACGTATCGTTTCAAGTAGTATAGAGTTTTTTTAAAAACCCCGATATCGATCGCACGAGGAAGTGAAGTAAGAGGTCTTTAGTCAAATTCTAGTCTACTACTAATAGTCCTTAGTTTGGAATGTCGATTAAAATTGTGTTTTATCTAAAAACTACTCCTAAATACAAGTGTTAAATGTAATAGTAATTATAACTAAGTGCAAATAATAATTTTAAAGATAACCCTTTTTGGATGAATTGGTTTGGAGAATTTTGAGATATTAAAAACTACTATTCTTATGTAATGAAATTAATAATGTACAGGATTGAGATGCATTTAATATTGTATGTGCCAAATAGGAGCAATCCTATTCTTTATCATTTGGTCCCGGCATAAAGAACATTGACTAATCCTATGCTTGGTTACTGAATCCGTGGCTAGGTTCGGGAGGATACCGGCCGCCACTTCGGAGCTCCCACGTTCCCTCGCCCGAGAGCTAACATCTACACTTCAGCACCCAAACGATAGGACCGAATTAAGGATTTTAGCTTCGTCACTCTAAAATCTCTAATTCTGCGCCCGATTAATATTATTTCCCTATTTATTTGCATTCAACTTCTATGAACTTCACCATTCATGGAATTTAAATGTGGTTCGTACTTAGTTGTAGAAAGCATAGCTCTCTTGGATCGTATGTTTTTCACAACAAATTTTAACATTACAACAGGCCTTAATTGCAATGTAAATGAAGTGCAAGTAAAAACCATCACATTTATATCTAAATTAACTTCTAACATGCATCACAAAATCCTAAGCATGAATTCTACTCATTAGAAAAGAAAAGTAAATTGAAAACAATGACATAATCATCTCATGCCACTATTTCCAAAGAAGAAGAAAGAGTAAGAGAGATACGTCACAAAACACGAAGAAAACGCAAATGAAACTTCATTTAAACAAAGCAAATCCACTACATAAATGTTTACAAAATCATAAGATAATGAAGAACAATACTTAGCTTTTTCCCTTTGAAAGAAAGAGGAAGATCTCTCCCACAAAGTCTCCCGTCGATCCATGCAATGCTCGTACAATCCCTTATAAATTCTCTCAAAAATCTCCTCTCCAATCTCTCCAAAAGGGTAGAAATCTACATTTCTACTCTTAATCTAAGAATCCTAAACATTCCTCTAAGTTTTTCTTCAATTTTTTCTCTCTAATCTTCTCTTAATCTCTTTGTTCTAACCTATATTCGCCATTTTTAAAGAGTTTGGACGAATTCCCAAGAGTTTCCTTACACACCCCTTCGTAAAAGCGTCCAAATACGTCGAATATTGGCCCAAAACCGCCAAAGGTCGGTTCGTGGTCTTCCGGGCCGCTGTCGGCGAGTTCGAGCTCGCTGTCGGCGAGCTTTTCGGCCACTTTTCGGTGGTCTCAGGAAAATCTCGCCGTCGGCGAGATGGCTCTGAGCAGCTCCACCGTTTCGCTCCGTTTGGCCCCGTTTTAGCTCCGTTTCGCCCCGTTTCAGTTGTGTTGCGTTCGTAAGAGATAGCCCTACAAAATAAACATAAAAACAACCTTTCTTTAAAGTGTAATCTCATTCAAAAATATGCAAAAAGTATAAAAAGATTAAGCATCGAAAGACTTATCGAAAGGTGTCGAGGCAAAATTTCATTTCTTGCTCGTTTTTGCTCCAAATTGCACCGTTTTTGTTTCCTTTTGCTCCAATCGTCATTTCTTGTACCTAAAACCAAAGAACATACAAAATACCTTCCTTTAAAGTGTAATATCATCAAAAAATAAGTAAAATGATATAGCAAAAAGCATATATATTTTAGGCGTGTCAATATTCAAACATCCTAGTTCACTGAGCAAAAGAACAAAACTTAATTAAACCTCGGATGATTACTTCACCTGATTAATTAAATCCATTTGGACTTAGAACAATCCTAAGCAAAATTGAAAAGATGTTTAAGACTCGTCTTAAGCACTTCCTCAATATGATAGGATGTTTATAAGAACAATTGAACTTAGTTGTTCTTTGATGAAGAAAATCGTCCTTAAACCAAAATACAAGAACCTAGACGTCATAGAAGATGACTAGCTATAGGATTAGGACTTTGTTAAACAACCAAAACCTTTCCCTTAGCTTTACCTTGGTACTTGTTGAAGTATTTAAATGCCTTAACATGTGTTTTAAGTGCAGCTTGGGATGATGGGAAGACCCTCCAGGTACGCTTTTATTTTATTATAATTTACCTTCTCGCAATTTAATTAATCGCAATGCACTTTACTTTTCTTGCATGATAAACAACTGTTGCATGAAAACCAAAACCTTTAGGGTAGTCCCTAAAACTGAAACCAAAACTAAATTAAAAAATCACTGCAAGATAAAATTCGCCGCCACAACATTTCAAAATATAAAGCAACTCAAAATTTAATCACAAATAAAACAACAAAACTACAATTGCAACTAAATTAAAACGTCCCGTTGAATGATCGGGAATACCTCGGATGATGTAACCCATGTGTTGCTAACGAGATTTCCCACGGTCTAAATGAAAGTATGGAACTCATTCAATTGAGTTTAGCAAATTCATCTGGACTAAGTGAATTCAATGAAAATAACGGTGCCAGGATGACGGAACCGTGAGATCTTAATCGGTTCTGTTATAATCAACTTTAGGATTTGTTTTAATTAAAATATTAAAAATACTTAGATTTTAAGATTTCTAAACTAAAACACTTCTCTCATCTCCTGATTTATGACTTCTAAAACTAAACCTCTGCAACAACTAGGAGCTTGGAACATGGTAGGCAGCACGACCATCGTCATCAACAAAACTCGGGTCTACTTCAGCAAAACCTTCCCTAGAACTAAATAACCAAGCCATAGGATTTCGAGGTAGTTTGCTTAGTGCAAAATAAATTCTTAACTTTTTGTTAGGCGTTTGTATAATTATGTTATGCAAATTAAGCCCTAACCAGTCTTAGGACTCCGAGGTAGTCGTTCGGTACGACATAAACCCTCACATCTTTGAGGCTATTTGTATGATTATGTCATTCGAATATAAGTCCTAATTAATTAAAATTGGCAAGATTGAAATACAAAGATAATATTAGGATTTCCTTAAAACTGAGCCAAACAATAGGATAGTTTGGGAAGTTGCAAAGACTCTTCTTGGATCCTCAGCTTCTCCTACTTCTCTTCCACTGGACTCCTAAAAATAATTGTTCCAAATTTGAGCTATTCCCTATTGAAATTTTCAAAATCCAATTGTTTGAAAACCTTAAACTTTGAAATTCTTGAGAGCAAAACCACTGATCATTATTGAGAGTTTTCTTAAGTGATTCCCGTCACTTAGGATGTATTTAACTATAGGGGCTTGCCCTTATAGGGAACTTTAAGAACCTGGTAATATAAATCCTGCTTAATTCATTTATATTAAGCGAGGGAATTTGTCGGCTTATAAAATTGGTTCGCGGACCAAACGGATGTCACAATTCTTTTAGTTTATTTAACCGAGCCCCATCATCAAGCAGTGTGTCTATTCTTCAGGATAGATACACGGTTTGTGATGTGCTCGTTTATATAAACTATCTGGGATGTGAGATCGGTTTAATTTCATATCTTAAAATTATTTTCAAAAATCAAATACTACTTTCTAAAACCATATATACATATTTAAATTAAATTTAAAATCTAAAATTCGCCGACAATTTCCGTTAGGCGACCCCTTTACAAAATAAAACACATAACCTAAAAATATGCCGACATACCCCTGTTGATAAGTTTTTTTTCTTGGATGGCTGATTGTAAAAGGAAACTTTTATTTGCTGCTAGTCGACTTAAATTAGAGAAATTTATGAGTTGGAGTTATCTTTACTATTAGTTTCATTCATCTTTATTTCAAATGGCTTTAAGAAAGAAGATTTCTTCTTTAATTTCTAAGTTCATGCTTAATATTGATGACAATAGTAACCTTCATACTATTTCTTGGAAGGATATTACTCTTCCTAAAAATTTTGGTGGACTAGGTTTGTCCTCTTTGGATAATCTCATTGTTATGTTTAAAACAAAAATTATTTGGAATTGTTATAATTTTCAATCTTATTTAAGAAATTAGTTTTCTTTAACTAGTTTGGCTTCTTTTAAAAGAAATTCAATAATCGTTATTCTGTTATTTGGAAAGATATAATTCGTGTTGCTTCTAAATTCAAAGCTCATTTTAATTTTAATGTTATTAATGTTTCTCCTTTGTTCTTTTATTTTGATCCATGTTTTAAAGGTAAATCTCTTGTGGAAATGTATGGTGACATGGTTTTCATCTGGTTTAAACTTCCTTCTAATTCTATGCTCAAGGATATTGTTCAACAGAGTTTGAAATTTGCCTTAAAGTCATCAGGCACCTCTTGTTTGTATTGATTCCATTTATAAAATTCTTATTACTAATTTTATTATTTGTTTATGGAGAAATGGTTTGGTTTATTGCCATAAAAATGTTTATCATGCTCTTCATAGTTCTCTTTCTGGTGTTTGTTGGTATATGTAAGTGTGATTTAAAAGTTTTCCTTAAGATTTTCTCTTCATACTTGGAGGTTTGTGATAAAATGTCTCAAAACTACGGATATTCTTTCTTTAAGAGGTTTGTGACCAAAGAAAAATATATTGAGAATTTCATACCGATTTTACATTAATTTTGATGATATTGTACTTTAAAGAAATGTATTTTCTATGTTTTGTTGCAAGAATGAAGATTAATAGACAATGGAGCAAAAAGATGCGAAAAGGAGCGAATCTGGATCAAAAAGGACCAAAAGAGACATAAGTTGATATAAGCCGCCGACGACGAGGAATAGGCCGTCGATGGCGCATTTTTTGGGAGAATACAAAAAATATTATAAGAGAGACAGCCGGCGGCGAGATCGAGCTCACCGACAGCGAGCCTTAGCAGTTGACCTATCTTATAGAAGCTAGCCGACTGTGCCAACGAGCCCGCCGACGGCGAGAAGGTCGGTTCAGGCAAAGATTCATCTAATGTGGATGCTTTTTGAAGAGATGTTTAAGAAACCTTTGGAAATTTTTCTATCTCTTTAAAAAGAGAAGAATTTAGGCTGAAAGATGTGTGTGTGTGTCCTAGAGAGTCAAAAAGAGTTAGTCTTTGGAGAGTCTGATGGTGAGTAAGGGAGTTTAGTTGAGTGTGTTGTACAAGAAGGAAAAGTCAGAGGAACTTCAATGAGTTTTCTTTGGAAGACATTTGAGATAATTTGTGTTTACTACTTTGTAACTTTGATTTATATATGAAATCTAAGTTTTGTGTTATTCTTCCTATGCATTATGAGTAGTCTTCTCTGTCTTTCTCTTTGTTTTGAGATTTTGTGAAATGGAAAATTAAATTAGTTGTGCCTAAAATATTCAATAAAAATTGTGATAATTTTTTTACTTAAATCTTAATTTACTTTCAATCTTGCCAATTGATCTATTAAAATACGTTGATTTTCACAACTAAAGTAAAGATTACATCCAAGATTTGGGGAAGTCAAAGTCCTTGAAAGGAGGGTGCAAATAAATAGGGAAACATTATTTATGGGGCGTAGAATTGGAGACTTTAGAGTGACTGACTAAAATCCTCAACTCGGTCCGATCGTTTAGGTGCTGAATTGTAGATATTAGTCCTCAGGCGAGGGGAATGTGGGAGCTCCGAAGTGAGAGCCAGTATCCTCCCAGGCTAGCCGTAGATTCAGTAACCAAGCATAGGATTAGTCAATGTTCTTTATGCCTGGACCAAAGGGTAAAGAGTAAGAATGCTCCTATTTGGCACAATATAATTCTAACTGATTTAGTTATCTTTTCACTTAATTCTCTTAACAAGGGGAGGATACTTTTTTATATTGCAACTTTCCATTTAACATTAGTGGTAGAATTCAGTATAATTATTCTTTATTTACATTTACTAGATAATTATTTCAATTTTTGTAATTAGTTCGTAATCTCTAAATTTCCCTGTGGGATCGATATCCAGGACTCCATTAGAGCCCTGTATTACTTGAACGATGCGTATACTTGCGTTGATAAGGGGTAACTTTGCTATTATTGAATATTTATTTTTACACTTGTTGACACTTATAAAGTTACGAATTCCCGCTGTTAAGTTGTTGGCGCCGTTGCCGGGGAAGTAGAGTAATTATTAAAGTAATTAGTACAATAATTATTAAGGTAATTACTAGAGTAATTGACTATTTTAAATTACATAAGTTTAATTTTGATTGTGTATGCGCAAATTTGGAACTAAAAATTTAATACCTTACTATTCAGAATTAGAACGCACTATTAAAAAAATTAGAAAACAAAAAAGAGAAATTATAAATTTAAATCAAATGGCGAATAATCCAATAAATGAAAATCAACCGAAACTTTTAAGAGATTACGCTATCCCTACATAAGATGAAATTCACTTAACTATCCAAAACCCTGATGTAGCGGCTAATACATTTGAGCTTAAACCTGCAATTATCCAAATGGTACATAATAATCAATTTAGTGGTTCACCAAACGAAGATCCTAATTTACATCTTGCTAGTTTTTTAGAACTTTGTGCTACTTTTAAATATGACGGAGTATTTAATGATGCTGTCAGACTTAGACTTTTTCCTTTTTCTTTAAGGGATGAGATTAAGATGTAGTTAAATTCGTTGGCATTGGATCTATTAGAACTTGGGGAGAATTATCACAAAAATTTCTATCCAAATACTTTCCTCCTTCAAAAACTGCTAAGCTTAGAAATGATATAACCTCTTTTAGTCAGTTTGACGGAGAATCGATATATGAAGTTTGTGAGAGATTTAAAGATCTTCTTAGGAAATACCCACATCATGCGTTACCAGATTGGTTAATTTTTCAAACTTTTTATAATTGATTAGTAGGATCTCTTAGATCTATTAATGATGCTTCCTCTGGTGGTTCATTAATGTCAAAAGCATTTGATGAGGCTTATTCGTTAATTGAAAAAATGGCTACCAACAATTTTTAATGGCCTTCTGAAAGGCTAAATCCAAAAAAAAATAGCTAGTATCCATGATTCTGATGCAATATCTATGTTAGCTTCTCAAATTGCTGCTATATCTAAGAAATTAGATCATTATGGAATGAATTATTCTTCTACTATAATGGAAGAGAATTCATCTGGGTAATTTGTGGATGTTCAACATTCTTCTGAAACTTTAAATGCTATTAATAACCGACTCAATAATCCTTATTCAAATTATTACAACCATGGTTGGAAAAATCATCCTAACTTTAATTGGAATAATAATTCTACTAATCAACAATGGGCAAACAACCCAGTAAACCCATTAGGAAATTCATCTAATTAAGGAAATCCTATTTATAAACCTTCTTATCCACCTGGATTTAATAATAACTCTCAATTTAAGGAAAAGAAGTTATCTATGGAAGAATTGATATTAAATATGAGTCAACAATTGCAGAATAAAGGAAATCAGTTACAAATTCAAGGAAACCAATTACAAAATCAAGGAACTGCTATTAGAAATATTGAAACTCAACTTGGGCATATCACTACTGCACTTAAAAATAGAATTCCTGGAACTTTTCCTAGTAATGTGGAAATTAATCCTAAAGACCAAGGAAAAGAACAAATAAAAGCGATACAGTTACGAAGTGGAAAAGAATTAGAAACAAGAGTACAAAAGAAACATAAATTGAAAATGAGAAAGTGGAAACTGAAAAAGAAAAGGATCAGCCAAATCAAGATTTAGAATATCCACTAATACCAATGAAAATTACTATAGAAAAACCACCACCACCATTTCCTCAGCGATTAAAGCAACATAAAAAGGATAAACAATTTTCTAAATTCATTGAAATCCTGAAGAAATTAACGGTGAATATTCCCTTTGTAGAAGCATTAGAATAAATGACCAATTATGTGAAATTTATGAAAGATATTTTAAACAAGAAGAGAAAGTTCACAGACAATAAAATCTTCAGAAAAAGCTTCCTGAGAAATTAAAAGATCCTGGTAATTTCACTATACCTTGTGCTATTGGAGAAAAATTTTATGGAAAAGCTTTATGTGACTTGGGAGAGCCAGCATTAATCTTATGCATCTATCAATTTTTAAAAGATTAGGATTGGGAGAAGTCTCACCCACTTCTGTAACTCTTCAATTAGCTGATCGTTCTGTGACTTATCCTAAAGGAGTTATCAAAGATGTGTTAGTAAAAGTGGATAAATTTATCTTTCTTGTGGATTTTATTGTTTTAGATATGGAGGAAGATAAAGAAATACCTATAATTTTAGGGAGACCTTTCTTAACTACTGGAAGAGTCACTATTGATGTTTAAAAAGGAGAATTAACTATGAGAGAAAATGATCAAGAAGTAACTTTTAACATTGCAAAATCAATGAAATACCCTGCTATTGAAAAAGATGATGAATGTTTTCGAATGAAAATTCTTGAACATCTACGAAATGAACATTTTAAAGATTATTTTGAAAATAAACAAGAAATAGAAAATGCAGAATTATTTGAAAAGTAGAAAATGAAGACTTAGATTATATACAAGAATGGTTCGAGATGCTGGATGTTACGGAAAATGCTGAAAAGAATATAGTTTCGTTGATTATAAAACCTCCTGAATTTGAGTTGAAAATTTTTCCTACTCATTTAAAGTATGTATTTTTGGGAAATTTTTTAACTTTACTGGTTATTATATCGGCAGAATTAAACGAATTACAAGAGCAAACAATTTTAGACACATTAAAGAAATATAAGAAAGCTTTTGGTTGGACCGTAGCAGATATTAAAGGAATTAGTCCTTCAATCTGTATGCACAAAAATATTTTAGATGATGAACATAAACCAAGAGTTGATCCCCAAAGGAGATTAAACCTAATGATGAAATAAGTAGTCAAGAAAGAAATTTTAAAATGGTTAGACAATGATATTATATATCTTATTTCGGACAGTGCTTGGGTAAGCCCAATTCATTGTGTTCCTAAGAAAGGAGGAGTGACTATTGGAGCTAATGAAAATAATGATTTGATACCTATCAGACAAGTTACTGGATGACGTATATGTATTGACTATAGAAAATTAAATGCGGCCACCAGAAAAGATCACTTCCCTTTACCATTCCTAAACTAGATGTTGGATAGACTTGCTAGGCACAAAAACATTTATTTTTTAGATGGATATACTGGCTACCATCAAATTCCTTTTGCTTCTGAGGATCAAGAGAAAACTACATTTACTAGTCCTTATGGAACTTTTGCTTTTCAAAGGATGCCTTTTGGATTATGTAATGCACCTGATACATTCCAGAGATGTATGATGTCTATATTTAGTAAATTAATTGATGATGGAATATAAGAGTTTATGGATGATTTCTCTATATTCAGAACATCATTTGACACATGCTTAGATCATCTTGAAAATGTTTTGGAGTTATACGAAAAAACTAATTTAGTTCTAGATTGGGAGAAATGTCAATTTATGATTGCAGGAAGAATTGTATTAGGGCATAAAATTTCAGAAAATGACATGGAAGTAGACCCTGCAAAAATTCAAGTTATAGCTAAATTACCACCTCCTACTACAGTGAGAGGGGTAAGAAGTTTTCTTGGACATGTTGGTTTTTATAGACGTTATATAAAAGATTTTTCAAAAATTACCAAACATCTATGCCAACTTTTAGAAAAGGGCAAGAAATTTGAATTTACTAAAGAATTTAAATGCTTTTGAATTATTAAAGGATAAATTAATCACAACACCTATAATAATTTCACCTGATTGGGAGAAATCATTTGAACTTATGTGCGATGCTAGTGATTATGCTATTGGAGTTGTTTTTGGATAAAGATATGATAAAATTTTTAAAGTTATATACTATACTAGTAGAACTCTTAATAATGTTCAAATTAACTATACAATTACGGAAAAAGAATTATTAGCAATTGTATATGCTTTTGATAAATTTAGATCTTATTTAATTGGAACTAAATATATTGTGCATACTGATCACTCTGCTATTAAATATTTAATGCAAAAGAAGGATACCAAACCAATATTAATTAGATGGATATTACTGATGCAAGAATTTGATTTTGTAGTAATAGATAGGAAGGGAACTGATTATCAAATTGCTAATCATTTGTCAAGATTATAATATCACGAATTATCTGACTCTGACAATAAAATTACAGACAGTTTTCCTGATGAAAAAATTTATAGTATAAATGAGTGGAAAATACCTTGGTATGCTGATATAGTTAATTATAGTGTAAGTGATATTTTACCACCCATGTTAACTCTGCAACAACAGAGAAAATTCATTCATGATGCTAAAGCATATTATTTGGGATGAACCATATTTATATAAGCAATGTAAGGATCATATTATTAGGAGATGTGTGCTTTATGAAGAAACTGAACTGATTATTCAAAAACGTAATGTTTCTGAATTTGGAGGACATTTTGGGACTGACAAAACTGCACATAAAATTTTACTAACTGGATTTTATTGGCCTACTCTCTTTAGAGATGTTTACAGATATTTCAAAACTTGTGAGAAATGCCAACGAGTAGGTAATATATCTAGAAGAAATGAAATGCCTCTGAATTTCATATTGGAAGTTGAGATTTTTGATGTTTGGGGATTAGATTTCATGGGACCATTTATTCCTTCATTTGGAAACTTATATATATTGGTTGCTGTTGATTATATTTCTAAGTGGATTGAAGCACAGGCCTTACCTCGTTGTGATGCTAAGAGTGTTTCAAAATTTTTAATGAAAAACATTTTCACAAGATATGGAATGTCGAGAGTGATTATCATTGACGGAGGATCCCATTTTAGGAATAAATATATGTACGGCTTATTTTTAGGTTTTAAATTTGATTTAAATATATATATATATAATTTAGAAAGTAGCATTTGATTTTGAAAATAATTTTATGTTTGAAAATTTTAAGATATGAAATCAAACTGATTTCACATCCCAAATAGTTCACATAAACGAGCACCGCACCGCACCACAAACTGTGTATCTATCCCGAAGAATAGACACAATGCTTGATAATGGGGCTCGATTAGATAAACTAGAAAGGTTTGTGACATCCGTTTGGTCTGCGAACCAATTTTATAAGCCGACAAATTCCCCTGCTTAATATGAAAGCATTAAACAAGGTTTATATTACCTGGTTCTTTAAAATTCCCTATAAGGGCAAGCCCCTATAGTTAATTACATCTTAAGTGACGGGAATCACCTAAGAAAACTCTCGATAATAATCAGTAGTTCTGCTCTCAAGAGTTTCAAATTTTAAGTTTTCAAAGGATTGAATTTTGGAATTTCAATAGGGAATGGATCAAATTTGGAACATTTTATTTTGGGAATTCAAAGGAAGAAAGGTAGGAGAAATTACGGATTCGAAGCGAACTTTGGTAATTTCCCGACTATCCTATTGTTTGGCTTGAATTTAGGAAAGTCCTAATGTTTATTTAGTATTTCAATCTTGCCAATTTTAATTAATTTGGACTTATATTTGTATGATAAAACCATACAAATAGCCTTGAAGATGTGAGGGTTTATGTTGTATCGGACGACTACCTCAGAATCCTAAAACCGGTTAGGACTTAATTTGCAATGCAAATGCCTAACAAAAAGGTTGAGGATTTATGTTGCACTAGGAAAACTACCTCGAAGTCCTATGGCTTGGTTATTTAATTCTAAGAATGGTTTTGCTGAAGTAGTCTCAGGTTTTGCTGATGACGATGGCCGTGCTGCCCACCATGCTCCGAGCTCCTTGTTGTTGCAGAGGTTTAGTTATAGAAGTCATAAATCAGAGATGAGAAAAGTGTTTTGGTTTAGAGAAAATCTTAATTTCCAAGTGTTTTTTATGTTTTATTTAAAACAAATCTTAAAGTTGATTATAACAACACCGGTTAAGATCCCACGGTTCCATCCTTCCGCATCGTTATTTTTATCGGATTCACTTAGTCCGGATGAATTTGCTAAACTCAACCGAATGAGTTCCACACTTTCATTTAGACCGTGGAAATCCCGTTAGCAACACGTAGGTTACATCATCCGAGGTATTCCCGATCATCCAACAAGACGTTTTAATTTAGTTATAATTGTAGTTTTGTGTTCTGTTTGTGATTAAATTTTGAGTTGTTTTATATTTTGAAATGTTGTGGCAGTGAATTTTATCTTGTAATGATTTTTAATTTAGTTTTGGTTTCAGTTTTAGGGACTATCCTAGAGGTGTGGGTTTTCATGCAATAGTTGTTTATCATGCAAGAAAAGTAAAGTGCATTTGCAATTAAATAAATTGCAATAAGGTAAATTGCAAGAAAGTAAATTGCAATAAAATAAAAGCGTACCTGGAGGGTCTTCCCGTCATCCCAGGCTGCACTTAAACAAAATTTACAATATTTAAGCAAGTTCCTAGGTAAAGCTAAGGGAAGGGTTATGGTTTTCTACCAAATTCCTAATCCTATAACTAGTCATCTCCTATGACGTCTAGGTTCTTGTGTTTTGGCTTAAGGATGATTTTCTTCATCAAAGAATAATTAAGTTCAATTGTTCTTATAAGTATCCTATCACATTGAGGAAGTGTTTAAGAAGATTCTTAAACATCTTTTCAATACTGATAGGATTGTTTTAAGTCCAAATGGATTTAATCATACAAATGAATTAATCGTCCAGGAATTCAAGTTTTGTTATCTTGCTCAGTGAACTAGGACATTTGAATATCCTATAGGTGAAGTAACATCTCATTTAACATTCTATTTAGGAGTTATGACAATAAAAGTTTTCGAGGGCAAATTGGTGTTCAAATGGTTTGTGATTTAATTTAATTTCAGTTATCGGATTTAAATTTAGAATAGTGTTTAAGTTGCTTTATATTTAATTTCTTCATGTCTTAGGTGATGTTATTTTTTAATTCAATTTAATTTAACTTTAATTTAATTTAATTTAGTTTAGTTTTAATTTTAATTTAATTTAATTTGATTTAATTTAATTTAATTCAATTTAGTTTGATTTGATGTGAATTAACTTAATTTAATTTAACTTGATTTATTTTAATTTGATTTAGTTTCCTTTAATTTAATTTAATTTGATTTAATTTTAATTTAATTTAATTTAATTTAATTTTATTTTGATATGTTTTAATTTAATTTTATTTAATTAATTTAATTTAATTTAATTTGTTTGATTTAATTTAATTCAATTTAATTTGATTTATTCAATTCAATTTAATTTAAATTAATTTAATTTGCTTAATTTAATTTAATTTAATCTTTAATTTAATTTTATTTTTAATTTTAATTTAATTGAAAATTTAAAAAGAGTTTAATAATTTAACTTTAATTTGATTTTAATGATTAAGTC
Organism: Papilionanthe hookeriana x Papilionanthe teres; assembly: GCA_022702705.1. NCBI lineage: Eukaryota > Viridiplantae > Streptophyta > Magnoliopsida > Asparagales > Orchidaceae > Papilionanthe > Papilionanthe hookeriana x Papilionanthe teres. The sequence continues at coordinate 159,927,559 of CM040427.1, forward strand.
CTTTAACATTTTAAAACTTAAATTTGAATTATCATTTTAATTGTGGATTAAATATTATTGAGATGATTAATTTAGGGACCCTTAGATTAAAGAACAAATTTCTTCCTAATAATGTCCCTATTTAATAATTCTAATTTTATTATTCTTCCCAATTTAATCAATTATTTAATTACAGTTAATTTTAATTATTTTTAAATTGTTTAGTAGGTTTCTACCCTTTAATTATTTAAATTTCAATCATCCAAATCAGATTAAGATCAAATATTTTACTTTTTTTTAATTTTATTAAACCTAAAGTTTTAATTAAGGGTTAAAATTTTAATTACCATTTTGCCCTTCAAGCTTAATAATTTCATAACTCACTAAATTGAGCTTAAATGAACTTAAAATATTTATGTGACTTCACTCATATGCCAATAAAGACATGAGAGGAGAAAATGTGATTTTTCTGTATTTAATTTATTTATGTAATTATTTTTGGTGGAAAATAGAGATTTCCAAGGAAAATTTAATAATATCACCAAGAGAAAGTTTCTGTCCTTAAGAAAATTATGAGACATTTCTAATGACCAGAGGACCACTTGGACCAATTTTGGTGATTTTTTGAATTATATTATTTTTATTATAATTATTTTGAGTTTTGGAGTATTAATTAATTTAAAAATAAAATAAAGGTTGAAAAATGAATTTTATATTTTTCAAAAATCTCTCTAATATCAAGGAAATCAGAAAATCAATTTTTACAATTTTCTGATTTCTCTTTAATTTATTAGAATTATTTTAGTGGAAATGCTAAAAAATACATTTTTTTAATTTTAAAATTACCTTAGGGCTTTAAAATTTAATATCTCATTAAATAGACCTAAGAAAAATATGGGGTTTGTTCCTAAGTGATTAAAATTCAAAATGTGACATTTCGGTGAATTTTATTATTTTTGGTATTTTTATTATTTTTTAATTATTAAAATATTAAAATAATACCAAAAAATCAACTTTTTTAGAAAATTGAAATTTTAATTTTCTTAAATTCCCCTGATATCAGAGAGGCTCCAAAACCAATTTAGTGAATTTTTGAAAAGTATTTTGAAAGTTATGAATTTTTAAAGTTCAAATTGACTAAATGGCTTAATCAACCCATTTAGTAGTGCTAACCAAGTCCAATTGACCTCAAATTTTTATGGTGGGTTCCTTTGATCCTAAAGGTGAGTGGTGAATTGATTTTAAGTCAATATGATGTATGATTAGCTCTAATTAATTAGGGACCTATTTTGGGTGTTTAAGCCAATTAGGGTTATTTTAAATGAATTAATTCAAGACCTATTTTTCCTAGGGTCCTCTGGTCATAATAAACATCACAAAATTTTCCTAGAACTTATTCCACAACATGCTAATTATTGGATTTAAAATACTCAAAACAATAACATGAATTTGAAAAATCAATAACTTCTCATAGGGATGGCCTCTGACTTTGGAAAATTCAGGGAATGTTCCCAAATTCAGAGGCTTCAAAAGCCCTATGGTCTCATGCCATGGTGAATTTCCTACATGTATGAAGAATTAAAATAATGCAGAGAGTAAATAAATCATTAAAAATAAAATACTTGATGAAATTAAATGATTTCTTTTCCACATTATTCTCCTCTGTTCACTGAGCAAGAGGGTATTTTTATTTTATTTTTCTGATTTTTCTACACAGAGTTATAGATTTTTGAAGTTTAGGGAATTGAATAAATAAGAAAATACCCTAATTTTCTATTTATCCACGCGGCGCCGCGTCAACCTCGACAGCTCCGAAACGCCGCGTGGCGCTCTCTGATTCGACGCCGCCATCCGACTCAGCGCTCCGGGGGCCCGCTATGTCGTTCCGTCTCCTCATCCGGCGCGATCCTGGCCGTCCGTCCGCGCATGTATTAAATGAATGACATACGTTCATCGTCCCCAAGTGTCCTCACCCGAGAGCCGTCCACACTAAATCCCTAATATCTCACTCAATACTTAACGGATTTTCGTGTTCTTGTGCTCTATGGATTCATCTTGAAGAGATGAACACATCTATACGGTGATCATGCATTGAAATTAAAGCATTTGAAATGGAGAATCTCCAGAAGCTTGGGATGAAGAATTAGCTCATACCTTTGCTCAGAGAAGTGTGGCTTCAATCTGAGGGTTGTGTCACCTTCGATTGGATCCGCGCAAGCTCCGGATGAAGTCTCCCGGTCCGGTGAATCGCTTAGCTATGAAAGTGACCACGGCCGATCATAAAGCTTGGAGGCTGGAACAAGCCGGGTGGCTCGGAGATGGGGCTTTCGGTGGGAAACTTCTCCTCTTGGTCCAGGTGAAGGTGTAGGACCGGTCAATTTAAGGATTGGCTCACCGTGGCAAAGTGTCCTGGTTTTGGGTGAAATTTCGGTTGAGAAATTGGGTTCGTTGGTGGGGATTAGGGCAAATTGACACCTGGGATCAATCGCTCTAAGTATGGAGTAAGGTTTGAAACAATTTTGGCGAGTTTTGGCAAGGTTTGTGCAACTCTCCTCCATGGCCGTGAGGGGGTCGGGTTTAAATCAGAGGTGGTCGGAGAGCCTCGCGGGGATGGCCAAGGGTTGGGATCAGCCTGCTCGGGCATGGAAAGAACGCACCATGGTGGCCATTGGGCATGGGGCGGCTCAACAAGGTGGAATTCCAAAGTTTGGCTCCTCCCAAGGTCTCGACCATGGTGTTTTCCGGCGACCTGAGCGGCTGGCCGGCGAGCATGGGTCACCCTCGAGTCCGAGTGGGTCGGGGCTGGAGGTTTGTGCAATCGATTGGCCATGGACATGTGTAAAGGGTTTGAATCAAAGTGGAATGGGAAAGGGCTAATTTTGGGTCTAAATGGGTCAACCCTTGGTTTTGGTTTAGGTCCACCCTCCAAGGCCAGTTTGGACTGAAGGGAAAGTCACTTGGATTAGCTTGATTAGTGGGGTCAAGTCACAATCCAAGTACAATTAAGCTTAAGCAAGAGTTAGGGGAGACATGGGAGTGGTTAATCACTCTTAAGAGAATCATTAAAGGGTCCCCTCTTCTTGCCATTTTGGGTATGGTGAAGTGTCCAAAGCTTTCATGGCTCACATGTGGCTCATGCATGGCTTCATGGCTCACCTTTGGCTTGGAAAAAGCTAAGTCAACTTTCATGAAAGAGGTTTTTAGGAATTTTAGTAATTTAGGAGTGATTTGATGGGATTTGGCACATGGATTGATTTGGAATCATTTGATGATTGATTTGAACTTAGGGATGATTTTGATTAAGGGTATGATGAGAAGAATTTGTCATATGGGCTTTAGCATGAAATTTCGGTTTTTAGGAAGGTTTAAGAAAGTTGGCTTTTGGTTTAAAAATAAATTTATGGATGGGAATTTTGTGAAGGATTGGGCTAAACAAATGTTGTGTTTAGTTCATGGATGTGTCATGAGTGATTTGAAGCAAGTTGGGAGTGATTTGGGTTTGAATTGGGTTGAATTTGGGCTTCTTTGGTGAATGGGCCAATATAGGTCAAATTAGGCTAACTTGGGCCAATGTTGGGCTAGGGTTGAAATTGATGTAAAATAAATGTTGGGAAATGTTTATGGGAGTGTTTCAAAGAGGTTTTGGCTTTGGTTGGGCTTTGATTTTGGGATTTGGGCTTATTTGGGTTAGGTTTGGGTTTAGGTCAAAATTGGGCCTTTTTGATTTTGGGTTGAATTTGAGTGGGGTTTGGGTCTAAATTTTTGGCCAATCATGTTAAGGTTTTGTTTTTAGGGATGCTAAGGGAGGTTTGGAAAATATTTGGGGTTAATTGGAGTTGAATTGGGTGAGTTTGTGTTAGATTTGGGTCATGGGTCCAAATTGGGCTTTAAGGCCAAAAGTGAAATTGGATCCAAATGTCAATCAAATTGGACTTGGGTTTGGTCTAGATTGGTATTGGGAATGTTGAATTGAAGTTTAGAATTGAATTGGACCAGAATTTGGGTCAATTGGGTAGGTTTGGTTTGACATTGGGTTCACTTAGGGTTAAAATAGGTCAAATTGGGGGTTTTGACAAAAGTGGAATAAATTGACAAAATTGACCCATAATGTAGTTGAACAAAATGAAATTGGGAATATTTGGGATTTTTTGGAATTTTCTAGGAATTTTCTGAATTTTTGGATTTTTGGGTCAAGAGGGGTATTTTGGATATTTGGAGGGTATTGAGAGGTATTTTTGGAATTTTTGGTATTTTTAGCTATGGATGATCAATTTGATTGGTGAGGAAATGTTCAAGGTTAATTTTGGGGAATTTTTGGTGATTTGGAAATTTTGGAGGATTTCAAGGGTTTCGGGTAGGCTGGGCGGGTGTAGGGTCCCGGGGGTCAAAAATTGAAAATTTGGAAAATTGAAGATTGGGTGAATGTAAGTGGAATGAAATTATTTTGGTTGAGCCGTGAAGCCATATCAAGCCCACATGAGCCATGAAGGGACTCATCCGAGGCATCCACTTATGTTGTTCCTAACCCTCTTAGCCGAGGGCTTAGGGGGTTAAGGACCATCCATGTGAATTACCTACATGAGTCGGGAGGTCGAGTTGGGTATGGGTGTGGTTTTAGGAGGTGTGTGAAAGTGTAGTGTATAGGTGTAGTGTGTGTGTAAGTCAGCCCTTCACTGGACCGAGCCACCTGGTGGTAGTCCTAAGGCCAAAGAGTCCTATAGGAACTCATCCTTTAAACTTCCACATTTGATTTCAACCCTCTAGGTGATTAGGGGTCTATAGTCAAGTTTGTGGAGTTTGCAGGGAGTTAAGAAGTGGTTTGAATTTCTAAGTGGTGGGTCCCAATTCTAATCCTCTAGGATAGTCAAAGGAAAAGCCTAAGGCTAGATCCTAAGTACTAAAAAGAAGAAGAGATGACCTCATCAAAAATGAGGTCAACAAATGGACTCCGATAGGTGTGGTGTGCTAACCAAGCACACCGCGCGTATTGGCGTTGACCGAAAAGATCAACAAAACCAACACAGATGTCCAAGTGACAAACTCAGGATGAAGTAGAAGAATTTCCGTTGGGGAGTGTCAAGTATATCTCTGAGACTGGAGATTCTTGAACTCTCGCTGAGGAAAGGAAAAGAAGGTGAATCCTAAATCACATGATCTGGGGGAATTTCAATTTAGATTTTATTTTGTTTCAGTTTAATTTTTGATGTGTAAGTTTAGATTTTAGCTTGAGTTTTAATTTAAATTGATGTTTTGTCAAAATTAATTTGAAGGAATTCGAACTTGAAATGAGAATCGGAATTTTATGGTTTAAGATGTAACATCTTCAACCTCAAAAGAAAATTGAATTGATTGGATTGAATCATTACAATGAGGAGAGATCTCAGAGCAATGCGGTATTGGATGTAAAATCCTTAACCTCAAGAGTTTGATTTTGATGTATTTCATTGCGATGGGGAAAGAATCCTAAAGCAATGCAGTCTCAGATGTAAAATCCTCAACCCCAAGAATTTGATTTTGATGTATTTCATTGTGATATGGAAAGAATCCTAAAGTAATGCAGTCTCAGATGTAAAAATCCTCAACCCCAAGAATTTGATTTTGATGTATTTCATTGCGATAGGGAAAGAATCCTAAAGCAATGCAGTCTCGGATGTAAAATCCTCGACCCCAAGAATTTGATTTTGATGTATTTCATTGCGATATGGAAAGAATCCTAAAGCAATGCGAGTCTCGGATGTAAAATCCTCAACCCCAAGAATTTGATTTTGATGTATTTCATTGCGATAGGGAAAGAATCCTAAAGCAATGCGAGTCTCGAATGTAAAATCCTCGACCCCAAGAATTTGATTTTGATGTATTTCATTGCGATAGGGAAAGAATCCTAAAGCAATGCAGTCTCGGATGTAAAATCCTCAACCCCCAAGAATTTGATTTTGATGTATTTCATTGCGATAGGGAAAGAATCCTAAAGCAATGCAGTCTCGGATGTAAAAATCCTCAACCCCAAAAATTTGAATTTGATGTATTTGGTTTTGCAAAAATTTGTAATGTTGATTTGAAAAGTGTGGAATTTTGGTGTTTCGAGAATTTCATGAAAGTTGTAAGAGATTTTGTGGAAAGAAACAAATTCGGAGGGAATATGTAGATGCTACATATCCCATTCAAAAGAGTTGATTGAGAGTTGCTGGTTTGGATTGGATATAATCCCTCTCCATCAGATTCGATCCGTGTCAATGGAATCAACCGCTTCCATCCCAGACAAGGGAGAGAGTAGAACAGATTGGATTTCAGATTTGGAAGGTTGAGTTTGAATTCGATTGAGATTTGATTTGAGATCTGGAAAAATTGAATTTGAAATCGATTGAGATTTGATTTGAAATTTGGAAGGTTGAATTTGAATTTGATTGAGATTTGATTTGAGATCTGGAAAAATTGAATTTGAAATTTGATTTAAAATTTGTGCTCATTTTGTTTGTCCTTTAACGATTCAAATTTTATTTTATCGTGAATTTGGAGTTTATCATTTTTTAGATTTTTAAGGAAAGTTTTCTTTTATTATTTTTTTTCTTTTCTGTTCTTTGTTTGAAGTTCATTTAACTTTAATGGCGTTTCTCAGTCAACTTGCACAAAAGAGGTGAAGGCCAAAAATGTGACATGGTCACTTTCATTCCAATCATGTTGAAGATACATCATACAACTCGATCTGGAATACATCTCATACAATCCATGTAGACTCAAAACAGACTATGTATGATCTTTGTCGATCCATCCAAAAAAAGGTATCTGTCAAAAATTCATGTCTGAATAGTGAGGTATATGGTCAATAACATCACCTTCCAAGCCATCCTTGGCAAGGATGCCGTATGGATGTACGTTGGAGGTGTGATATTTTCCAAGTAACTCACAGCTCGTAAGGCCGGAGGCTCTCTAGCTCGGGTCCGGTCGGAAGTGGTAAGGTGTCTTCCTGTCGTCCATCCTTCGAAAGTAACCGAGATCCGCTTCATCGGTACTCCCGGTATGCAATGTTTAGCGACATCTGCTCCGTTGCCCTTCGATATCATGACGGAACCTACCGGTAATGGTATCTTTATCGGCCCTCGGAACTCACCGGGCCTGTTATCCGGAGGTCGGATCCGAACATGATATTACACTCGTTCGTAAAAGAAACAAGTGCGAAGGTCTGACAAAGTCGTGGTGATTTATGTGCGGGGGTATGCAGTCACCCTTTTTGTAAATGTTAATAATGCAGCTGTTGGGTATGTAATCTGCTGGCAGTACCCTCCATGTTATCATTCTTTTTACCATCCTGAGTTTTTGATGAGGTCTTCTCTTCTCTCTATAGTACTTAGGATCTAGCCTTAGGCTTTTCCTTTGACTATCTTAGAGGATTAGAATTGGGACCCACCACTTAGAAATTCAAACCACTTCTTAACTCCCTGCAAACTCCACAAACTTGACTATAGACCCCTAATCACCTAGAGGGTTGAAATCAAATATGGAAGTTTAAAGGATGAGTTCCTATAAGACTCTTTGGCCTTAGGACTACCCTGGGTGGCCTGGTCTGGTGAAGGGCTGACTTACACACATACTACACTTATACACTACGCTTTCACACACCTCCTAAAACCACACCCATATCCAACTTGACCTCCTGACTCATGTAGGTGATTCACATGGATGGCCCTTAACCCCTAAGCCCTTGGCTAAGAGGGTTAGGAACAACATAGTGGATGCCTCAAATGAGTCCCTTCATGGCTCATGTGGGCTTGATATGGCTTCATGGCTCAACCAAAATGATTTCATTCCACTTACATTCACCCAATCTTCAATTTTTCAAATTTTCAATTTTCGACCCCGGGACCCTACACCCGCCTAGCTTATCCAAAGCCTTCGAAATCACCCAAATTTTTCAAAAATCCCAAATCACCCAAAATTCCCCAAAATTAACCTTGAACATTTCCACATCACTCAAATTGACCATCCATAGCCAAAAATATCAAAAATTCCAAAAATACCTCCCAATACCCTCCAAATACCCCAAATACCCCTCTTGACCCAAAAATCCAAAAATTCAGAAAATTCCCAGAAAATTCCAGAAAATCCCAAATATTCCCAATTTCATTTTGTTCAACTACACCATGGGCCAATTTTGTCAATTTACCCCACTTTTGTCAAAACCCCAATTTGACCCATTTTAACCCTAAGTGAACCAAATGTCAAGCCAAACCTACCCAATTGACCCAAATTCTGATCCAATTCAATTCTAAACTTCAATTCAACATTCCCAACACCAATCTAGATCAAATCGAAGTCCAATTTGATTGACATTTGAACCCAATTTCACTTTTGGCCTTAAAGCCCAATTTGGACCCACCTAATCCAAACTAACCCAATTCAACTCCAATTAACCCCAAATCATTTCTAAACCTTCACTAACATCCCCACAAACAAAGCACTAACATGATTTGCCCAAAATTTGGACCCAAACCCCACTCAAATTCAACCCAAAGCTAAAAGGCCCAATTTTGACCTAAACCCAAACCTAACCCAAATAAGCCCAAAACCCAAAATCAAAACCCAACCAAAGCCAAAACCTCTTTCAAACACTCCCATAAACACTTTTCAACATTAATTTTACATTAATTTCAACCCTAACCCAACATTGGCCCAAGTTAGCCCAATTTGGCCCACTTTGGCCCCTTTACCAAAAAAACCCAAATTCAAACCAATTCTACTCCAAATCACACCAAATTGATTCCAAACCATTCATGAAACATCCCTAAACTAAACCCAAAATTTATTTGGCATGGTTTTTCTCAAAATTCTTCATCCAAAAGTCCATTTTGAAATATAAAGGCCCACCTATTGAAGCCTTTTAAAAAGCCCACTTCCACCAAACCCAAAAGCCCAAAAATTCCTTCAATGCCCACAAGACAATTCCTTCTCATAATCCACTTGATAAAATCATTCCCTAAAGTTTGAAACCTATGATTAAATCATTCCAAATTAGGCTTTATCTAAATTCCCATCAAAATGCCAAAATTCCTAAAATCCATTCCAATGAAATTGACTAAGCCATACCCAAGCCCAAATAAAGCCATGAAGCCATCCTTAAGCCCCATGTAAAGCCATGAGAAGTTTGAAATGTGACCATCCCATAAATGGCAAGAGGAGGAGACTCTTTAAGGATTCTCTTAAAGGTGATTAAACCTTTTCATGCTTCCCCTAAACTATGTTTAAACTTAAACATGCTTGGATAGTGACTTCTCCCTGCTAATCTAGCTGACTCACCTGACCTCCCTCAGCCCAAATTGGAGCTTGGAAAGGTGCATCAAACCCAAACCCATAGGATGACCAAATTGAGCCTAAAAGAGCCCCTTTCCCATTCCATTTTGAATAAAGCTTTCTACACATGGCCACTCTCCATTGCTTGCACCATTGCCAACCCCTGACCCTCCTGATGACAACAGTGACTTGACCCTGGCCGGCTAGCCACCACAGCCGCCGGAAACCACCAGGCCGAGAGAACCCATGTGAGCCAAAATTTGGATTTCCCACTTACTGAGCTACCCCATGCCCAATGGCCATCATGACTGTTCTTCCCTTGACCTAAGCAGCTGATCCCAAGCCTTAAACCCCCCTGGAAGGCCCTCCACCCTCTTCTATTTAAACCTTACCTCCTCTCGGCCATGAGAGGTGCTGAACCAGACCATACTGAAACCCTGCCAAAATTGCTCCAGACCACTCTCCATACTTAGAGCAGTTGATCCCCAGTGACAATTTGCCCTAATCCCCACCAACAGAGCCCAATTTCTCAGCTAAAATTCCACCCAAAACCAGGACACTTCTCCACAGTGGATCAATCCTCAAATTGATTGGTCCTACACCTTCACCAGACCAAGGGAAGAAGTCCACCAGCAAAAGCCCCCTCTCCAGGCCACCCATCCGTTCCAGACTCCAAGCTTTGTGATCGGGCTTGGTCGAAATCATACCTAGACAATTCACTGGGCCAAGGGACTTCATCTGGAGCTTGCTTGGACCCAATCGAAGGTGACACAACCCTCAGATTGAAACCACACTTCTCTGAGCAAAGGTATGAGCTAACTCTTTATCCCGAGCTTCTGGAGATTCTCCATTTCAAATGCCTTAATTTCAATGCACTATCACCGTATAGATGTATTCGTCTCTTCAAGACGAATCCATAGAGCACAAGAACACGAAAATCCATTGAGAAATGAGTGAGTTCTTAGGGTTTTAGTGTGGAAGGCTCTCGGGTGAGAACGCTTGGGGACGATGAACGGATGCCGTTCATTCCATACACGCGCGGACGGATGGCCAGAATCGCGCCGGATGAGGAGACGGAACGATACAGCGGGCCCCCGGAGCGCTGAGTTGGATGGCGGCGCCGACTCAGAAGACGACGCGTGTGCGTTTGGAGGTGCCGAGGATGGCGTGGCACCGCGTGGATAAGTAGGAAATTAGGGTATTTTTTGATTTATTTAATTCCCTAAACTTCAAAAATGCATAACTTTGTGTAGAAAAATCAGAAAAATAAAATAAAAATACCCTCTTGCTCAGTGAATAGAGGAGAATAATGTGGAAAAGAAATCATTTAATTTCATGAAGTATTTTATTTTTAATAATTTATTTACTGTCTGCATTGTTTTAATTCTCCATGCATATCAGAAATTCACCATGGCATGAGACCATAGGGCTTTTGAAGCCTCTGAATTTGGGAACATTCCCTGAATTTTCCAAAGTCAGAGGCCATCACTATGAGAAGTTATTGATTTTTCAAATTCATGTTGCTGTTTTGAGTATTTTAATTCCAATAATTGGCATGTTGTGAAATAAATTCTAGAAAAATTTGGTGATGTTTCTCATGACCAGAGGACCCTAGGAAAAATAGGTTTTGAATTAATTCACTTGGAATAACCCTAATTGGCCTAAACACTCAAAATAGGCCCTTAATTAATTAGAGCTAATCATAGATCAAATTGACTTGAAATCAATTCTCCACTGACCTTTAGGAATGGCGTAAGCCTTGCACTCGACGAAAAGAGGGTGAAAGATGGAGCGATAATAGAGATTGACTCAGACTTCGCACCAACGAGCTCGCAATACGAGGAAAGTGATCGGGTCCCGGTTGACCGAGAGGAACTCGCCCGGTCGGACAAGTAATGAAAGTGTGTGGCCCAAGCTACCACTCCACAGACAGAAGAAAAGGAAAACAAGCACCGAAGAAGACAAGAAAATCAAGTCCGTAGTCGCTACGACGAGGGCAGGCTTGTCAGCGCCGCTCCCACAGAAACTCAGGAGTACGAAGAGCTACTCTCACAGCAACTCAACGAAGAAATAAAAATCGCTGTATTCGCAAGATGTTAACTAAATTAGCAGCGGACCAGCGCGACGAGGCGAGCTTGCTCGCCGGTGCATACACTTCGAGGACACCGGCTCGCCGAGAACTCGAAGGAAGGAGGCCGGCTCCGAGGATAACGAAGAGACCGGGGAAATCTTAAGAAGAACGAAGAAGGAAGGCTACCACGCCACCGGATAAAGCCACCGGTAATGCATAACCTTGTTGCGAGAGCAACCCCGGAGGATGTCTCGACGGACACCACCCCCGAGGAGCCGAGGTATGCGGGAGAACGTGAAGGGATTGAGCCGTATATCCCACGATGACGTCACCGGGCCTTGCCATTTGCGGATTATTCCGAATACGAGCTAGAAAGAATGCAGAATGTCGAGAAGAAAACTTTTGAATACTTCGAGAGAATTAGAGGCAAGAGGATCAATATACTAGAAGGCCTCGAGCTACATACAGATGTGTTCTCAGAATACGAACAACAACAAATCGTGGACTGCATCCGGGATTAGAAAAGAATGGGCCGAGCGGGCCGCCTAAGAGAAAACACTTACTCGGAACCCCAGAGATGGATGCCAGGGAAAGGGAGAAATACAATACAATGTGGATGCTACTACAACTTCGCAGAAAACAGGAAGGGAAACCCACCGGGGATACTCCGTCATGGCCAGGTGGATCCAATGCCATTAGTCATCAAAAGGATGGTAAAAAGGATGATAACATGGAGGGTACTGCCGGCAGATTGCATACCCAACAGTTGCATCATTAACATTTACAAGAAGGGTGACTGCATACCCCCGTACATAGATCACCACGACTTTGTCAGACCTTTCGCACGGTTCTTTTCCGAATGAATGTAATATCATGTTCGGATCCGACCTCCGGATAGCAGGCCCGAGTGAGTTCCGAGGGCCAGTAAAGATACCATTACCGGTAGGTTCCGTCATGATACCGAAGTGCAACGGAGCGGATGTCGCTAAACATTGCATACCGGGAGTACCGAGTGAAGCGGATCTCGGTTACTTTCGAAGGATGGACGACGAGAAAACACCTTACCACTTCCGACCGGACACGGAGCTAGAAAGCCTCCGGCCTTACGAGCTGTGAGTTACATGGAAAATATCACACCTCCAACGTACATCCATACGACATCCTTGCCAAGGATGGCTTGGAAGGTGACATTATTAACCATGTACCCCACTATTCAGACATGGATTTCTGACAGATACTTTTTTTTTGGATGGATCGACAAAGATCATACATAGTTCGTTTTGAGTCTACATGGATTGTATGAGATGTATTCCAGATCGAGTTGTATGATGTATCTTCAACATGATTGGAATGAAAGTGACCATGTCACATTTTTGGCTTTCACCTCTTTTGTGCAAATTGATCGGGAAACGCCATTAAAGTTAAATGAACTTCGAACAAAGAACAAGAAAAGAAAAAAAAGAATAAACGAAAACTTTCCTTAAAAATCTAAATAAAAAAAAGATGAACTCCAAATTCACGATAAAATAAAATTTGAATCGTTAAAGGACAAACAAAATGAGCACAAATTTTAAATCAAATTTCAAATTCAACCTTCCAAATTTCAAATCAAGTTTTAAACCAAATTCAAATTCAATCTTTCCAAATTTCAAATCAAATCTCAATCAAATTTCAAATTCAATCTTTCCAAATTTCAAATCAAATCTCAATCAAATTCAAATTCAATCTTTCCAAATTTCAAATCCAATCTCAATCAAATTCAAACTCAACCTTCCAAATCTGAAATCCAATCTGTTCTACTCTTTCCCTTGTCTGGGATGGAAGCGGTTGATTCCATTGACACGGATCGAATCTGATGGCGAGGAATTGTATCCAATCCAAACCAGCAACTTCCAATCAACTCTTCTGAATGGGATATGTAGCATCTACGTATTCCCTCCTAATCTATTTCCTTCCATGAAAGTCTTTTACAACTTTCATGAAATTCTCGAAACACCAAAATTCAACACTTTTCAAATCAACACTACAAATCTTTGTAAAATCAATGACTATTCAAAATCAAATTCTTGGGGTCGAGGATTTTACATCCGAGACTGCATTGCTTTAAGATTCTTTCCCTATCGCAATGAAATACATCAAAATCAAATTCTTGGGGTCGAGGATTTTACATCCGAGACTGCATTGCTTTAGGATTCTTTCCCTATCGCAATGAAATACATCAAAATCAAACTTTTGGGGTTGAGGATTTTACATTCGAGACTGCATTGCTTTAGGATTCTTTCCCTATCACAATGAAATACATCAAAAATCAAATTCTTGGGGTCGAGGATTTTACTTCCGAGACTTCATTGCTTTAGGTTCTTTCCCTATCGCAATGAAATACATCAAAATCAAATTTTTAGGGTAGAGGATTTTATATCTGATACTGCATTGCTTTAGGTTCTTTCCCTATCGCAATGAAATACATCAAAATCAAATTCTTGGGGTCGAGGATTTTACATCCGAGACTGCATTGCTTTAGGATTCTTTCCCTATCGCAATGAAATACATCAAAATCAAATTCTTGGGGTTGAGGATTTTACATCCGAGATCGCATCGCTTTAGGATTCTTTCCCTATCGCAATGAAATACATCAAAATCAAACTTTTGGGGTTGAGGATTTTACATACGAGACTGCATTGCTTTAGGATTCTTTCCCTATTGCAATGAAATACATCAAATTCAAACTTTTGGGGTTGAGGATTTTACATCCGAGACTGCATTGCTTTAGGATTCTTTCCCTATTGCAATGAAATACATCAAAATCAAATTCTTGGGGTTGAGGATTTTACATCCGAGACTGCATTGCTTTAGTATTCTTTCCCTATTGCGATGAAATACATCAAAATAAAATTCTTGGGGTTGAGGATTTTACTTCCGAGGCTGCATTGCTTTAGGATTCTTTCCCTATTGTAATGAAATACATCAAAATCAAACTCTTGAGGTTAAGGATTTTACATCCAATACAGCATTGCTCTGAGATCTCTCCTCATTGTAATGATTCAATCCAATCAATTCAATTTTCTTTTGAGATTGAAGATGTTACATCTAAAACCACAAAATTCCAATTCTCTTTTCAAATCAAATACCTTCAAATTAATCTTAACAAAACTTCAATCTAAATTAAAACTCCAAATTAAAATCTAAGCTCACACATCAAAACTTAAACTGAAACAAAATAAAATCTAAATTGAAATTCCCCCAGATCATGTGATTTGGGATTCACCTCCTTTTCCTTTCCCCAGCAAGAGTTCAGGAATCTCTAGTCTCAGAGATATACTTGACACTCCCCAGCGGAAACTCTTGTACTTTGTCCTAAGTTTGTCACTTGGACGTTTGTGTTGGTTTTGTTGATCGCTTCGGTCAACACCAATACACGCGGTGTGCTCCGTCAGCTCACCACACCTATTGGGGGTCCATTTGTTGACCTCATTTTTGATGAGGTCTTCTCTTCTTCTTTTTAGTATTTAGGATCTAGCCTTAGGATTTTCCTTTGACTATCTTAGAGGATTAGAATTGGGACCCACCACTTAGAAATTCAAACCACTTCTTAACTCCCTGCAAACTCCACAAACTTAATTATAGACCCCTAATCACCTAGAGGGTTGAAATTAAATGTGGAAGTTTAAAGGATGAGTTCCTATAGGACTCTTTGGCCTTGGAGCGCCTTATGGTGGCCTGGTCTGGTGAAGGGCTGACTTACACATACACTACATTTATACACTACACTTTCACACACCTCCTAAAACCACACCCATACCTAACTTGACCTCCTGACTCATGAAGGTGATTCACATGGATGGTCCTTAACCCCTAAGCCCTTGGCTAAGAGGGTTAGGAACAACATAGTGGGTGCCTCAAAGGAGTCCCTTCATGGATCATGTGGGCTTGATATGGCTTCATGGCTCAACCAAAATGATTTCATTCCACTTACATTCACTCAATCTTCAATTTTCCAAATTTTCAATTTTTGACCCCCGGGACCCTACACCCGCCTAGTCTAACCCAAAACCCTTGAAACTACCCAAAATTTGCAAAATCACCCAAATTACCAAAAATTCCCAAAATTCAATCCCAAACATTACCACATTACTCAAATTGATCATCCATACCCAAAAATACCAAAAATTCAAAAAATACCTCCCAATACCCTCCAAATACCCAAAATACCCCTCTTGATCCAAAAATCCAAAAATTCAAAAAATTCCCGAAAAATTACAGAAAATCCCAAATATTCCGAATTTCATTTTGTTCAACTACACCATTGGACAATTTTATCAATTTACCCCACTTTTGTCAAAACCCCCAATTTGACCCATTTTAACCCTAAGTGAACCCAATGTCAAACCAAACCTACCCAATTGACCCAAATTTAGGTCCAATTCAATTCTAAACTTCAATTCAACACCCCCAATCCCAATCTAGACCAAAGCCAACTCCAATTTGATTGACATTTGGATCCATTTTCACTTTTGGCCTTAAAGCCCAATTTGGACCCATGACCCAAACCTAACCCAAACTAATCCAATTCAACTCCAATTAACCCCAAATCTTTTCTAAACCTTCCTTAACATCCCTAAAAACAAAAAACTAACATGATTTGCCCAAAATTTAGACCCAAACCCCACTCAAATTCAACCCAAAGCCAAAAAGCCCAATTTTGACCTAAACCAAAACCTAACCCAAATAAGCCCAAACCCCAAAATCAAAACCCAACCAAAGCCAAAACCTCTTTGAAACACTCCCATAAACATTTCCCAACATTTGTTTTACATCAATTTCAACCCTAGCCCAACATTGGCCCAAGTTAGCCCAATTTGACCTACATTGGCCCATTTACCAAAGAGACCCAAATCCAACCCAATTCAAACCCAAATCACTCCAAACTCATTTCAAATCACTCATGACATAAACCAAACCCAAAAATTATTTGGCCCAAACTTCTACAAAATTCCCATCCATGAATTCATTCTTAAACTTAAAAGCCCACTTACATGAAACCTTCCTAAAGCCCACCTCCACCAAAATCCAAAGGGCCAAAATCAATCCAAAACCCATATGACAATTGCTCTACACCATATTTTCAATTAAATAAATCCCTAAATTTCAAAACTCATCATGAAGCCATTCCAAATTAAGCCCCATACAAATTCCCATCAAAATACCAAAATTTTCTTAAACCCATTTCCATGAAATTGACTTAACTTTTCCTAAGCCAAAGATGAGCCATGAAGCCATGCATGAGCCACATGGAAGCCATGAGAGCCTCTTTACATGTCACCATGCCATTTTTGGCAAAAGGAGGAGACTCTTTCCTTAATCTCCTAAAGTCATTAGCCTTAACCATGATTCCCCTTAACCCAAATTTAATTCAAATATATTTGGATAAGGACTTCTCCATGTCAAACCAGCTGATTCCTTTGACTCCTCACAACACCCAAAGCCACCTTGGTGGGTGAACCAAGCCCAAAGGGTGGACTTGACCAAATCAAGCTAAAATTGGCCTTCTCCCATTCCATTTTAAATCAAGCTTTTGACACATGGCATTTGCCAATTGCCTACACTAAACCCCAGCCCTGACCTCCCTAAACTTGAGGGTGACTCGACCACTGGCCGGCCGGCCACCACGGCCAGCCGGAAACCACCAGCCGAGAGCTCACATGTGAGCCCAAACTTGAAATTCGACCTGTCGAGTTGCTTCATCCCCAATGGCCATTGCGGTACTGTTCTTCCCTTGACCTAGCGAGTGATCCCAACCCTCGGCCATCCCGCGAGGCTCTCCAGCCACCTCTATTTAAACCCGACCCCCTCACGGCCATGGAGGAGAGTTGCACAAACCTTGTCGAAACTGCGCCAAAATTGTTCCGAGCCCTACTTCATACTTAGAGCGAGTTGATCCCAGGTGTCGATTTGCCTCTAATTCCCACTGACAGAACCCGATTTCTCAGCTGAAATTTCACCCAAAAACCGGGACACTTTGCCACGGTGAGCCAATCTTCAAATTGACTAGTCCTACACCTTCACTAGACCAAGAGGAGAAGTTTCCCATCGAAAGCCCCATCTCCGGGCCACCGGTTGTTCCGGCCTCCAAGGTTTGTGATCCGCCGTGGTCACTTTCATAGCTAGGCGATTCACCGGACCGGGAGAATTCATCCGGAGCTTGTCGGGACGCAATCGAAGGTGACACAACCCTCAAATTGAAGCCACACTTCTCCGAGCAAAGGTATGAGCTAATTCTTTATCCCGAGCTTCGGAGATTCTCCATTTCAAATGCTTTAATTTCAATACATGATCACCGTATAGATGTATTCGTCTCTTCAAGACGAATCCATAGAGCATAAGAACACGAAAATCCGTTGAGAGATGAGTGAGTTCTTAGGGTTTTAGTGTGGATGGCTCTCGGGTGAGGACACTTGGGGACGATGAATTGATGCCGTTCACTCCATACACGCGCGGACGGACGGCCAGGATCGCGCCGGATGAGGAGATCGAACGATACAGCGGGCCCCCGGAGCGCTGAGTCAGATGGCGGCGTCGAATCAGAAAGCACCACGCAGCACTTCGGATATGTTAAGGTTGACGCGGCGCCGACTCGGATAAATAGAAAAATAGGGATTTTCTGATTTATTTAATTCCCTAAACTTCAAAAATCCATAACTTTGTGTAGAAAAATCAGAAAAATAAAATAAAAATACCCTCTTGCTCAGTGAACAGAGGAGAAAAATGTGGAAAAGAACTCATTTAATTTCATCAAATATTTTATTTTTAATGATTTATTTACCCTCTGCATTGTTTTAATTCTCCATGCATATAGGAAATTCACCATGGCATGAGACCATAGGGCTTTTGAAGCCTCTGAATTTGGGAACATTCCCTGAATTTTCCAAAGTCAGAGGCCATCCCTATGAGAAGTTATTGATTTTTCAAATTCATGTTACTGTTTTGAGTATTTTAAATCTAATAATTAGCATATTGTGAAATAAATTCTAGGAAAATTTGGTGATGTTTCTTATGACCAGAGGACCCTAGGAAAAATAGATTTTGCATTAATTAATTTAAAATAATCCTAATTGGCTTAAACACCCAAAATAGGTCCCTAATTAATTAGAGATAATCATACATCAAATTGACTTGAAATCAATTCTCCACTAACCTTTAGGATTAGAGGAACCCACCATAAAAATTTGAAGTCAATTGGACTTAGCTAGCCCTACTAAATGGGTTGATTAAGCCATTTAGTTAATTTGAACTTTAAAAATTCATAACTTTCAAAATGCTTTTCAAAAATTCACCAAATTAGTTTTGGAGCCTCTCTGATATCAGGGGAATTTAAAAAAATTAAAATTTCAATTTTCTAAAAAATTTAATTTTTTGCATTATTTTAATATTTTAATAATTAAAAAATAATAATAAAAATCATAAAAATAATAAAATTCACCAAAATGTCACATTTTGAATTTTAATCACTTAGGAACAAACCCCATATTTTTCTTAGGTCTATTTGATGAGATATTAAATTTTAAAGCCCTAAGGTAATTTTAAAATTAAAAAAAATGTATTTTTTAGCATTTCCACACAAATAATTCTAATAAATCAAAGAAAAATCAGAAAATTGTAAAGATTGGTTCTCTGATTTCCTTGATATCAGAAAGATTTTTGAAAAATATAAAATTCATTCTTCAACCTTTATTTTATTTTTAAATTAATTAATACTCCAAAACTTAAAATAATTATAATAAAAATAATATAATTCAAAAAATCACCAAAATTGGTCCAAGTGGTCCTCTGGTCATTAGGAATGTCCCATAATTTTCTTAAGGACAGAAACTTTCCCTTGGTCATATTATTAATATTTCTTTGGAAATCTCTATTTTCCACCAAAAATAATTACATAAATAAATTAAATACAGAAAAATCACATTTTCTCCTCTCATGTCTTTATTGATATATGAGTGAAGCCACATAAAAATTTCAAGTTCATTTAAGCTCAATTTAGTGAGTTAAGAAATTATTAAGCTTGAAGGGCAAAATGGTAATTAAAATTTTAACCTTTAATTAAAATTTTAGGCTTAATAAAATTAAAAAGTAAAATATTTGATCTTAATCTGATTTGGATGATTGAAATTTAAATAATTAAGGGATAGAAACCTATTAAATAATTTAAAAATAATTGAAGTGAACTTTAATTAAATAATTGATTAAATTTGGAAGAATAATAAAATTGGAATTTTTAAAATAGGGATATTATTAGGAAGAGATTTGTTCTTTAATCTAAGGATCCCTAAATTAATCATCTCAATAATATTTAATTCCCAATTAAAATGATAATTCAAATTTAAGATTTAAAATGTTAAAAGACTTAATCATTAAATTATATTAAAGTTAAATTATTAAACTTTTTTAAATTTTCAATTTAGATTAAAAATAAAATTAAATTAAAATTTAAATTAAATTAAAATTAAAAATAAAATTAACTTAAAGTTTAAATTAAATTAAATTAAACAAATTAAATTAAATTGAATTAAATTAAATTAAAATTAAATTAAATTAATTAAATAAAATTAAATTAAAACATATCAAATTAAATTAAATTAAATTAAATTAAAATTAAATTAAATCAAATTAAATTAAATCAAATTAAATTAAATCAAATTAGATTAAATCAAGTTAAATTAAATTAAATTAAATCATATCAAATCAAACTAAATTGAATTAAATTAAATTAGATAATGGAATCAAGTTAAAATTAAATCAAGTTAAATTGAATTAAAATTAAAACTAAACCAAGTTAAATTAAACCGAATTAAAGTTAAATTAAATTGAATTAAAAAAAATAATAACATCACCTAATACATAAACAAATTCAAAAAAAAGCAACTTGAACACTATTCCAAATTTAAACCCGATAACTGAAATTAAATTGAATCACAAACCATTTGAACACCAATTTGCCCTCGAAAGCTTCGGTTATCATAACTCCTAAACAGAAGCGTTAAATGAAGTGTTACTTCACTTATAGGATATTCAAATGTCCTAGTTCACTGAGCAAGATAACAACAAAACTTGAATTCTCGGACAATTAATTCATTTGTATAATTAAATTCATTTGGACTTAAAACAATCCTAGAAGTATTGAAAAGATGTTTAAGACTCGTCTTAAGCACTTCCTCAATATGATAGGATGTTTATAAGAACAATTGAATTTAATTGTTCTTTGATGAAGAAAATCGTCCTCGAACCAAAACACAAGAACTCAGACGTCATAGGAGGTGACTAAGCTATAGGATTAGGAACTTGGTAGAAAACCATAACCCTTCCCTTAGCTTTACCTAGGAACTTGCTTAAATATTCTAACCGTGTTTTAAGTGCGGCTTGGGATGACGGGAAGACCCTCCAGGTACGCTTTTATTTTATTGCAATTTACCTCATTGCAATTTATTTAATCGCATCGCATTTACTTTTCTTGCATGATAAACAACTGTTGCATGAAAACCCACACCTCTAGGGTAGTCCCTAAAACTGAAACCAAAACTAAATTAAAAGTCATTACAAGATAAAATTCACCGCCACAACATTTCAAAATATAAGACAACTCAAAATTTAATCACAAACAGAACACAAAACTGCAATTACAACTAAATTAAAACGTCTTGTTGGATGATCAGGAATACCTCGGATGATGTAACCTACGTGTTGCTAACGGGATTTCCCACGGTCTAAATGAAAGTTTGGAACTCATTCAGTTGAGTTTAGCAAATTCATCTGGACTAAGTGAATCCGATAAAAATAACGATGCCGGAAGGATGGAACCGTGGGATCTTAACCGGTGTTGTTATAATCAACTTTAAGATTTGTTTTAAATAAAACATAAAAAACACTTGGAAATTAAGATTTTCTCTAAACCAAAACACTTTTCTCATCTCCTCGATTTATGACTTCTATAACTAAACCTCTGCAACAACAAGGAGCTCGGAGCATGGTGGGCGAGCACGACCATCGTCATCGACAGAAACTTGAATCTACATCAGCAAAACCATTCTTAGAATTAAATAACCAAGCCATAGGACTTCGAGGTAGTTTGCCTAGTGCAACATAAATCCTCAACCTTTTATTAGGCATTTGCATTGTAAATTAAGCCATAACCGGTTTTAGGATTCTGAGGTAGTCGTCCGATACAACATAAACCCTCACATCTTCCAGGCTATTTGTATGATTTTATCATACAAATATAAGTCCAAATTAATTAAAATTGGAAAAATCAAAACATTAAATAAACATTAGGACTTTCCTAAATCTAAGCCAAACAATAGGATAGTCGAGAAATTACCGAAGTTCGCTTCGAATGCGTGATTTCTCCTACCTTTCTTCCTTTGAATTCCCAAAACAAAATGTTCCAAATTTGATCCATTCCCTATTGAAATTTCAAAATTCAATCCTTTGAAAACTTAAACTTTGAAATTCTTGAGAGCAGAACCACTGATTATTATCGAGAGTTTTCTTAGGTGATTCCCGTCACTTAAGATGTAATTAACTATAGGGGCTTGCCCTTATAGGGAATTTTAAGAACCTGAGTAATATAAACCCCGTTTAATGCTTTCATATTAAGCAGGGGAATTCGTCGGCTTATAAAATTGGTTCGCAGACCAAACAGATGTCACAAACTTTTCTTGTTTATTTAATCGAGCCCCATCATCAAGCAGTGTGTCTATTCTTCGGGATAGATACACGGTTTGTGGTGCGGTGCTCGTTTGTATAAACTATTTGGGATGTGAGATCGGTTTGATTTCATATCTTAAAATGTTCAAATTTAAAATTATTTTCAAAAATCAAATACAACTTTTCAAATTATTTATTTAAATTAAATTAAAAAATTCGCCGACAATTTCTGTAGGCGACCTCTTTTCAAAATAAAACACTTAACCTAAAAATATGCCGACAACGTGTTCTCAGAATACGAACAACAACAAATCGTGGACTGCATCCGGGATTTGAAAAGAATGGGCCGAGCGGGCCGCCTAAGAGAAAACACTTACTCGGAACCCCGGAGATGGATGCCGGGGAAAGGGAGAATTATAATACAATGTGGATGTCGCTACAACTTCGCGAGAAGACGAGAAGGGAAACCCACCGGGGATACTCCGTCATGGCCGAGTGGATCCAATGCCATTAGTCATCGAAAAGGATGGTAAAAAAATGATAACATGGAGGGTACCGCTCACGGATTGCATACCCAACAGTTGCATCATTAACATTTACAAGAAGGGTGACTGCATACCCCCGCACATAGATCACCATGACTTTGTTAGACCTTTCTGCACAGTTTCTTTTCTAAACGAATGTAATATCATGTTCGGATCTGACCTCCGGATAGCAGGCCCAGGTGAGTTCCGAGGGCAAATGAAGATACCATTACCGGTAGGTTCCGTCATGATACTGAATGGCAACGGAGCAGATGTCGCTAAACATTGCATACCGGGAGTACCAATGAAGCGGATCTCAGTTACTTTTAGAAGGATGGATGACAGGAAAGCACCTTACCACTTCCAGCCAGACCCGGAGCTAGAGAGCCTCCGGCCTTACGAGCTGTGAGTTACATGGAAAATATCACACCTCCAACGTACATCCATACGGCATCCTTGCCAAGGATGGCTTGGAAGGTGATGTTATTGACCATGTACCTTACTATTCAGACATGGATTTCTGACAGATACCTTTTTGGATGGATCGAAACATAGTCCGTTTTGAGTGAGATGTATTCCAGATCGAGTTGTATGATGTATCTTCAGCATGATTGGAATGAAAGTGACCATGTCACATTTTTGGCCTTCACCTCTTTTATGCAAGTTGACTAGGAAACACCATTAAAAGTTAAATAAACTTCGAACAAAGAACAGAAAAGAAACAGAAAAAAAAATGAAAGAAAACTTTCCTTAAAAATTTAAATAAAAAATGATGAACTCCAAATTCACGATAAAATAAAATTTGAACCGTTAAAGGACAAACAAAATGAGCACAAATTTTAAATCAAATTTCAAATTCAATTTTTTCCAGATCTCAAATCAAATCTCAATCGAATTCAAACTCAACCTTCCAAATCTGAAATCCAATCCGTTCTACTCTCTCCCTTGTCTGGGATGGAAGCGGTTGATTCCATTGACACGGATCGAATCTGATGGCGAGGAATTGTATCCAATCCAAACCAACAACTTCCGATCAACTCTTTTGAATGGGATATGTAGCATCTACATATTCCCTCCTAATCTATTTCCTTCCATGAAAGTCTTTTACAACTTTCATGAAATTCTCGAAACACCAAAATTCCACACTTTTCAAATCAACACTACAAATCTTTGCAATATCAATTACCGTTCAAAATCAAATTCTTGGGGTTAAGGATTTTACGTCCGAGACTGCATTGCTTTAGGATTCTTTCCCTATCGCAATGAAATACATCAAAATCAAATTCTTGGGGTTGAGGATTTTACATCCGAGATTGCATTGCTTTAGGATTCTTTCCCTATCGCAATGAAATACATCAAAATCAAATTCTTGGGGTTGAGGATTTTACATCCGAGATTGCATTGCTTTAGGATTCTTTCCCTATCGCAATGAAATACATCAAAATCAAATTCTTGGGGTTGAGGATTTTACATCCGAGACTCGCATTGCTTTAGGATTCTTTCCCTATCGCAATGAAATACATCAAAATCAAATTCTTGGGGTTGAGGATTTTACGTTCGAGACCGCATTGCTTTAGGATTCTTTTCCTATCGCAATGAAATACATCAAAATCAAATTCTTGGGGTTGAGGATTTTACGTCCGAGATCGCATTGCTTTAGGATTCTTTCCCTATCGCAATGAAATACATCAAAATCAAATTCTTGGGGTCGAGGATTTTACATCCCAGACTGCATTGCTTTAGGATTCTTTCCCTATCGCAATGAAATACATCAAAATCAAATTCTTGGGGTTGAGGATTTTACATTCGAGACTGCATTGCTTTAGGATTCTTTCCCTATTGCAATGAAATACATCAAAATCAAACTTTGGGGGTTGAGGATTTTACATCCGAGACTGCATTGCCTTAGGATTCTTTCCCTATTGCAATGAAATACATCAAAAATAAAAATCTTGAGCTTAAGGATTTTACATCCAATACTGCATTTCTCTGAGATCTCTCCTCATTGCAATGATTCAATCCGATCAATTCAATTTTCTTTCGAGGTTGAAGATGTTACATCTAAAACCACAAAATTCCATTTCTTTTCATTTCAAATCAAATCCTTTCAAATTAATCTTGACAAAACTTCAATCTAAATTGAAACTCAAACTAAAATCTAAGCTCACACATCAAAACTTAAATTGAAACAAAATAAAATCTAAATTAAAATTCCCCAGGTCATGTGATTTGGGATTCACCTCCTTTCCCTTTCCCCAGCGAGAGTTCGGGAATCTCCGAGTCTCGGAGATATACTTGACACTCCCCGACGGAAACTCTTCTACTCGTCCTAAGTTTGTCACTTGGACTTTTGTGTTGGTTTTGTTGATCACTTCGGTCAACACCAATACGCGCGGTGTGCTCCGTCGACTCACCACACCTATCGGGGGTCCATTTGTTGACCTCATTTTTGATGAGGTCTTCTCTTCTCTCTATAGTACTTAGGATCTAGCCTTAGGCTTTTCCTTTCGACTATCTTAGAGGATTAGAATTGGGACCCACCACTTAGAAATTCAAACCACTTCTTAACTCCCCGCAAACTCCACAAACTTGACTATAGACCCCTAATCACCTAGAGGGTTGAAATCAAATATGGAAGTTTAAAGGATGAGTTCCTATAGGACTCTTTGGCTTTAGGACTACCCTGGGTGGCCTGGTCTGGTGAAGGGCTGACTTACACACACACTACACTTATACACTATGCTTTCACACACCTCCTAAAACCACACCCATACCCAACTTGACCTCCTGACTCATGTAGGTGATTCACATGGATGGTCCTTAACCCCTAAGCCCTTGGCTAAGAGGGTTAGGAACAACATAGTGGATGCCTCAAATGAGTCCCTTCATGGCTCATGTGGGCTTTATATGGCTGCATGACTCAACCAAAATGATTTCATTCCACTTACATTCACCCAATCTTCAATTTTCCAAATTTTCAATTTTCCAAATTTTCAATTTTCCAAATTTTCAATTTTCCAAATTTTCAATTTTCCAAATTTTCAATTTTTGACCCCCGGGACCCTACACCCGCCTAGCCTACCCAAAGCCCTTAAAATCACCCAAATTTTTCAAAAATCCCAAATCATCCAAAATTCCCCAAAATTAATCTTGAACATTTCCACATCACTCAAATTGACCATCCATAGCCAAAAATATCAAAAATTCCAAAAATACCTCCCAATACCCTCCAAATACCCAAAATACCCCTCTTGACCCAAAAATCCAAAAATCCAAAAATTCAGAAAATTTCCAGAAAATCCCAAATATTCCCAATTTCATTTTGTTCAACTACACCATGGGCCAATTTTGTCAATTTACCCCACGTTTGTCAAAACCCCAATTTGACCCATTTTAACCCTAAGTGAACCCAATGTCAAGCCAAACCTACCCAATTGACCCAAATTTTGGTCCAATTCAATTCTAAACTTCAATTCAACATTACCAACACCAATCTAGACCAAATCCAAGTCCAATTTGATTGACATTTGAACCCAATTTCACTTTTGGCCTTAAAGCCCAATTTGGACCCATGACCCAAACCTAATCCAAACTAACCCAATTCAACTCCAATTAACCCCAAATCTTTTCTAAACCTTCCCTAACATCCCCACAAACAAAACACTAACATGATTTGCCCAAAATTTGGACCCAAACCCCACTCAAATTCAGCCCAAAGCTAAAAGGCCCAATTTTGACCTAAACCCAAACCTAACCCAAATAAGCCCAAAACCCAAAATCAAAACCCAACCAAAGCCAAAACCTCTTTCAAACACTCCCATAAACACTTTTCAACATTAATTTTACATTAATTTCAACCCTAGCCCAACATTGGCCCAAGTTAGCCCAATTTTGCCCACTTTGGTCCCTTTACCAAAAAAACCCAAATTCAAACCAATTCTACTCCAAATCACACCAAATTGATTCCAAACCATTCATGAAACATCCCTAAACTAAACCAAAAATTTATTTGGCATGGTTTTTCACAAAATTCTTCATCCAAAAGTCCATTTTGAAATATAAAGGCCCACCTATTGAAGCCTTTTAAAAAGCCCGCTTCCACCAAACCCAAAAGCCCAAAAATTCCTCCAAAGCCCACAAGAAAATTCATTCTCATCATCCACTTGATAAAATCATTCCCTAAAGTTTGAAACCTATGATTAAATCATTCCAAATTAGGCTTTATCCAAATTCCCATCAAAATGCCAAAATTCCTAAAATCCATTCCAATGAAATTGACTAAGCCATACCCAAGCCCAAATAAAGCCATGAAGCCATCCTTAAGCCCCATGTAAAGCCATGAGAAGTTTGACATGTTACCATCCCATAAATGGCAAGAGGAGCCTCTTTAAGGATTCTCTTAAAGGTGATTAAACCTTTTCATGCTTCCCCTAAACTATGTTTAAACTTAAACATGCTTGGATAGTGACTTCTCCCTGCTAATCTAGGCCGACTCACCCGACCTCCCTCAGCCCAAATTGGAGCTTGGAAAGGTGCACCCAACCCAAACCCATAGGATGACCAAATTGAGCCGAAAAGAGCCCCTTCCCCATTCCATTTTGAATAAAGCTTTCTACACATGGCTACTCTCCATTTCTTGCACCATTGCCAACCCCTGACCCTCCTGATGACAACAGTGACTTGACCCTGGCCGGCCAGCCACCACAGCCGCCGGAAACCACCAGGCGAGAGAACCCATGTGAGCCAAAATTTGGAATTCCCACTTGCTGAGCTGCCCCATGCCCAATGGCCATCATGGCTATTCTTCCCTTGACCTAAGCAGCTGATCCCAAGCCTTAAACCCCCCTGGAAGGCCCTCCACCCTCTCCTATTTAAACCTCACCTCCTCTCGGCCATGAGAGGTGCTGAACTAGACCTTACTGAAACCCTGCCAAAATTGCTCCAGACCACTCTCCATACTTAGAGCAGTTGATCCTCAGTGACAATTTGCCCTAATCCTCACCAACAGAGCCCAATTTCTCAGCTAAAATTCCACCCAAAACCGGGACACTTCTCCACGGTGGATCAATCCTTAAATTGATTGGTCCTACACCTTCACCAGACCAAGGGAAGAAGTCCACCAGCAAAAGCCCCCTCTCCAGGCCACCCATCTGTTCCAGACTCCAAGCTTTGTGATCGGGCTTGGTCGAAATCATACCTAGACAATTCACCAGACCAAGGGACTTCATCTGGAGCTTGCTTGAACCCAATCCAAGGCGACACAACCCTCAGATTGAAACCACACTTCTCTGAGCAAAGGTGTGAGCTAACTCTTTATCCCAAGCTTCTGGAGATTCTCCATTTCAAATGCCTCAATTTCAATGCACGATCACCGTATAGATGTATTCGACACTTCAAGACAAATTCATAGAGCACAAGAACACGAAAATCCGTTGAGAAATGAGTGAGTTCTTAGGGTTTTAGTGTGGACGACTCTCGGGTGAGAACGCTTGGGGACGATGAACGGATGCCGTTCATTCCATACACGTGCGGACGGACGGCCAGGATCGCGCCGGATGAGGAGACGGAAAGATACAGCGGGCCCCCGGAGCGCTGAGTTGGATGGCGGCGCCGAATCAGAAGACGACGCGTGTGCGTTCGGAGCTGCCGAGGATGGCGTGGCGCCGCGTGGATAAGTAGGAAATTAGGGTATTTTTTGATTTATTTAATTTCTTAAACTTCAAAAATGCATAACTTTGTGTAGAAAAATCAGAAAAATAAAATAAAAATACCTTCTTGCTCAGTGAACAGAGGAGAATAATGTGGAAAAGAAATCATTTAATTTCATTAAGTATTTTATTTTTAATAATTTATTTACTGTCCGCATTGTTTTAATTCTCCATGCATATAGGAAATTCACCATGGCATGAGACCATAGGACTTTTGAAGCCTCCGAATTTGGGAACATTCCTTGAATTTTCCAAAGTCGAGGCCATCCCTATGAGAAGTTATTGATTTTTCAAATTCATGTTGCTGTTTTGAGTATTTTAATTCCAATAATTGGCATGTTGTGAAATAAATTCTAGAAAAATTTAGTGATGTTTTTTATGACCAGAGGACCCTAGGAAAAATAGGTTTTGAATTAATTCACTTGGAATAACCCTAATTGGCCTAAACACCCAAAATAGGTCCTTAATTAATTAGAGCTAATCATACATCAAATTGACTTGAAATCAATTCTCCACTCACCTTTAGGATTAGAGAAACCCACCAAAAAAATTTGAAGTCAATTGGACTTGGTTAGCCCTACTAAATGGGTTGATTAAGCCATTTAGCCAATTTAAACTTTAAAAATTCATAACTTTCAAAATACTTTTCAAAAATTCACCAAATTGGTTTAGGAGCCTCTCTGATATCAGAGGAATTTAAGAAAAATAAAATTGTAATTTTCTAAAAAAGTTGATTTTTTGTATTATTTTAATATTTTAATAATTAAAAAATAATAAAAATCACAAAAATAATAAAATTCACCCAAAATGTCACATTTTGAATTTTAATCACTTAGGAACAAACCCCATATTTTTCTTAGGTCTATTTGATGAGATATTAAATTTTAAAGCCCTAAGGTAATTTTAAAATTAAAAAATGTATTTTTTAGCATTTCCACTAAAATAATTCTAATAAATCAAAGCAAAATCAAAAAATTGTAAAAATTGATTCTCTGATTTCCTTGATATCAAAGAGATTTTTAAAAAATATAAAATTTATTTTTCAACCTTTATTTTATTTTTAAATTAATTAATACTCCAAAACTCAAAATAATTATAATAAAAAGAATATAATTCAAAAAATCACCAAAATTAGTCCAAGTGGTCCTCTGGTCATTAGGAATGTCCCATAATTTTCTTAAAAACAGAAACTTTCCCTTGGTCATATTATTAAATTTTCCTTGGAAATCCCTATTTTCCACCAAAAATAATTACATAAATAAATTAAATATAGAAAAATCACATTTTCTCTTCTCATGTCTTTATTGACATATGAGTGAAGTCACATAAAAATTTCAAGTTCATTTAAGCTCAATTTAGTGAGTTATGGAATTATTAAGCTTGAAGGGCAAAATGTAATTAAAATTTTAACCTTTAATTAAAACTTTAGGCATAATAAAATTAAAGAGTAAAATATCTGATCCTAATATAGTTTGGATGATTGAAATTTAAATAATTAAAGAGTAGAAACCTACCAAACAATTTGAAAATAATTGAAATAAACCTTAATTAAATAATTGATTAAATTTGGAAGAATAATAAAATTGGAATTATTAAAATAGGGATATTATTAGGAAGAGATTTGTTCTTTAATTTAAAAATCCCTAAATTAATCATCTCAATAATATTTAATTCCTAATTAAAATGATAATCCAAATTTAAGATTTAAAATGCTAAAAGACTTAATCATTAAATTAAATTAAAGTTAAATTATTTAAATTAAACCCTTTTAAAATTTCAATTAAATTAAAATTAAAATTAAATTAAATTAAAATTTAAATTAAATTGAATTAAATAAAATAAAATAAAATAAAATTAAGTTAAATTAAATTAAATTAAATTAAATTAAATTAAATTAAATCAAATTAAATTAAATTAAATCAAATTAAATTAAATTAAATCAAATTAAATTAAATTAAATTAAATTAAAATTTAAATTAAATTAAATTTAATTAAAAACATATTAAATTAAATCAAATTAAACTAAATTAATTTAATTAAATTAAATTAAAGCATGTCAAATTAAATTAAATTAAATTAAATTAAATTAAAATAAAATAATAAAATCAAGTTAAAATTAAAATCAAATCAAATTAAATTAAATTAAAGTTAAAACTAAACCAAATTAAATTAAATTAAAGTTAAATTAAATTAAAAATAACATCACCTAAGACATAAAGAATTTAAAAATAAATGTAAAGAAACTTAAACATTATTCCAAATTTAAACCCGTTAACTGAAATTAAATCACAAACCATTTGAACATCAATTTGCCCTCGAAAGCTTTTGTTATCATAACTCCTAAACAGAACGTTAAATGAAGTGATACTTTACTCATAGGATATTCAAATGTCCTAGTTCACTAAGTAAGATAACAACAAAACTTAACTAAACCTAGGACGATTACTTCACCTGATTGATTAGATCCATTTGGACTTAAAACAATCCTAGCAGTATTGAAAAGATGTTTAAGACTCGTCTTAAGAACTTCCTCAATATGATAGGATATTTATAAGAACAATTGAATTTAATTGTTCTTTTATGAAGAAAATCGTCCTCAAACCAAAACACAAGAACCTAGACGTCATAGGAAATGACTAGCTATAGGATTAGGAACTTGGTAGAAAACCATAACCCTTCCCTTAGCTTTACCTAGGAACTTGCTTAAATATTCGAATTATGTTTTAAGTGCAGCTTGGGATGACGGGAAGACCCTCCCGGTACGCTTTTATTTTATTGCAATTTACCTTATTGCAATTTATTTAATCACATTGCACTTACTTTTCTTGCATGATAAATAACTGTTGCATGAAAACCCACACCTTTAGGTTAGTCCCTAAAACTGAAACCAAAACTAATTTAAAAGTCATTGCAAGATAAAATTCACCGCCACAACATTTCAAATATAAAACAACTCAAAATTTAATCACAAACATAACACAAAACTACAATTATAACTAAATTAAAACGTCTTGTTGGATGATCGGGAATACCTCGGATGATGTAACCTACGTGTTGCTAACGGGATTTACCACGGTCTAAATGAAAGTGTGGAACTCATTTAGTTGAGTTTAGCAAATTCATCTGGACTAAGTGAATCCGATAAAAATAACGATGCCGGAAGGATGGAACCGTGGGATCTTAACCGGTGTTGTTATAATCAACTTTAAGATTTGTTTTAAATAAAATATAAAAAACACTTGGAAATTAAGATTTTCTCTAAACCAAAACACTTTTCTCATCTCTTGATTTATGACTTCTATAACTAAACCTCTGCAACAACAAGGAGCTCGGAGCAGGGTGGGCAGCACGACCATCGTCATCAGCAAAACTTGAATCTACATCAGCTAAACATTCCTAGAATTAAATAACCAAGCCATAGGACTTCGAGGTAGTTTTCCTAGTGCAAGATAAATCCTCAACCTTTTGTTAGGCATTTGCATTGCAAATTAAGCCCTAACCGGTTTTAGGATTCCGAGGTAGTCGTCCGATACGACATAAACCCTCACATCTTCAAGGCTATTTGTGTGATTTTATCATACAAATATAAGTCCTAATTAATTAAAATTGGCAAGATCAAAACATTAAATAAATATTAGGACTTTCCTAAATTCAATCCAAACAATAGGATAGTCGGGAAATTCGTTGGAGTTCGCTTCGAATCCGTGATTTCTCCTACCTTTCTTCCTTTGAATTCCCAAAACAAAATGTTCCAAACTTGATCCACTCCTATCGAAATTCCAAAATTCAATCCTTTGAAAACTCAAACTTTGAAATTCTTAAGAGAGAATTACTGATTATTATCGAGAGTTTTCTTATGTGATTCCCGTCACTTAAGATGTAATTAACTATAGGGGCTTGCCCTTATAGGGAATTTTAAGAACCCAGGTAATATAAACCCTGTTTAATGCTTTCATATTAAGCAGGGGAATTTGTCGGCTTATAAAATTGGTTCACGTGACCAAACGGATGTCACAAATCTTCTAGTTTATTTAATCGAGCCCCATCACCAAACAGTGTGTCTATTCTTGGAGATAGATACACTGTTTGTGATGCGGTGCTCGTCTATATAAACTATTCGGGATGTGAGATCAGTTTGATTTCATATCTTAAAATTTTCAAATTTAAAATTATTTTCAAAATCAAATACTACTTTTCAAATTATTTATTTAAATTAAATTAAAAATTCGCCGACAATTTCTGTTTGGCGACCCCTTTTCAAAATAAAATACTCAACCTAAAAATATGCCGACACGCCCCTGAAATGAATAAGTTGTTAAGTTGTTTGGTTTATGCGGTTTGAAAACAACTTATTTGTAGCTGTTTGTAGAAAAATAACAATTTATGCTCCTCTAAGATTAATAAAATTTTATTAAGATATAAAATCTTATTTTAAATTTAAAAATGATTATTTTAAAATATAAAATTTATTTTAACAAAAAATATCTTTTTTCAAACATACAAGAAATTTATTTATTTCCTTTCTTTATGCTCGTTGTCCGATTTTGACACTAGAGAAGTATAAACAAACTTGTCTGACATCTGTAACCGACGTACTGTCCACATATACGTTATAAATTATGTTTAACATAAATTTAAAAAAAAATTCTTAAATTTTTTTAAAATAACTTCTAATTAATAATTTACATTTTATATTAATTTTAAAATTAATTTAAATTGAAGTTTAGATGCAAGATATGTAAATACATAATAATGGAGGTATGTATGCA
The DNA here is from genome assembly GCA_022702705.1 of Papilionanthe hookeriana x Papilionanthe teres. Lineage (NCBI taxonomy): Eukaryota > Viridiplantae > Streptophyta > Magnoliopsida > Asparagales > Orchidaceae > Papilionanthe > Papilionanthe hookeriana x Papilionanthe teres. Next base: position 159,960,590 of record CM040427.1, read on the forward strand.
AATCTTATCCAATATTTATTAAAGGCATTTGTGTAATGCTACAAAAACCAATAATGAACAGTTGATAAATGTTATTCAAACCAATAAACCCATAATGCTATTGACACCACTAAATATCAAATTGTAGGCATTTGCATTAGACATTAGATCAGACAAAATAAAGTATTAACATAACAGTTCAGAACTTTGATGCTCTCTTCACTCAACAAAAAGTTTAAGATACCCAATTAAAACCAAAATACATATTGCAACTACAACTAGTAATAGGATTATAACGTTCAATTTAAAATGCAAAAGCAACATCTCATGAGAACCATTGTTCGGTTGTTGCACGATCGATCGCTCAACAACATTATGAGGTTAAAAAACACTCGAACCAGAAGTGATGTTCTCCTATTATGATAACGTGGAACCCCGTGCAACATTGTCCAATTAGGACAAAGTTGAATCCGAAGGGGTGTCTACCCATCTAAAAAACTTGCAGTCTTCCAGTCCCTGCTTCCACCTCGGGCAATAATTGAACTGTCGTTCATAGCTACATTGGTCGTGTGATGTAAGTAACATGGACGGTAGCCCGCAGCGGCACATCACTTGCCCTGATTTCCCTGAATACCTATAACTCGTCTTCATGCAGTTATTAAAAAGATATTGCTTCAGTAAAAAAATAGAAAGAATAAAGACAATGTACATACCTAATTATGGACTCAGCTGTTGCCGACAACAAAGTTCTGTGGCCATCCACCTGCTCCACAGTTGTCAGGTTAGAAAATAAAGCAAATTTAAGAAATGAAGCAAACCATTGAGGCCCGTGGAGGTACGTTGAAGTATAATTTTGAACTTATAAGCCACATTGAAGTAGTTAGTAATAATGCTAAAAGTATAAGTATAAACAACCAACATTGTATATCGAATTCCAATCAGCTACAATCATATGAATAGAAAACACACAAGCACTCCATATTCTGTATAGAGGGAAGACAATACAATTAGAGTCCTCATTTGCCCATAAATGATTATGCAGCAACTCAAATTTGTGTTTATTTTATCTATAAATAAATTTTGTTCTAATTGTGAAAGTAATACACTCAACCATACCAGTTTTAGCCAAATTTGGTCCATCACATGGCTATAGAATAATTTAAATCCAATCATCACCTGAACAGGTTTAAATCCATGCTTCACCTGAACAAGTTTAAATCCATGCTTCACATAAACAAGGATAGATCCATGCTTCACCTAATCAATCCTACAAATAAAAAAGCTGAGAAAGCACAATGTTCATCAAACGAAGCATGGGGAAATTTGTGTGCAAGATATAGCTTCAAATGAAGCTTATAAATATCTCTATGAAACAAGGAGACAGGGGGGAGAGAGAGAGAGATAAGTGGATGGAATGGGACAACCATCTCACCTAAAAGGGAGTTGCTGACCCAATGGTGTGCACACTGATTTACCTAAAAAATAAACATTTTTATGTCTTATTTATGATTAAATTCTTAAGGATATTATGCTTTAATGAAAGATATTTTCATGTTTTTGGATGTAGATGATTTAAAAAGAGTCCAAGAAAGAAAAAGGAATAAGGAGCAAAAAAGAGCAAAAATGGAACTTATGGAGAAAAATTTTGGAATTATTGGTCTGACGCCAGAATCCGGCGCCTAAGCGACAGTTGGGTACAGACGCTGTGAAGTTTTTTTGATGTCTTTGGGCAGTTATTTTGATGGTGTTAAGCGGTTATTGGAGCTTCTAGAAGACTGGAAGTTACTTCTAATATATAGGACATGTGATACAATGTATTTGTACACAAGGAAACAGTCTGGATCGCGAAGAGGTGCGACCCAAAAGTGAAGATGTGCGAAAGACCTGGTTACGGAGTCCGGACCCTAGGCGTCAGATCTCAGCGCCTAGGAGCGACGGTTACCTTCTAGAAGATACATTGAATTTGGATGAATTTTGAAGAGGTTCTTAAGCAAGCCCTGGTCCAATTCAAAGCTCTTTAAATAGGAGCCCATTCTACAGAGAAAATGGCACCAAACCCCCCCCCCCCCTCATAGTACACATACCCATTTTAATATCTTCTCTCTCATCTCTAGTTTTATTTAGTCTCTTCCATACTTAAGGTGCCACTTTATTTTGTATCTAGTGAGTTTATTTTGAGTGTTTATTGTGTGTTATTTTTGTTGGAGTCTTTCATCATTGTTTTGGAGTCAGTAAGAGTCAGCGAATCACTTGAAGGAACACTTCAGATAAGTATTTGTACTTTGGTTCAAAGTTTTATAAATATGTTTTGTTGTATTATTTTAAATATTTCTGAGTAACTAGTTATCTTTCTCCTTTCAACTATGAAAAGCTTATAAATTAATTAAATTTTGTAGGAGAATTAAATATAAAATATTTTAAAACATTGTGATGATATTAATACCTGACCTTAGTTTACTTTTTAAATTAGTCATTTAATTTATTAAAACCTGTTGAAGAATTTTGAGACCTATCCGGAGATAAATTCTTAACTTGTAGATATCACATGAATCCTTAGGTAATCACAAACTATACGCGGATTGTTTAAGGTGAAGTGCAAATAAATAGGAAGATAATATTTATTGGGCGTAAAATTAATTATTTTTTGGAGTGACAGACTAAATTCTAATAATTTGGTTTATAGAAAGGAAATTGGTCACTGGTAGGGCCGACCATAGCCACCCTTAGACTTCTAGTAGTGTGAACCTAGATTAACCCATTCTACTAATAAAACACCATGAGCCTATCTATAGATTAGTCAATGTTCCTTGCACCTGGACCAAAGGGTAAAGAATATGAATGCTTCTATTTGGCACAATAACATAATCTTAATTCCATACAAAAGATAATTACTCTATAATTATTGGATTAGTTGAAAAAGGAGAAAGTCGTTTTTATACTTGCATTGAATTTTAATTACTACTTACTTTACTTTAATGCTTATTTCTTACTTTCTTTTAGTAAAAAATATTAGTTAATTAAATTTGAATATATATATATATATATATATATATATATATATATATATATATATATATATATAAGTATATATAAATTGCATTTGAAAATTTCAAAATATTACTTATATTTCTTACTTTTTATAAAATTCTCTATCCCTATGGGATTGATAACCAGGACTCCACTAGAGCCCTGTATTACTTGAACGATACGTATACTTGCGTTTAAAAGTGTGACTTTTACAAAAATAAAATCTAAATATAAAATTATAAAAGTAAACATCACGCGTCAAGTTTTTGAAGACATTTGCTGGAAATTAAATATTCTAAAAAGTGGTATCAAATTCTTGTATTTTAAAGCATATATAAAGTCACATCGCATCAAGTTTTTGGCACCGTTGTCGGGGATAGATTAGAATTTAAGAAGAAAAAACAAAAAACAAAAACAAAACAAAACAAAAATATTTTCTTTAAATTTTTATGCATAGTTATGGATCTGAAGGATTACTACCATTCGATGCTGAATTAGAAAGAATAATTAAAAGAATTAAAAAAGTAAAACAAATTTCAAAACATAAAAAAATGGCTAACTTTTTGTTGACCTCATTTTTGATGAGGTCTTCTCTTCTTCTTTTTAGTACTTAGGATCTAGCCTTAGGCTTTTCCTTTGACTATCTTAGAGGACTAGAATTGGGATCCACCATCTAGAATTTCAAACCACTTCTTAACTCCCTGCAAACTCTACAAACTTGATCGTAGACCCCTAATCACCTAGAGGGTTGAAATCAAATGTGGAAGTTTAAAGGATGAGTTCCTATAGGACTCTTTGGCCTTAGGACTGCCCTGGGTGGCCTGGTCTGGTGAGGGGGCTGACTTACACACACACTACACTTATACACTACACTTTCACACACCTCCTAAAACCACACCCATACCCAGCTTGACCTCCTGACTCATGTAGGTGATTAATATGGATGGTCCTTAACCCCTAAGCCCTTGGTTAAGAGGGTTAGGAACAACATAGTGAATGCCTCAAATGAGTCCCTTCATGGCTCATGTGGGCTTGATGTGGCTTCATGGCTCAACCAAAATGATTTCATTCTACTTAAATTTACCCAATCTTCAATTTTCCAAATTTTCAATTTTTGACCCCTGGGACCCTACACCCGCCTAACCTACCCAAAGCCCTTGGAATTACCCAAATTTTTCAAAATCACCTAAATTACCCAAAATTCCCCAAAATCAATCCCAGACATTTCCACATCACTCAAATTGATCATCCATACCCAAAAATACCAAAAATTCCAAAAATACCTCCCAATACCCTCCAAATACCCAAAATACCCCTCTTAACCCAAAATCCCAAAAATTCAGAAAATTCCCAGAAAATTCCAAAAAATCTCAAATATTCCTAATTTCATTTTGTTCAACTACACCATGGGCCAATTTTGTCAATTTACCCTACTTTTGTTAAAACCCCCAATTTGACCCATTTTAACCCTAAGTGAACCCAATGTCAAACCAAACCTATCCAATTGACCCAAATTCTGGTCCAATTCAATTCTAAACCTCAATTCAACATTCCCAACACCAATCTAGACTAAATCCAAGTCCAATTTGATTGACATTTGGATCCAATTTCACTTTTGGCCTTAAAGCCCAATTTGTACCCATGACCCAAACCTAACCCAAACTCACCCAATTCAACTCCAATTAACCCCAAATCTTCTCTAAATCTTCCTTAGCATCCCCACAAGCAAAACACTAACATGATTTGACCAAAATTTAGACCCAAACCCCACTCTAATTCAACCCAAAGCTAAAAGGCCCAATTTTGACCTAAACCCAAACCTAACCCAAATGAGCCCAAACCCCAAAATCAAAGCCCAACCAAAGTCAAAACCTCTTTGAAACACTCCCATAAACATTTCTCAACATTAATTTTACATCAATTTTAACCCTAGCCCAACATTGGCCCAACTTGGCCCACTTGGAACAATATTGGCCCATTCACCAAAAGAACCCAAATTCAACCCAATTCAAACCCAAATCACCCCCAATTTGCTTCAAGTCACTCATGACACATCCATGAGCTAAACCCAACAATTATTTGGCCCAAGCCTTTACCAAAATTTCATCCCAAAATCCATTTTAAAATTCAAAAGCCCACTTTCCTAAACCATTTTAAAAGCCCATCTAAAACCATTTCAAAAAGCCCAAAATCTACCCTAAAGCCCACATGACATCTCCACTTGCCATCCACTTAATAAAAGCCATTCCCTAAGTTCTAATCCCATCATCAAATAATTCCAAATCACCCCTAAATACCAAAATTTTTCTTAAATCTATTTCCATGAAATTGACTCCACTTTTCCCAAGCCAAAGGTGAGCCATGCAAGCCATGGACAAGCCACATGAAGCCATGTAAGGCTTGACATGTGATCAAGCCATTAATGGCAAAAGGAGGGCCCCCTTTCCTAATCCTTCTTAAACCCTTTTTTACCTTAAGCATGTCACACACTAAACCATGCTTAGCCACCTCATCATGGATGGAGACCACACCATTCTCTCTGGTCGACCCAAGTGATCCTTTTCAGCCCAAGACCAGGCCTTGGGTGGTGAACCTAGCCCAAAATCATGGGTTGACTCATTTGAACCCAAAATGGTCTTTCCCCCATTCCATTTCAATCCAAGCTCTTTACACATGGCAATTGCCAATTGCTTGCACCAAGTCCCAGTCCTGACCCACCTGACCTAGAGGGTGACCCATGCCTGGCCGGCCGGCCACCAAGCCGCCGGAAAACACCATGGCCGAGAGCTCACATGTGAGCCAACTTTGGAATTCTCCCTCGCCGAGCCGCCCCATCCCCAGTGGCCATTGTAGCTGTTCTTCTCTTGCCAAGAGCAGCTCGATCCCAAGCCCTAACTCTCCACGGAGGCCCTCCACCCTCTCCTATTTAAACACCACCCTTCTCGGCCATGAGAGGTACTGAAACAAACCTTAAGGAAACTCTGCCAAAATTGTTCCAGACTACTCCCCATACACAGAGCACTTGATCCCCACTGAAATCCCCGGCCATTTCTTCTCCGTGAGCTCAATTTCGAGTCGAAATCCAAGCCCAAAACCAGGAAACTTCTCCACGGTGAGCCAATCCCCAAATTGATTGGTTCTACACCTTCACCGGACCAAGGGAAGGTGTCCACCAAGCAAAAGCCCCATCTCCGAGGCCACCCAGGTTGCTCCAGCCTCCAAGCTTTGTGATCGAGCTGTGGTCGAAATCCTACCTGGGCAATTCACCGGACCGGAGACTTCATCCGGAGCTTGCGGGATCCAATCGAAGGTGAAATAACCCTCAGATCGAAGCCACACTTCTTTGAGCAAAGGTATGGCCTCACTCTTCTTCCCGAGCTTCTGAACATTCTCCATTTTTATTGCGTAAATTTCATCCCACATAAACCGTATGGATGTGTTCCTCTTCTCAAGACGAATCCATAGAGCATAAGAACACAAAAATCCATCGAGTATCGAGTGAGATCTTAGGGATTTAGTGTGGACGGCTCTTGGGTGAGGACGCTCGGGGATGATGAACGGATGCCGTCCATTCAACACGCGCGGATGGACGGCTCAGATGGCGTCGGACCAGGAGATGGTACGTGAACCGCGGGACCCGGAGCGCTGAGTCAGATGGCGGCGTCGAATGGGAGCGCGACGCGTGTGCATTCGGAGCTGCCGAGGTTGACGCGGCGCCGCGTGGATAAATAGAAAATTAGGGATATTTTCTATTTATTTAATTCCCTAAACTTGGAAAATTCATAACTTTGTGTAGGAAAATCATAAAAATAAAATAAAAATACCTTCTTGCTCAGTGAACAGAGGAGAATAATGTGAAAAAGAAATTATTTAATTTCATCAAGTATTTTATTTTTAATAATTTATTTACTCTCTGCATATTTTTAATTCTCCATGCATGTATACAATTCACCATGGCATGAGACCATAGGGCTTTTGAAGCCTCCGAATGTGGGAACATTCCCTGAATTTTCCAAAGTCGGAGGCCATCCCTATGAAAAGTTATTGATTTTTCAAATTCATGTTACTGTTTTGAGTATTTTAATTCCAATAAATAGCATGTTGTGAAATAAATTCTAGGAAAATTTGGTGATGTTCCTTATGACCAGAGGACCCTAGGAAAAATAGGTTTTGAGTTAGTTCATTTAAAACAACCCTAATTGGCTTAAACACGCAAAATGGATCCCTAATTAATTAGAGCTAACCATACATCAAATTGACTTGAAATCAATTCTCCATTGACCTTTAGGATCAGAGGAGCCCACCATAAAAATTTGAGGTCAATTGGACTTGGTTAGCATTACTAAATGGGTTGATTAAGCCATTTAGTCAATTTGAACTTTAAAAATTCATAACTTTCAAAATATCTTTCAAAAATTTACCAAATTGGTTTTGGAGCCTCTCTGATATTAGTGTAATTTAAGAAAATTAAAATTTCAATTTTCTAAAAAAGTTGATTTTTAATTGTATTTTAATATTTTTTAATAATTTAAAAATAATAAAAATCACAAAAAATAATAAAATTCACCAAAATGTCACATTTTGAATTTTAATCACTTAGGAACAAACCCCATATTTTTCTTAGGTCTATTTAATGAGATATTAAATTTTAAAGCTCTAGGGTATTTTTAAAATTAAAAAAATGTATTTTCTAGCATTTTCACCAAAATAATTATAATAAATCAAAGAAAAATTAGAAAATTGCAAAAATTAATTCTCTGGTTTCCTTGTTATCAGAGAGATTTTTGAAAAATATAAAATTCATTTTTCAACATTTATTTTATTTTTAAATTAATTAACACTCCAAAACTTAAAATAATTATAATAAAAATAATATAATTCAAAAAATCACCAAAATTGGTACAAGTGGTCCGCTAGTCATTAGGAATGTCCCCTAATTTTCTTAATGATAGAAACTTTTCCTTGGTCATGTTATTAAATTTTCCTTGGAAATCTCTATTTTCTACCAAAAATAATTATATAAATAAATTAAATATAGAAAAATCACATTTTCTCCTCTCATGTCTTTATTGACATATGAGTGAAGTCACATAAAAATTTCAAGTTTATTTGAGCTCAATTTAGTGAGTTATGAAATTATTAAGCTTAAAGGGCAAAATGGTAATTAAAATTTTAATCATTAATTAAAACTTTAGGTTTAATAAAAAATTAACAAATAAAATATTTGATCCTAATCTGATTTGGATGATTGAAACTTAAATAATTAAAGGGTAGAAACCCATTAAGCAATTTAAAATAATTAAACCTTAATTAAATAATTGATTAAATTTGGAAGAATAATAAAATTGGGATTATTAAAATAGGGATATTATTAGGAAGAGATTTATTCTTTAATTTAAAAATCCCTAAATTAATTATATCATTAATATTCAATTCTTAAATAAAATGATAACTCAAATTTAAAATATTAAAAGACTTAATCATTAAACTAAAAAACTCTTTTAAAATTTCAATCAAAATTAAAAATAAAATTAAATTAAAAATTAAATTAAATTAAGTAAATTAAATTAAATTAAATTAAATTAAATTAATTCAAATTAAATCAAAGATTAATTGAATTAAATTAAATTGAATTGAATTAAATTAAATTAAAATTAAAAGTTGAATTAAATTAAAGATTAAATTAAATTAAACTAAATAAACAAATTAAATTAAATTAAATGAATTAAATTAAATTAAATTAAATTAAGTTAAAACAAATCAAATTAAATTAAATTAAATTAAATTAAATTAAATTAAATTAAATTAAATTAAATTAAATCAAATTAAATTAAAATTAAATCAAATCAAATTAAATCAATTTAACATCAAATCAAACTAAATTGAATTAAATTAAATTAAATTAAATTAAATTAAATTAAATTAAATTAAATGGAATTAAACATCACCTAAGACATAAAGAAATTAAATAAATCAACTTGAACACTATTCCAAATTTAAACCCATTAATTGAATTCAAACTAAATCACAAACCATTTGAACACCAACTTACCCTCGAAAGCTTTAGTTGTCATAACTCCTAAACAGAATATTAAATGAAATGTTACTTCACTTATAGGACATTCAAACATCCTAGTTCACTGAGTAAGATAATAACAAAACTTAACTAAACCTCGGACGATTAATTCATTTGTATAATTAAATTCATTTGGACTTAAAACAATCTCAGCAATATTGAAAAGATGTTTAAGATTCTTCTTAAGCACTTCCTCAATATGACGGGATGTTTATAAGAACAACTAAACTTAATTGTTCTTTGATGAAGAAAATCGTCCTCAAACCAAAACACAAGAACCTAGATGTCGTAGGAGATGACTAGCTATAGGATTAGAAACTTGGTAGAAAACCATAACCCTTCCCTTAGCTTTACCTAGGAACTTGTTTAAATATTCTAATTGTGTTTTAAGTGCAGCTTGGGATGACGGGAAGACCCTCCAGGTACGCTTTTATTTTATTGCAATTTACTTTCTTGTAATTTACATTATTGCAATTTATTTAACCTCGTTGCACTTACTTTTCTTGCATGATAAATAATTGTTGCATGAAAACCCACACCTTTAGGATAGTCCCTAAAACTGAAACCAAAACTAAGTTAAAAGTTATTGCAAGATAAAATTCACCGCCACAACATTTCAAAATATAAAACAACTAAAAATTTAATCACAAACAGAACACAAAACTACAATTACAACTAAATTAAAACGTCCTGTTGGATGATCGGGAATACCTCGGATGATGTAACCTCGTGTTGCTAACGGGATTTCCCACGGTCTAAATGAAAGTGTGGAACTCATTCAGTTGAGTTTAGCAAATTCATCTGGACTAAGTGAATCCGATAAAAATAATGATGCCGGAAGGATGGAACCGTGTGATCTTAACCGGTGTCGTTATAATCAACTTTAAGATTTGTTTTAATTAAAATATTGAAAAACACTTGGATTTTAAGATTTTCTCTAAACCAAAACACTTTTCTCATCTCCTGATTTATGACTTCTAAAACTAAACCTCTGCAACAACAAGGAGCTCGGAGCATGGTGGGCAGCACGGCCATCGTCGTCAGCAAAACTTGAATCTACATCAGCAAAACTTTCCTAGAATTAAATAACAAAGCCATAGGACTTCGAGGTAGTTTGCCTAGTGCAACATAAATCCTCAACTCTTCGTTAGGCATTTGCATTGCAACTTGAGCCCTAACCGGTCTTAGGATTCCGAGGTAGTCGTCTGATACAACATAAACCCTCACATCTTCGAGGCTGTTTGTATGATTCTATCATATAAATATAAGCCCTAATTAACTAAAATTGACAAGATCAAAACATTAAATAAATATTAGGACTTTCCTAAATTCAAGCCAAACAATAGGATAGTCGGGAAATTACCGAAGCTCACTTCGAATCTGTGATTTCTCCTACCTTTCTTCCTTTGAATTCTCAAAACAAAATGTTCAAAATTTGATCCATTCCCTATTGAAATTCCAAAATTCAATCCTTTGAAAACTTAAACTTTGAAATTCTTGAGAGCAGAATTATTGATTATTATCGAGAGTTTTCTTAGGTGATTCCCGTCACTTAAGATGTAATTAACTATAGGGGCTTGCCCTTATAGGGAATTTTAAAGAACCTGAGTAATATAAACCTCGTTTAATGCTTTCATGTTAAGCGGGGAATTTGTCGGCTTATAAAATTGGTTCGCGGACCAAACGGATGTCACAAATCTTCTAGTTTATTTAATCGAGCCCCACCATCAAGCAGTGCGTCTATCCTTAGGGATAGATACACGGTTTGTGGTGCGGTGCTCCTTTATATAAACTATTTGGGATGTGAGATCGGTTTGATTTCATATCTTAAAATCTTCAAATTTAAAATTATTTTTAAAATCAAATACTACTTTTCAAATTATTTATTTAAACTAAATTAAAAATTCGCCGACAACTTCTGTTAGGCGACCCCTTTTCAAAATAAAACACATAACCTAAAAATAAGCCGTACAACTTCTGGCGACTCCGCTGGGGACAATTCCTCTCTCCATTTTAATCAAATAATTCTGCTTTCAAAATTCGGTAGTGTATCCATGTCCTTAATGGGTCAAACTACCCTTCTTTTCGTTGGAATACTATGTTCATTTCTACCTTGAACAAGTATAACCAACATTCTCTCGGATTTAGGAGCCACTGTTTAGACACCCCTAAACAGAGAGGTTCCGAGATCCTTTTACCTCATTTCTGAGGTGGGGTGGACCCCCAATAGGTGTTAGTTTAGGAGTGATCCTTCGAGTCGAGAAGTCTTGCATAAGACTTTCTTTTCCTTTCCAACTATGAATCAGATTCCTTACCTTCTCTACACCTTTGAACATTCCGTTCTAAATAAACAAACCCTTTCATAAATGATTCTTTTAACAAATGATTCCTTCTTATAAATACATGAACAAGAATGTGTTCGGACTCTTTTCAATTCCTTTCTTTTCGTCCTAAAGAAAAGAAGCATAACTCGGGACCGACAACCGTAATCTACCCCGAGAAATGGAAGCCCCAAAGCTGATTTTCTTCTTCACCAATGGACTGGACTTCGCTGTCTATAAGGATGAGCTGCCCGACAATGGGATCATCCGGTTTGGATAAGGATTTGAAAACACGAATGTCAAGATCACCGATGTTTCCCTTTTTGCACTGACAAACAAAGTATCTGAAGCTAAGAAGCCGCCGATCGAGTTCAACCTCAGGTCAACCCAAGAGTTTCCTCCCCGCAAAAGATCCCGATCGGAGGAGTATCGTCGTCCGCAGAGGACTGTTCTTACTACCCCCACTGGTCTAGTTGTTTCCGCACCTACCCCGACTTTTGCCAAATTAAAGGGGAAAGAAATCCAGAATTATGGTGAACCTGTTACCGTGGAGGGTACAGAGCTTCCTGTGAGACCTTCTGTTTTTGAAATCGGGTCCAGCTCAAGAATTCCATCACTCACAAGGACCCAAAGAAGAAACAGAAGTAGAAGGATCGCTAGAGAAGCCGTAGCCGCCGAAATTGCTTTCCCGGAGGAAATCCCGAACCGCCCGAATATACACCGCTGCTCGAATACATACCACTTTTGGGAGGAAGCAGGTTCCATCCCCTCTCCGCCGCAGAGGATGAAGAAAATGTTCGCAAGATTGCTGCCGCATTGCCTCAGCCCGCATATTACAACGATAGCCGCAAGAAAAGGACTAGAACTACGCCGTTTGCTCGACTGCAAACTTTGATAGAGAAGCTAGCAAAGAAGGAAAAGTGCCCTGTATCAGAAAGTTTAAGAAGGATGGGGCGGGTGCCAGTCAAATCCCGTCTTGGGCCCCGAGTAGAACCCGCCATCGTGACAGAAAAGCCAAGTAAAAGAATGAAGGCTAGTCCGCCTGTCGTCGTCTCAGGATTACAGATTAGGGAGGATACCACCTTCCAGCATTTGGGCCGACGTACAATCCGGTCCTAGACCTTCCGGCTCGCTAGAAGGATGGTATGGCGTCCCACTACCGGGCGCTAAGATCGAAACAACGGCCCGAGAAGGAAAGTCTCGTCGGGAGACTCGAATCCGAAGAAAGCACCACCGCGGTAAAGGGGACTCGTGAGAAGGGGACCCGGCAGCCTATCGCACGACAACCGCGAGGACGCACGTAAAGGCCCGCTAGAAGATGCCATGGAAAAGCTGAGAACCGATATCCGACGATTAGCAAAAGAAAGAGAAGAGAAATTCGGAGACGAGATCGATTCATCGAATTCATGGACGACGAATATGCGGAAATCAACATGGTCGAAACACGAGCTTCATCGACTTCACAAGGTGCTCCCGGCAGCCGCAGAAGAGAGGAGCCGAAGTGATGAGAAGACAGCTTCAAGAGAAAGACGACACGATTGCCCAAATGGCGAAGAGGATGGAAGAGATGGCCGTAGCTCTAGCCACTCTCCGCAGTCAAGTGCAACCCCAAAGAGAGACACCCCCGGAGGTCATTCACATCGTGGACGGAGGAAAGGATATTACATCCGTCAACGGGGATGATCGGCTAAAGAAAGATACAACACGAGTATGATTCCGAAAAGGATATCAAGAGCTTGGTGGAATAGCGAGTGCGAGAAGCCTTAGCACAATCAAAGAGCGGGACATCCATTCGGACGGCAGACCTTACCCGGAAGATTTCGACGCTGTCCAAGCACCCAAAGGCTTCGTACCACCTCTCGTTTAAGACCTTCGATGGAACCGGAACCCCCGACAGGCATGTTGCACACTTTCGTGCCGCTTGTTGCAATGCTACGGGAGCGATGCATTACTCTTCCGACGAGCTCGTCGGCGACTCGTCGTGATCGCCTTCGACTGGTATGCAGAATTACCTAATGGTTCGGTGAAAACGTTCTCAGAACTAGAGAACCTCTTCATCAAGCGATTCGCCGGAGCTCAGCACCACATCACTATAGGTGATTTAGTGGTAGAGAAACAGAAGACGAACGAAACTTTGGTGGATTACATACTTCGATGGAGGAACTTAAGCATTAAGTGTGAACCACAACTACAAGAACAACATGCAGTCGACATTTTACTTAAAAGCATTCACGGCCCGATAGCACTTATCCTCAAAGGATTCAATATTAAGACTTTCGAGAAGTTGTTAAGCAAGGCCGGGAGCTTGCAAGAGGAGGCGAAGCAATTAAGTTTCGCTGACAAGACGGACAAGCAAAAGCCTGTGAAGACTTTTGAAAAGAAATCTGGAATCGTTGCAGCAGTTGACAAAGGCAAGCAACCTATACAAATATCATCCGAATGGCCGCAGCAACCTCAACAGAATTACCAGCAACCCCGTGTTAACCTCATTTTTGATGAGGTCTTCCCTTCTTCTTTTTAGTGCTTAGGATCTAGCCTTAGGCTTTTTCTTTTGACTATCTTAGAGGACTAGAATTGGGACCCGCCTTTTAGAAATTCAAACCACTTCTAAACTCCCTGCAAACTCCACAAACTTGACTATAGACCCCTAATCACCTAGAGGGTTGAAATCAAATGTGGAAGTTTAAAGGATGAGTTCCTATAGGACTCTTTGGCCTTAGACTCGTCCCGGTGGCTCGGTCCGGTGAAGGGGCCGACTTACACTACACTTACACACTACATTTCCACACACTTCCTAAAACCACACCCATACCCAACTTAACCTCCCGACTCATGTGGGTGATTCACATGGATGGTCCTTAACCCCTAAGCCCTTAGGCAAGAGGGTTAGGAACAACATAGTGAATGCCTCAAATGAGTCCTTTCATGGCTCATATGGGTTTGAAATGGCTTCATGGCTCAACCAAAATGATTTCTTTCCACCTAAATTCACCCAATCTCCAATTTCCCAAATTTTCAATTTTTGACCCCCGAGACCCTACACCTACTAAACCTACCCAAAACCCTCAAATTACCCAAATTTTTGCAAAATTTCCAAATTACCCAAAATTTTCCAAAATCAATCCCAAACATCTCCACATCACTCAAATTGATCATCCATACCCAAAAATACCAAAGATTCCAAAAATACCCCCAATACCCTCCAAATAACCCAAAATACCCTTCTTGGCCTAAAAATCCAAAAATTCAGAAAATTCCCAAAAAATTCCAGAAAATCCTAAATATTCCCAATTTCATTTTGTCCAACTACACCATGGGCCAATTTTGTCAATTTACCCTACTTTTGTCAAAACCCCCAAATTGACCCATTTTAACCCAAAGTGGACCCAATGTTAAACCAAACCTATCCAATTGACCAAAATTCTGGTCCAATTCAATTCTAAACTTCAATCCAACATTCCCAATACCAATTTAGACCAAATCCAAGTCCAATTTGATTGACATTTGGATCCAATCTCACTTTTGGCCTTAAAGCCCATTTTTGACCTAAACCCAAACCTAACCCAAATTCAACCCAATTCAAATCCAAATCACCCCCAATTTGTTTCAAATCACTCATGACACATCCATGAGCTAAACCCAACAATTATTTGGCCCAACCTCTTTACAAAATTCCCATCCATAAATTCATTTTCAAAACTTAAAAGGCTCATTCCTTAAACCATTTTAAAAGCCCACTTCCACCAAATCCAAAACCCCAAAAATTCTTCCAAAGCCCATATGACATTTCCCCTCATCATATTTTCAATTAAAATCATCCCTAAGTCCTAAACCAATCATCAAATAATTCTAAATGAAGCTTCATCCAAATTTCCACCAAATTATCCAAAATCCTTAAAATCCTTTTTTATGAAATCGACCAAACCTTTTCCCAAGCCAAATGGAGCCATGGAGCCATGCACAAGCCATATGCAAGCCATGAGAGCCTCTTTACATGTCACCATGCCATTTTGGGCAAAAGGAGGAGGCTCTTTCCTTAATTCCTAAAGGTGATTAACCACTTCCATGATTCCACTAAACCATGCTTAAGCCTAATCGTGCTTGGATGGTGACTTAACCCTACCGATTATGCTCGAGCCAAATCACTTTTCCCTCAGCCAAAACCAGGCCTTGGGTGGTGCACCTAGCCCAAATGGGTGGGTTGACCCATTTAGGTTCAAATTTAGCCATGCCCACATTCCACTTTGAATCAAAGCCTTTACACATGGCATTTGCCAATTGCCTACACTAAACCCCAGCCCCGACCCACCCGACCAAGATGGTGACCATTGCTCGGCCGGCCGGCCACCAGTGCCGCCGGAAAACACCATGGCCGAGAGCTCACATGTGAGCCAACATTGAAATTCTCACTTGCTGAGCCGCCCCATCCCCGCGTGGCTACCATGGCCGATCTTCTCCTCACCGTAGCAAACTCGATCCCAAGCCCTAACTCCCCCGGAGGCCCCCCGACCAGCTCTATTTAAGCTCCACCCCTCTCGGCCATGAGAGGAGCTAAGCACAAACCTTGCCAAAACTCGCCAAAATTGTTCCGGACCCTTCTCCATCCTTAGAGCACTTGATCCCCAGTGAAATCCCCCCGCCATTTCTCCTCTCGTAAGCTCAATTTCGGAGTCGAAATTCCACCCAAAACCAGGACACTTCTCCACAATGAGCCAATTCCCAAATTGATTGGCTCTACACCTTCACCGTACCAAGAGAAGGTGTCCACCATCAAAAGCCCCATCTCCGAGGCCACCTGAGTTGCTCCAGCCTCCAAGCTTTGTGATCGGGCTTGGTCGAAATCATATCCGTACAATTCACCGGACCGTGAGACTTCATCTCGGAGCTTCGCTGGGATCCAATCGAAGGTGCAACAACTCTCGATTGAAGCCACACTTCTCTGAGCCAAGGTATGAGCTAATTCTTCATCCCGAGCTTCTGGAGAATCTCTATTTCAAATGCCTTAGTTTCAATACATGTTAACCGTATAGATGTGTTCGTCTCTTCAAGACGAATCCATAGAGCATAAGAACGTAAAAATCCATTGAGAATCGAGTGAGATCTTAGTGGATTTAGTGTGGACGGCTCTCGGGTGAGAACACTTGGGGACGATGAACGGATGCCGTCCATTCAATACACGCGCGGACGAACGGCTCGGATGGCGTCGGACCGTGAAACGGTGCGAGAACCGCGGGGCCCGGGCTGCTGACTCAAGTGGCGGCGTCGAATGGGAGCGCGCCGCGTGGCCTTTCGGAGCTGCCGAGGATGCGTTGGCGCCGCGTGGATAAATAGAAAATTAGGGTATTTTCTTATTTATTTAATTCCCTAAACTTCAAAAATTCATATCTCTGTGTAGGAAAATCATAAAAATAAAATAAAAATACCCTCTTGCTCAGTGAACAGAGGAGAATAATGTGGAAAAGAAATCATTTAATTTCATCAAATATTTTATTTTTTATAATTTATTTACTCTCTGCATTGTTTTAATTCTCCATGCATGCATACAATTCACCATGGCATGAGACCATAGGGCTTTTGAAGCCTCCGAATTTGGGAACATTCCCTGAATTTTCCAAAGTCGAGGCCATCCCTATGAAGAGTTCTTGATTTTTCAAGTTCGAGTCATCTGTTTTGAGTATTTTAATTCCAGTAAATAGCATGTTGTGAAATAAATTCTAGGAAAATTTGGTGATGTTCCTTATGACCAGAGAACCCTAGGAAAAATAGGTTTTGACTTAGTTCATTTAAAACAACCCTAATTGGCTTAAACACCCAAAATAGGTCTTTAATTAGTTGGAATTAACCAGGCATCAAATTGACTTGAAATCAATTCCCCACTAACCTTTAGGATCAGAGGAACCCACCATAAAAATTTGAGGTCAATTGGACTTGGTTAACCCCACTAATTGGGTTGATTAAGTCACTTAGCCATTTTAAGCTTTAAAAATTCATAACTTTTAAAATACCTTTCAAAAATTCACCAAATTGGTTTTGGAGCCTCTCTGATATCAGGGGAACCTAAGAAAATTAAAATTTCAATTTTCTAAAAAAGTTGATTTTTAATAATATTTTAATATTTTTAATAAAAAAAATAATAAAAATCACAAAAATAATAAAATTCACCAAAATGTCACATTTTGAATTTTAATCACTTAGGAACAAATCCCACATTTTTCCTAGGTCTATTTAGTGAGATATTGAATTTTAAAGCCCTAGGGTAATTTTTAAAATTAAAAAAATGTATTTTCTAGCATTTTCACTAAAATAATTATAATAAATCATAGAAAAATCAGAAAATTGCAAAATTTATTTCTCTGGTTTCCTTGATATTAGAGAGATTTTTGAAAAATATAAAATCCATTTTTCAACATTTATTTTATTTTTTAAATTAATTAACACTCCAAAACTCAAAATAATTATAATAAAAATAATATAATTCAAAAAATCACCAAAATTGGTCCAAGTGCTTCTCTGGTCATTAGAAATGTCCCCTAATTTTCTTAAGGACAGAAACTTTCCTTTGGTCATGTTATCAAATTTTCCTTGAAAATCTCTATTTTTCACCAAAAATAATTATATAAATAAATTAAATACAGAAAAATCACATTTTCTCCTCTCATGTCTTTATTGATATATGAGTGAAGTCACATAAAAATTTCAAGTTCATTTAAGTTCAATTTAGTGAGTTATGAAATTATTAAGCTTAAGGGGTAAAATGGTAATTAAACTTTCAACCCTTAATTAAAACTTTAGGTTTAATAAAAAAATCAACAAGTAAAACATTTGATCTTAATCTGATTTGGATGATTGAAATTTAAATAATTAAAGGGTTGAAACTCATTAAACAAATTTTAAAATAATTAAACTTTAATTAAATAATAGATTAAATTTGGAAGAATAATAAAATTGGAATTATTAAAATAAGGGATATTTATTAGGAAGAGATTTATTCTTTAATTTAAAAAATCCCTAAACTAATTATATCATTAACATTTAACTCTTAATTAAAATGATAACTCAAATTTAAAATATTAAAAGACTTAATTAAATCATTAAACTCTTTTAAAATCTCAATTAAAATTATAAATTAAATTAAATTAAATTAAATTAAATAATTAAATTAAATTAAATTAAATAAATTAAATTAAATTAAATTAAATTAAAATTAAATTAAATTAAATTAAATTAAAATTAAATTAAAATTAAATTAAATTAAATAAATTAAATTAAATTAAATAATTAAATTAAATTAAATTAGATTAAATTAAATTAAATTAAAATTAAATTAAATTAAATTAAATTAAATTAAATAATTAAATTAAATTAAATTAAATTAAATTAAATTAAATTAAAATTAAATTAAATTAAATTAAATTAAATTAAATTTAATTAAATCAAATTGAATTAAAATCAAATCAAATCAAATTAAATTAATTCAACATCAAATCAAACTCAATTAAATTAAATTAAATTAAATATAAAATAACTTGAACACTATTCCAAATTTAAACCCTTTAACTTAAATCAAATCATTTGGAATACCAATTTACCCTTGAAAGTTTTAGTTATCATAACTCCTAAACAGAACATCAAATGAAGTGTTACCTCACTCATAGGATATTCAAATGTCCTAGTTCACTGAGCAAGTTAACAAAACTTGAAAACCTCGGACGATCGATTCATTTATATAATTAAATTCATTTGGACTTAAAACAATCCTGGAAATATTGAAAAGATGTTTAAGATTCTTCTTAAGCACTTCCTCAATATGATAGGATATTTATAAGAACAATCGGACTTAATTGTCCTTTCGATGAAGAAAATCGTCCTCAAACAAAAACACAAAGAACCTAGACGTCATAGGAGATGACTAGCTATAGGATTAGGAATTTGGTAGAAAACCATAACCCTTCCCTTAGCTTTACCTAGGAACTTGCTTAAATATTCTAATTGTGTTTTAAGTGCAGCTTGGGATGACGGGAAGACCCTCCAGGTACGCTTTTATTTTTATTGCAATTTACTTTCTTGCAATTTACATTCCTGCAATTTACTTTCTTACAAATGTACTTTATTTTTCTTGCATGATAAAACAACAGTTGCATGAAGACCCACACCTTTAGGATAGTCCCTAAAATTGAAACCAAAACTAAGTTAAAAGTCATTGCAAGATAAAAATCACCGCCACAACATTTCAAAATATAAAACAATTCAAAATTTAATCACAAACAGAACACAAAACTACAATTACAACTAAATTAAAACGTCCTGTTGGATGATCGGGAATACCTCGGATGATGTAACCTACGTGTTGCTAACGGGATTTCCCACGGCCTAAATGAAAGTGTGGAACTCATTCAGTCGAGTTTAGCAAATTCATCCTGGACTAAGTGAATCCGATAAAAATAATGATACCGGAAGGATGGAACCGTGGGATCTTAACCGGTGTCGTTATAATCAACTTTAAGATTTGTTTTAATCAAAATACAAAACACTTGGAAATTAAGACTTCTCTAAACCAAAACACTTTTCTCATCTCCCTGATTTATGATTTCTAAAACTAAACCTCTGCAACAACAAGGAGCTTGGAGCATGGTGGGCAAGACGACCATCGTCGTCAGCAAAACTCGAACCTACTTCAACAAAACTTTCCTAGAATTAAATAACCAAGCCATAGGACTTCGAGGTAGCTTGCCTAATGCAACATAAATCCTCAACCTCTTTGTTAGGCATTTGCATTGCAAATTAAGCCCTAACCGGTCTTAGGATTCCGAGGTAGTCGTCCGATACGACAATAAACCCTCACATCTTCTGAAGCTATTTGTTTGATTTTATCATACAAATATAAGCCCTAATTAATTAAAATTGGCAAGATTGAAATACTAAATAAACATTAGGACTTTCCTAAATTCAAGCCAAACGATAGGATAGTCGGGAAATTACCGAAGTTCACTTCGAATCGCTGATTTCTCCTACCTTTCTTCCTTTGGATTCACAAAACAAAATGTTCCAAAGTTTGATCCATTCCCTATCGAAATTCCAAAATTCAATCTTTGAAAACCTTAAACTTTGAAATTCTCGAGAGCAGAATTATTGATTATTATCGAGAGTTTTCTTAGGTGATTCCCGTCACTTAAGATGTAATTAACTATAGGGGCTTGCCCTTATAGGGAATTTTAAAGAACCTGTGTAATATAAACCCCGTTTGATACTTTCATATTAAGCGAGGAATTTGTCGGCTTATAAAATTGGTTCGCATACCAAACGGATGTCACAAAACTTCTAGTTTATTTGATCGAGCCCCACCCTCAAGCAGTGTGTCTATCCTTAGGGATAGATACACGGTTTGTGGTGCGGTGCTCGTTTATATAAACTATTTGGGATGTGAGATCGGTTTAATCTCATATCTTAAAACTTTCAAACTTAAAATTATTTTCAAAGTCAAATACTACTTTCTAAATTATATATATATATTTAAATTAAATTTAAAATTTAAATTCGCCGACAAATTCTGTTAGGCGACCCCTTTTAAAATACAACACAACCTAAAAAATATGCCGACAGACTTCTGGCGACTCCGCTGGGGATGATTCCTCTCTCCATTATAATCAAATAATTCTGCTTTCAAAAATCGGTAGGGTATCCATGTCCCTAATGGATCAAACTACCCTTCTTTCCGTTGGAATACTATGTTCATTTCTATCTTGAACAAGTATAGCCAACATTCTCTCGGATTTAGGAGCCACTCGTTTAGACACCCCTAAACGAGAGAGGTTCCGAGATCCTTTTACCTCATTTTCGAGGTGGGGTGGACCCCCGATAGGTGTTAGTTTAGGAGTGATCCTTCGAGTCGGGAAGTCCGGCTTAAGACTTTCTTTTCCTTTCCGAATCGGATTCCTTACCTTCTCTACACCTTTGAACATTCCGTTCTAAATAAACAAACCCTCTAATAAGTGATTCTTTTAACAAATGATTCTTTTTTATAAATACATGAACAAAGAATAAGTTCGGACTCTTTTTAATTCCTTTCTTTTCGTCCCGAAGAAAAGAAGCATAACTCGGACCGACAACCAGAGTCTACCTTGCAGAAATGGAAGCCCCGAAACTGATTTTCTCCTTCACCAACGGATCGGACTTCGCTGTCTATAAGGATGAGCTGCCCGACAATGGGGTCATCCGATTTGGACAGGGATTCGAAAACACGAACGTCAAGTTCACCGACGTCTCCCTCTTTGCACTGACGAACAAGGTATCTGAAGCTGAGGAACCACTGCTTGAGTTCAACCTTAGGTCGACCCAAGAGTTTCCTCCCCTGCAAAGGGTCCCGACTAGGAGGAGTACCGCCGTCCGCAGGAGGACCGTTCTTACGACCCCCACCGGTCTAGTTGTTTCGCACCTACCCCGACTTCGCCAAATCAAAGGGGAAAGAAATCCGGTAACTATGATAAACCCGTTACCGTGGAGGGTATGGATCTTCCCGTAAGACCTTCGTCTTCGAAATCGGGTCCAGTTCGAAGATTCCGTCGCCGACAAAGACCCAAAGAAGAAATAGAAATAGAAGGATCGCCGGGGAAGCCGTAGCCGCCGAGATTGCCTTCCTGGAGGAAATTCCGCAGTTGCCGTAATATACACCGCTACCGGAATATACACCACTCGCCCGACTACATACCACTTTTGGGAGGAAGCAGGTTCCATCCCCTCTCCGCCGCAGAGGATGAAGAGAATGTTCGCAAGATTGTCGCCACATTACCACGGCCCGCATACTACAACGATAACCGCAAGAAAAGAACCGGAACTACGCCGTTTGCTCGACTGCAAACTTTGGTAGAAAAGCTAGCAAGGAAGGAAAACTGCCCCGTGTCGGAAATTCTACGAAGGATAGGGCGGGTGCCGGTCAAATCCCGTCTTGGGCCTCGAGTAGAACCCGTCGTCATGATAGAAAAGCCAAGCAAGAGAATGAAGGCTAGCCCGCCTGTCGTAGTATCAGGATTACAGATTAGGGAGGATACCACCTTCCAGCATTTGGCCGACGGACCATCCGGTCCTAGACCTTCGTCGCTAGAAGGATGGTGTGGCGTCCCACTACGGGGCGACTGAGACTGAAACAGCAGCCCGAGAAAGAAAGTCTCGCCAGGAGGCTGGAATCTGAAGAAAGTGCTACTGCGATGAAGGGGACTCGTGAAAAAAGGACCCGGCAACCATCGCATGACAACCGCAAAGACACACAGAAAGCTCCGCTAGAAGATGCCATGGAAAAGTTGAGAACCGACATCCGACGGTTGGCAAAAGAAAGAGAAGAAAAGTTCGGAGATGAGATCGACTCATCGGAATTCATGGACAATGAATATGCGGAAATCAACATGGTTGAGACACGAGCTTCATCGGCTTCTCAAGGTGCTCCGCAGCATGCAGAAGAGAGGAGCCGGAACCGATGAAGAGACGACTTCGGAAAGGACGACACTATCGCTCAAATGGCGAAAAGGATGGAAGAGATGGCCGTAGCTCGGCCACTCTCCGCAGTCAAGTACAACCACATAGAGAGACACCCCGTAAGTCATTCACATCGTAGACGGAGGAAAGGAGATTACATCCGTCAATGGGGATGACCAGCGAAAAGGATACAAGCACAAAGTATGATCCCTGAAAAGGATATCAAGAACTTGGTAGAGCAGCAAGTGCGAGAAGCCTTAGCACAATCGAAGAGCGGGACATCCATTCGGACGGGTAGACCTTACCCAGAAGAATTCGACGCTGTCCAATACCCGAAAGGCTTCGTACCACCTCTGGTTTAAGACCTTCGACGGAACCGGGAACCCCCGACAAGCATGTTGCACACTTTCGTGCTAGTTGTTGCAATGCCGGCGGGAGCGATGCGCTACTCTTCCGACGGCTCGTTAGCAGTCTGTCGAGAATCGCCTTCGACCGGTATGCGAATTACCCAACGGTTCGGTGAAGACATTCTCGAGCTAGAGAGCCTCTTCATTAAGCGATTTGCCGGAGCTCGGCACCACATCACTATAGGTGATTTAGTGGTAGAGAAACAAAGGCCGAATGAAACTCTAGTGGATTACATACTTCGATGGAGAAATTTAAGCATGAAGTGTGAACCACAACCGCAAGAACAACATGCGATCGGCATCTTGCTTAAAAGCATTCACGGCCCGATAGCACTTCTCCTCAAGGGATTCACTATTAAGACTTTTGAGAAGTTGTTAAGCAAGGCCGGAAGCTTGCAAGAAGAGGCGAAGCAATTAAGTTTTGCCGACAAGAGGGACAAGCGAAGCCGGTGAAGACCTTCGAGAAGAAATCCGGGATCGTTGCAGCGAGCTGACAAAGGCAAACAACCGATGCAAATACCACCGAAACGGCCGCAGAGCAACCACAACAAAATTACCAGCAACCCCGGTCCAAGCTATCGGTCGTCTCCGCAAGTATGAACAACCGTCCCGTCCGCAACGTACATCGAGGGAGCTTCGAGCGAGAGAATATCCGTTCAAAAATGAAGCGGTACCGAAGATGTTCCGCAGCTTAATGAAAACTCCAGATTTCCAGCTGCCAGAGCCCAAAAGACCAGAGGAAGTCAACAAGAAAGGTGATCCCAACTTTTGCCCCTACCATCGGATGCTTGGGCACAAGATAGAAGACCGCATTACCTTCAAAAGTTGGCTCAATGACAACCTTCGGAAAGGAAATATAACAATCCCGAAGGAGTACATGAAGGAACCCCGTAAAGGAGGTTCCGTCAATGTTATCTCAACCGATCCCGTCATTCCGATAGATCCCTATGCAACCAACGATGGATGGATTACCGCTCGGACAAGGTCTTCGAAGAAGATTTTAGATAACATCCGAACCGCTTCGATGCGAGCTTCAATTCGTAGTTCGAGACCCGTTAAGCCGGTACTATCACTTGCGATAGAAGAACCACCTCGACAGGAGACAATCGAAGAGAAGAAGAAAATTGACGAAGAAGAGGGGACCGAGATTCCTAAGGCTAGACTAGGGGTCGCTTATCCTAGGATAGTTGTTTCCGATTCGGGGAGAAATCCCTCGAACCTCTCGATTTTGTATGATTATCTCGCTCACTTCGGTGGGATCATATAATGATAAGGGTGATGGCGTTGGCTACGTTTTGATCGTTTCTAACGATTACGTAACTAGCGACAATCCGGGCGTCGATTTCGATACCAACAACAATTCTCAAATCATACAAGATCTCGACGATCAAAATGACGAAGAAGGCATCCATCAAGGAGGCTACGAGAGTTCAACAAGCAACGGATCTATCTGTGAGTTTCGAGGAGCTCCAGTTACGATAGAGTTAGAGCCTTCAGATTTTGAAGATAATCCAGAAGAGCCAGTCATTCCGATTCAGGAGGAAACACCGACAAACTCAACACTAGATTCAGAAGAAATTACAGAAGTCAACCTAAGAAGTGGAAAAGTTCTACCTCCAAGAATGGGTCCAAAAGACAAAGGAAAGCGGTGGTTGTTCAAGAAGAACCAACCCCAGCGGAAGACATACCCGTTCGAGAAGAAGCCGAGACGCATGGAAACAAAGTGGACTACAACGTGCTAGCCCATCTTAGGAAACTACCGGCCAGACCGAGCATTTACGATGCTCTCATCTTATCAAAGGAGATGAGGGAAGCTCGATCAAGGCCTTACTTGATCCGGAAATTTGCTTAGCTCAAATGGCCGGAGATTCCTTAGATGAGGTTTGCTCGTTAAAGGAACAACGAGGTGTTACCTTCACGGACAATGACCTACTACTTGGGACGGCAGATCACAACCGACCGTTGTACATTTCGAGTTACAATCGGGAAGTTTACGCTCTCCGGAGTATTGGTGGATCCAGGAGCATCAATCAATATAATGAGTCTTCGAACACTAGCATACTTGGAAATTGATGCTCGTGAGCTCGAGGCCGACAAAATGTTATTAAGAGGATTCAACCGTAAAGGAGAAAGAGCCCTCGGGTCAATAACGCTATCGATGAAAACCGGTGACTTAGCAAAGACAACCGTAAAATTTCATATAATCGATTCGAAACGTCGTTCAACGCTCTATCGGGCCGACCATGGATACATGAAAACAGGATGGTACCATCATCTCCGCATCGGTGCATCAAATATTATGATGGAGGGGAACGAGTGCATCAAAGGCGACTTACAACCATTCTCCGTACATGAGATTGGGATCCATGAAGATGCGGCTTATTATGCACCGCCAAAGAAAACAATCTTCTCCGGAGATACCGTAACAAATGAAGCAAAGAGAGTTCATGACAACGAAGAACCTCGAAGTTCTAGTCCAACGAGCCACTCACCACTCCCTTCCGGCGAGATGGTGAAGGTTTCTCCACAACTCGCATCCGAGGTCGAGGCCGGGGACGAGGCCGTGGTAGAGACATTAGGACGAGTTGGACGAGAAAACCCGCCATCAATGTTGATTGGGAAGATAGTTCTGAAGAAGAAAAAGAAATCAAGCAAGAAGCAGCGACAATAAGTCGAAAGAAGCCGCAATACAAGATCTCCCTCGAAGATGAAAAGAACGAAGAATACAAATCAATGTACGAGAAGATTAACCACTACGTACATACTATGACCCTAACTCCGATCCATTCTAATAAGATCGAGGGTATGGAGGTCAAAGAGGTACGTAGTGACGGTGCAAAGCCGATCAAATTCTACCGCGGTGCTTCTTCCTCCAAAGCCGAAAATAATGTACAATTCGAAGATGTCACTTCATCAGAATTAATGGAATTACCTTTTGAGTGGTACTCTCCCTGTGTTCAAAATTTAATTCAACGTGGTTTCTTACCTCGACAATGGACAAAAGGCCAATCTCAACATTTTGAAAAGTTATGGAATAACTCCGGTCGTCCACCCAATTCAAAGTATGGACTCGGATTCGGCACAGTAGGGTCGGTTGACGATACCGAATTTTGCTTGGTTGTCACTTGCAAGTCCAATGAAAACCGCATGGAAACTACGTGACGAACTCGAAAATTTACAAATTGGAGACGCTCCACCGAATTCGAAGAAGAAATTAAATCCACAATAGATGAGTTAACGGAAGTTAACTTAGGTACTAACGAAGAGCCTAGACCTACCTTTGTTAGCTCCTTACTCAATAAAGAAGACTCCGAAGAAATAATCAAGTTATTAATGGAATTTAAAGACTCGTTTTGCTTGGAGCTACGATGAAATGCCGGGATTAGTTCCGGAGGTTGCAGTCCATAAGCTAGGAGTGGATCCTACTTCGTTCCAGTCGGACAAGGTCCCGGAAGAATGCGTCTAGAAATCGAACAACAAGTCATAGCCGAAGTTAAAAAGCTAATAGACGCTATATTTGTCCGTGAAGAACAATACCCGACCCGGTTAGCCAATGTGGTGCCAGTCGAAAGAAGAATAGTCGGATCGGAATTTGTGTGGACTTCGGAGATTTAAACAAGGCATGTCCAAAAGATGAATTCCCTCTACCGATTCCAGAACCGATGATCGATATTGCTTCGACACATGAAATATTCTCATTCATGGATGGATCTTCGGGATACAACCAGATAAAAATGGCTCCGGAAGATGAAAAGCTTACAAGCATTCGAACGCCGATCGGAGTATTTTGCTACACGTTGATGCCATTCGGATCGAAGAACGCAGGAGCAACTTACCAAAGAGCAATGACAAGAATTTTTGATGATCTCATCCACAATCAAGTCGAGTGCTACGTGGACGATGTCGTCATCAAAAGCAAAGCAAAGGAAAACCACTCGTATGATTTGAGAATTGTTTTCGAACGATTAAGACAATTTAACCTTAAGATGAATCCCTTAAAATGCGCCTTCGGCGTCACCTCCGGGAAATTCTTAGGATTCGTTGTCCGACATCGTGGAATTGAAATCGACTCGGAGAAGATTAAAGCCATCTTAGAAATGCCGCCTCCCAAAACCTTAAAACAACTACGATCTTTTCAAGGGAAATTGGCATATCTTCGACGCTTTATCTCAAACCTGTCAGGTAGGTGTCGACCTTTCTCGGCACTAGTTAAAAAGGACGCCAAATTTATTTGGGAAGAGAAATGCCGTAAGGCCTTCGAAGACATTAAACAATATTTAATGACACCTCCTGTCTTAGCAGCCCCGGCCTCGTGTAGACCGCCGATACTTTACACCGCGGCTTTAGATGACTCTCTCGGAGCCCCGTTAGCCTGTGTCAATGATGAGGGTAAAGAAAATGCTCTTTACTACTTAAGCCGTCGTTTACTTCCGACGGAAGTAAGGTATCCCGCAATTGAAAAGCATTGTTTGGCCCCGATCTTCGCCGCTCAAAAGCTCGTGCACTACATGCTTTCTCATAAGGTCAACTTGATTTCGAAGTTTAATCCATTGCAATACTTGATGACTCGTCCAACACTTTCCGGCGGACTTGCCGTATGGTCAATGATATTATTGCAATTCGATATAACTTTCGTGCCTCCGCGTGCCGTAAAGGGACAAGTCTTAGCAGACTTCCTCGCAAAGACACCCTTTGCCGGCCGAATCTCCTCTCAATGACGATCTCGCCGGATGAACAAATAATGAACCTAGAAGACCTCGACGATCGACGTTGGGAATTATATTTTGACGGAGCATCTTCAGCACACAAAGACGAAGAATCTCAAGTGATAGTGCCCAGTAAGGCAGGAATCGGGCTAATCTTTATAACACCGGAGCGGGGGATGTTAAGATACTCCTACCACTTGACGGAACCGTGTACAAACAACGAAGCGAATACGAAGCCCTCATAACGGGATTGGAATTAACCATTCAAATGGGGATAACGTACATCAACATCTACGGGGATTCACAGCTAATCATTCAACGGATCGCCGGACGATGACGAATTCTAAAGCCAAGACTCGAACAATACTTCCAAGTATGCCATACAATTGTTGGAACGATTCCAAATGTGACAATCTACAAAATTCCTAGAAAAGAGAATGCTTTAGCAGATGCTTTAGCCCGTCTCGCAAAAGAATTTGCTCGTTTGCAAGATGAATCAGTGGAAGTGTCGGTTCACGGACGTCGAGTCCTATCACGGCTCGACATGGACACAATACACAAATCGACAAAAGAAAAAGAATCAATTGCAGAAGGTGACGTAAAACACGAAGATTGGCGACGACCATCGATGACATACACTGCAAACAGAAAGCTACCGGACGATAGGTCGCCGGCCCATCGGATCAAGAAAAGAACTCTGTCCTACGCATTAATAAACAACACATTATACGAAGGTCTTTCGATCAAATGTGGCTAAGGTGCCTAAGCGGGTCCGAGGCCCGTGAAATTGTTAAAGAGGTGCATTCGGGACTCCGTGGCGCTCACCGCTCGGGTCCAAAAATGAAGATGAAAATTAAAAGACTAGGGTACTACCGGCCCTCGATGATGACCGACCGCATGAAAATCGCCAAGAGCCGTCACCAATGCCAAGTGCACGGAGTGGTTCTACACCAACCTCCAAATGTGCTACACCGACAATTGCGTCGTGGCCATTCGAATGTTGGGGCACGTATATAGTGGGTCCGATGGAACCACCATCTTCAAAAGGACATCGTTTCATTCTTGCGGCTACAGCATTACTTTTCCAAGTGGGCGAAGCAGTTCCACTTAGAGAAGTGAAAGCACACCACGTGCTGCAGCTTTTCAAGAACCAAGTTGTCTACCGTTTCGGAGTGCCGCGCAGATCATCTCGGATAATGAGTCGGCATTCGAAGCACACAAATCAACAATTTTGTCGAGAGACACGGAATCGACCGGCGATACTCAACAATTTACTACCCAAGAGCAAACGGCCTCGCCGAGGCTTTTAATAAAACTCTCGTTCAAATCTTAAAGAAAACCTCGGACGATAATAAGAGAAATTGGCACGAGAAATTGTTAGAAGCCTTATAGGCCTACCGGACAACCTTCGTAACTCCTACTCAAGCTACACCTTACGCTCCGGTGTATGGGTCCGAGGCAAGTGTTACCTTTAGAGGTTCGGCTTCCTTCACTCGTAATTGCGATTGCAAACAAGATCACGACGAAGAAAACGCCGTACTACGACTCGAAGAATTAGAAAGCTTGGAAGGGAAAAGACTTGCACGACGCAACGAATTTAGAACTATACCAAGCTAAAATGGTTCAAGCCCATGACAAACCGGTCCGCCCAAGAACCTTCAAAGTTGGTGACTTAGTTCTCGTTCTCAAGAGACCTATTCTCGCACACCGCAAGATAGGAGGAAAATTTGAACCCACTGGAAGGACCGTTTGTGGTTGAAGCGATATACTCGGGAGGTTCCTACCAGCTAGTGAATTGCCGTGGAGAACGACATATGCTTCCGATCAACGGACGATACTTGAAAAAGTATTACGCTACCTGATGTTTCGAAGGAATGAATTCTTCATCCCTAAGAAACACGGGCGAAGTAATTACTTATGATTGGGTCCGAACCCAAAAATAATAAAATGCGTTAAAATAAATAAAATCATGATAATAAAGTTTTCCTCGTTTTCTTTTCCAAATCAAAATCCCTTTCCTGATCTTATTCTACTTCATTCCTGTTAAATTTTAAAATATCAAAAAAAAAAAAATCTAAAAATGACGAACACCAAATTCACATGAACATTAAATAAACAATAAAATAAAATTTGAACCATTAAAAGATAAACGAAATCAACACAAATCTCAAATTCCATCTTTCCAAACTTCAAAATCAAATTTCATCTTTACAAATTCCAAATCAAATTCTCAATCAAATTTCAAATCCACTCTCGATCAAATTTCAAATTTCATCTTTACAAATTTCAAATCAAATCCTCAATCAAATTCCAAATCCAATCTCGATCAAGTTTCAAACTTGATCTTCCAAATTTCAAATCAAATCTTAAATCAAATTTCAATCGAGTTCAAACTCATCCTTCCAAATTTCCAAATTCAATCTTTCCAGGCTTCAAGTCTCAATCAAATTCAAATTCAATTTCTTCCAGATCTCGAATCAAATATCAATCACATCAAATTCAAATCTTTTGGGTCGAGGATTTTACATCCAAGACTGCACTGCTTTAGGATTCTTTCCCTATTGCACTGAAATACATCAAATTCAATTCTTTTGGGTCGAGGATTTTACATCCAAGACTGCACTGCTTTAGGATTCTTTTCCTATTGCACCGAAATACATCAAAATCAAACTCTTTTGGGTCGAGGATTTTACATCCAAGACCGTACTCGCTTTAGGATTCTTTTCCTATCAGACCTGAAGTACATCAAAATTCAAACTTTTGGGTCGAGGATTTTACATCCAAGACCGCACCGCTTTAGGATCCTTTTCCTATTGCACTCGAAATACATCAAAATTCAAACTTTTGGGTCGAGGATTTTACATCCAAGATCGCACCGCTTTAGGATTCTTTTCCTATCGCATCGAAGTACATCAAAATTCAACCTTTTGGGTCGAGGATTTTACATCCAAGACCGCACTCGCTTTAGGATTCTTTTCCTATTGCACCGAAGTACATCAAAATCAAACTCTTTTGGGTCGAGGATTTTACATCCAAGATCGCATCGCTTTAGGATTCTTTCCTATTGCACTGAAATACATCAAAATTCAACCTTTTGGGTCGAGGATTTTACATCCAAGACTGCACTGCTTTAGGATTCTTTTCCTATTGCACTGAAGTACATCAAAATTCAAACTCTTTTGGGTCGAGGATTTTACATCCAAGACTGCACTGCTTTAGGATCCTTTTCCTATCGCACCTGAAATACATCAAATTCAAACCTTTTGGGTCGAGGATTTTACATCCAAGACCGCACTCGTTTTAGGATTCTTTTCCTATCGCACCGAAGTACATCAAAATTCAAACTTTTGGGTCGAGGATTTTACATCCAAGACTGCATTGCTTTAGGATTCTTTTCCTATTGCACTGAAATACATCAAAATTCAACCTTTTGGGTCAAGGATTTTACATCCAAGACTGCACTGCTTTAGGATTCTTTTCCTATTGCACTGAAGTACATCAAAATCAAACTCTTTTGGGTCGAGGATTTTACATCCAAGACTGCACTGCTTTAGGATCCTTTTCCTATTGCACTGAAATACATCAAATTCAAACCTTTTGGGTCGAGGATTTTACATCCAAGATCTGCATCGCTTTAGGATTCTTTTCCTATTGCACTGAAGTACATCAAAATTCAAACTTTTGGGTCGAGGATTTTACATCCAAGACCGTACTGCTTTAGGATCCTTTTCCTATTGCACTGAAATACATCAAAATTCAAACTTTTGGGTCAATGATTTTACATCCAAGACTGCACTGCTTTAGGATTCTTTTCCTATTGCACTGAAGTACATCAAAATTCAAACTTTTGGGTCGAGGATTTTACATCCAAGACTGCACTGCTTTAGGATTCTTTCCCTATTGCAATGAAATACATCAAAATTCAAACTTTTGGGTTGAGGATTTACATCCGAGACTGCATTGCTTTAGGATTCTTTCCCTATTGCGATGAAATACATCAAAAATCAAACTCTTGAGGTTAAGGATTTTACATCCAACACCACTTTGCTCTGAGATCTCTTCTCATTGCAACGATTCAATCTAATCAATTCAATTTTCTTTCGAGGTTGGAGATGTTACATCTAAAACCTCATAACTCCAATTTTCATTTCAAATCAAATCCCTCAAATTAATTTTGACAAAACTTCAATCTAAAAAAAAAAACTCCAAGTTGAAATCTAAACTCACACATAAAAATCTAAAACAAAATAAAATCTAAATCGAAATTCCCCAGGTCATGTGATTTGGGATTTACCTCCTTTTCCTTTCCCCAGCGAGAGTTCAAGAATCTCCGGTTCCAGAGATATACTTGACACTCCCCGACGAAACTCTTCTACTTCGTCCTAAGTTCGTCACTTGGACATCTGTGTTGGTTTTGTTGATCGCTTCGGTCAACACCAATACGCGCGGTGTGCTCCGTCAGCTCACCACACCTATTGGGGGTCCATTTGTTGACCTCATTTTTGATGAGGTCTTCCCTTCTTCTTTTTAGTGCTTAGGATCTAGCCTTAGGCTTTTTCTTTCGACTATCTTAGAGGACTAGAATTGGGACCCGCCTTTTAGAAATTCAAACCACTTCTAAACTCCCTGCAAACTCCACAAACTTGACTATAGACCCCTAATCACCTAGAGGGTTGAAATCAAATGTGGAAGTTTAAAGGATGAGTTCCTATTGGACTCTTTGGCCTTAGGACTCGCCCAGGTGGCCCGGTCCAGTGAAGGGGCCGACTTACACTACACTTACACACTACATTTCCACACACTTCCTAAAACCACACCCATACCCAACTTAACCTCCTCGACTCATGTGGGTGATTCACATGGATGGTCCTTAACCCCTAAGCCCTCGGCTAAGAGGGTTAGGAACAACATAGTGAATGCCTCAAATGAGTCCTTTCATGGCTCATATGGGCTTGAAATGGTTTCATGGCTCAACCAAAATGATTTCTTTCCACCTAAATTCACCCAATCTCCAATTTCCCAAATTTTCAATTTTTGACCCCCGAGACCCTACACCTACTAAACCTACCCAAAACCCTCGAAATTACCCAAATTTTCGCAAAATTTCCAAATTACCCAAAATTTTCCAAAATCAATCCCAAACATCTCCACATCACTCAAATTGATCATCCATACCCAAAAATACCAAAGATTCCAAAAATACCCCCCAATACCCTCCAAATAACCCAAAATACCCTTCTTGGCCTAAAAATCCAAAAATTCAGAAAATTCCCAAAAAATTCCAGAAAATCCTAAATATTCCCAATTTCATTTTGTCCAACTACCGAGCTTCCTTCTACTTCAATGCTAATCGTCGGCTTCATCCGTTCAAAAACCTGGTGAGTTCTTCCTCAACCACGTCCCCGGCCTCGACCTCGGATGCGTGGGCTAAAAGAACCTCCACCAACTCATTGTGAAGGAGTTGCGGGAGATCGTTGAACTGGAGGCAAGATGTCCCGCTTTTCGTAGTTCTTCGAACTTCATCACGTCTTTTCTTATCAAGAATTTCGAAAGTATAGTTTTCTTCGAGAGCTGCAGAATCGATGTCTTCGAATGCCTACTTCATGTATTAAAAGGCTGTAAGCTCTCTAATGCAATCGTTCTTCGTCCTTATAGTACTGCCGTATCGGGTGAAGCGACGAAGGGACATGTTATACTCGTGAAGCCACGTACCTACCTCGTGTGGTAGGATTAACGATGTATCCACATCACGACATGGAATTTTTGGCTGTTACTAGATTTCCAACTTTCATTTATAGCCATATAGATCCGAGGGCTCTTTCTCTTTCTCTCGGTTGAAGTCCTCTCAAGATCATTTTATCCATAGACGCTCTCCCGGGAGCGTCGATGTCCAAGTAGGCTAGTGATCTTAAACTCATAATGTTGGGCGACGCTCCATGATGTACTTACACTCGTAAAGTACGAACCTGGAAATGATGACGGAAATGTAGAGAGGACTGTTATGATCGGCTGTACTGAGTAGTAAATCTTCATCGGTGAAGGTTATGTCGCTATCTTTTCAAAGTGCAAACTCTATTCCAGGATGCTAGCCAACTCGTGCTAAGAAAATATCCGGATGAAGCAGCTCGAATTGCATTTTCTCTCATCTCCTTTCACA
The DNA here is from genome assembly GCA_022702705.1 of Papilionanthe hookeriana x Papilionanthe teres. Lineage (NCBI taxonomy): Eukaryota > Viridiplantae > Streptophyta > Magnoliopsida > Asparagales > Orchidaceae > Papilionanthe > Papilionanthe hookeriana x Papilionanthe teres. The sequence goes on from CM040427.1 coordinate 159,994,729, forward strand.
GATCGCAGTGTCGTAAACGCCAGTCTGGCCGGAAACAGACAGGTAGCACGTTATAATCTACTTTGTTTGAATCTTCAAATTTGTTTTAAACTTGTATTTCTTCCATTGTCAGAGATACTTCGAGTAATCCCCCTCGTTTCCCTATCCGTCGTGAGCGGTCCCGACTTCCGTAGCACCTTGTCACTTCTTAAATGTACTTATATTATTTCTTCTTTTTTAGACCTAGAGAGCCTTCTATTACCGTATATGGCTCTTCAACTGAAAAGTCCATGCTGATAAGAAGTGGAGTTCCTTTGCACGCAAGACGTTCTCTGCCTAAAGGTTGCCGTACTCGATAATGTCGATATTTTCTTCTTTCTCGTCAACATTGTCATTGGGAATAATCATGATTTAAGGATCACTTTGAGAATTGAAATCATGGTTATGTAGGTCAGTGATTAGTTACGTCATCACTGGGAAAGATAGTAAGAACCTAGCCAACATCTTTTATATTATCAACAGGAGATCCTAAGAGAGTTTTTTAAAGATACTATACAAAGTCAGTTCAACCTGCTTCTACCCCGAATCTAAAACAACCAATCTAGTCGAGGGATAACCTCTATCCTACCCTTCACACTATCGTCCTTAATTTCGTTCACGATTTGCTTCTTTCTCCATTCTTTGGCCGTGACATCCTTTCAGAAGCTTTCACTATGAATCGTCGTAGGTAGTTCCGTACAACAAATTTCCTTTCGAGTAGACAGATCTGATTCAGGACTTTCTTGAGCTCATTCCAAATTTTGCTTCATCTGCCTTTGCTGGTATATGGATCAATTGGATAAATCGGCTCGACTAAAATCACGTTTATAGAACCTCTTTAAGGTTCTTTCAAGTATTCATTTGGTACTATTATATTTCCTTCTTTGTAATCGTGCTCAAACCAATCCTTGAAACTGAAGTAGCTTTTTATGGTGTGTTCTAGCATCAAGATGGAGGTGAAAATCTTTTTATGTCGATCGACTTGCATCGCTATCAATTCTTGTATCATGTCAATGTCATGGAGTTGCAACTCTCTTTCTCTGTTTATCGCCCTTATTCTTATTCTACTTAGACTTATTGTCAAAAGTCTTTGGATAAATTGAAGAATGATTAATCATGATAGAGATTGAGAGAAAATAAGATCAACTCGATAATTCTCATGGAACAAGTCTTCGTATCAGGTATTTACTGAAGTTTTTTACGACAAAATCATATAAAGATTCCTGGTAACCAGAGAGGTTTTATGTAAAATATATATCCTTGAGTTCTTTAATCTCCTATAGAGCAAGCTCTTAGTAGTTAATTACATCATGAAATAATTAATATTAACAGAGAACTCCCGATTAAAAGCACATTTATCCTCAAAAAAGTGTAAGTGTTGTTGGTATAGCATTTCTCAAGAATCACCTACTCGTAAAGTTTTATTTATGCTTGCTCATAGTTTTCATTTTTTCATCGTTATGTTTTATTGTCATTCCATTTGATTTATCATTATTTTTTCTGGTTGTTGTTATTTTGATTTGTTGTTTGTTTTGGAAGTGTCGATTTTATGTTAGATATCATGTCGATGTCAATGTCAATAATTTTGTCGTGTCATGTCAAGTGTCGGCTATTGTTGGGTTTAGTATCATATCATGTCATGTGTAATGGGATGTCATAGTTTCGTATATCGCGTCATGTCATAATGTGATGTCGTAATGTCATGTCATTTTATGTCATGTCTTAATTTGAATCATAATGTCGTGTCATTTTATATCATGTCTTAATGTGATGTCGTAATGTCATAAGATGTCATGATTAATATCTTGATTTGTCATGAGATATTTTATCTGCTATAAGAAGATGTTGTTATTATGTCATGAGATACCTTCTATGATGTCAAGAAGATATCACTGTTTATTTATTTTTGTTATTTTGTTTATGATTTTCTTTTGTTTTAAGTTTCGGGTTTCAGGGTCATCTCAATTATTTCATGTCATTTTTTCATGTATTTGCTTTGGTTTGTGGTCACGTCATCATTTTATCAGGTATTTAAAATGTCGTTGTATGTTTTTGTTAATGTTGATGTTAAGGTCGATGTCAATTTTAATGATTTTGTCATTTTATTTCGCATTTCGTGGCTAACCTAAAAGTCTTCAAGGTTTTATCGTCAATGTCTGTCAAGGACAAGCCCCGCAAAAATAGAAAGGAAGACACCCCATAACATGCAAAGGAAATCTAAACGAAACTTCATGTCTTCATCCCGCAAGGAAAAACAAAGTTAAAACAATGTCAGATTAAGATTTTTAAAGTTACCCGTCAAAGCAGGCGTTGATCCGTAGCCGTAGGATGTCCAAATGCGGTTTGTGATGTCGATTTAGATTTATGTCGATTTAAGTCAGATTTTGGAATTTTTTTTGTCAATTCGATTTTGATTTTGGGTTTTATGTCGTATTTATGTCGATTTGAGTTTCGATTTTGGGTTTTATGTCAATTTCAGTTTAATTTTATGTCGAGTTAAGTTCGATGTGAGTCGAACTTAAGAATTATGATGTTGTATGTTGAGTCAAGTTCGATATGAGTCGAACTTATGGATTATATCGGTTTATGTCATGTTAAGTTTGATTTAGGACGAACATAAGAATTATGTCAGTTTATATTATGTTAAGTTCGATTTAGGTCGAGCTTAAGAATTATTTCGGTTAAGTTTGATTTAGATCAACTTAAAATTTATGTCAAGTTAAGTTCAATTTAGATCGAACTTAAAATTTATGTCAATTTAAGTTAACTGATTCATAAGCTGGGTTGAATCTAAGGTCTATGTCGAATTAAGTTCATTGAAATAACTTAAGGTTTATGTCGATTTAGGTTCATTGAGTTTAACCTATGTTTATGTCGATTTAGGTTCAATTCTTTGAGTCGAACCTAAAGTTTATGTCGATTTAAAGTTCAATTTGGGTCGAACTCAAGGTTTATTTCCATTTAGGTTCAATTTAGGTTGAACCTAAGGTTTATGTCAACTTATCTATTTAAATTGTCAGGTTTTGTTCGATTCGAGTTTAGTTTTGAGTTTTATGTATATCTGAAGCTTGGTTAAGTTCATTGTTAGTCAGTCCTAAGATTTATGTCAAGTTGAATTGTTAGTCATTATTCAACATATATTGATGTATTTAGGCCGAGCTGAGTTAGGTTCATTGTTAGCTTGAACTTAAGGTTTAGATTTTGACTTTGGGTTCATTGTTTAGCCGAACTTCTTAAGCCAGTTTTTTGTTTAGATTCAAGTTGTGTCAACCTTATGCTTGCCTGACTTAAGTTCAATGTGGATTAAAATTATGTTAGGTTTAGTTAAAATTTAGTTTCATGTCATGTTAAACGTAAGTATGATTTCGACTTAAGTCTAATATGTTGACGTGTTGGGATTGTAGTTAAACATAGGTTCATGTCAGGTCAACCTAAGTATATTCGACTTAAGTCTAATAAGGGTTAATTTTAAGTCAGATTTAAAGCGACTTTGGTTCATGTCAAGCCGAATCTAAGGTTGGCTCAATTTACGCCTAATACTTTTGCCAAACTTAAGTTAGGTTTGAGAGCCAGATTTAGGTTCATGTCGTCGGTCCAAGTAATGGCTCGACTCCTAAGCCCATTACGGGTTACACTTATAATACTGGCTTGAAGTTCATGTCAAGTTGAACCTAAGAGTGGTTTCGACTTAAGTCTAATATGGGTTAGACTTAAGTTAGGTTTCAATTTAATTAAACCTTAATCGCTGTTTATTAGGTTTCCGATTAACCCACCGTTTTAATTTACCGAAGGTTTAGGCTCGATTAAACCTAGTTAGTTAAGGTTTAATAATTAAGGTCAGCTCGACTAAACCTTAGTTGCTTAGTAGATTAATTACATCTAATGTGTAGACTTAATTAAGGTTTAAGCTTTCCGACTTAGATTCAAGCTGGCCGAACTTAAGCATGTGTTAAGGTTAGGTTCATGTATGTCAACTCAAAGATATAACTTAAGTTCAATATGGGTTGAACTTAAAGCATGATTAAGGTTAGGTTCATGTATAATAACTCTAAAGGTTTAACTTAAGTTCAATATGGGTTGAACTTTTAAGATAGGTTAAGGTTAGGTTCATGTAAGTTGAATCCTAAAGGCCGAACTTAGTTCAAAACTGGGCTGTCCCAAGTATATGTTATGTTTTCAGTTCATGTATGTCAACCTAAAGGTTTAACTTTGTGTTCAATATGCTGAACTTAAGTATAGGTTAAGGTTAAATTATGTATGTCAACCGAAAAAGGTTTAACTAAGTTAAAATTTGGCTGAACCTAAGAGCAGTTAAGGTTAAAGTTAATGTATACGAACCTGTGCTATTTAACTTAAGTTCAAATCGGGCCGAACCTAAGCATGTGTTAAGGTTAGGTTCATGTATGTTTAACATAAAAGGTTTAAGTTAACTTGAAGTTCATATATTTCATCCTAAGTTAAGTTTCGTTTGCATTCATCATGGGTTTAATCTAATAACAGTTAACTTTGGCTTCTATGTCCGTTTAACCTAAGTTGTAGAAATTTAATTTAGGTTCAATAGCGACGAACCTAAGAAGGTTAACTCAGGTTCATGTCTATTTGAACTTAAATTATAAGTTGGTTTAGGTTCTCAGGATGAGTTTAACCTGAGGTTATTATCTCTATTCAAATTACGATCGAACTCAGTTACGAGTCGATTTTGCTCGATACGAGCCGAAACTAAGGTCAAGCTAACTTGATTCAAACATCAATCTAAGTAATATGTTTTAAGTCTTATTAGAGTTCATTTATTTATTGGTTTATAAGCTACTTAAGTCTAATGTAAGTAAGACTTAAGAGATAATTAAGTCTAATAAGAGTTAATTTAATTTAAGGTTTAAAGGCTCTTTAAGCCTAATATAAGTAAGCCTTAAGGGTTAATTAAGTCTAATTAAGTTAGACTTAATTATGGTTTATGGTTAATTTATGTTTAGTGTAAGGCTTAAAGATTAATTAAGTCTAGTTGGATTAAACTTAATTACGTGTTTATCCATTTATTTAAGCCCACGCAGTAAGTGCTTAAAGATTACTCAGTTTCAACGTTAGACTTAACTAGTGGTTTAAGGATCACTTAAGCCTAATGTAATGGCATGACATCGATTAAGTCTAATTTGGTTAGACTTAATTATGGTTTAAGAGTTATTTAAGCCTAATGTGTTAGTGTTTGGTTAATTCACTGCTATCTAATTAGGTTGTATCTAATTAGTGGCTTTCAAGGATTATTTCTCGGTTTAATGTAAGTAAGGTTTAAGATTAATCAAGTCTAATTGCTTAATTTAATTATGGTTTAAGAGTTATTTAAGCCTACGTGTTGCTTAAGGATTACTCAATTTAATTTAAGTTAATTTAATATGGTTTAAATAAATTAAACCTATTACGATTATGGTTTAACTGGTTTAATTAAGTCTAATTGGTATTTTAGACCTAATTAAGGCTCGTTTTGTATTAAACCTAATTTAGTTAAGGTTTAACAGTTTAATTGCTTTCAGGATGTTTTAAGCTTAATAAAATTTGCCTGTATTAAACCTAATGTTTTAAGGAGAATTAATAAGTTTACCTAATGCCTTTTAAGTTCAATTAAAATTTGATTTTATATTAAACCTAATGTCTTTAAGATTTAATAAGAATTAATTAAACTTAATTGCCTTTAAGTTTAATTAAAAATTAATTTTATATTAAACCTAATGTCTTTAAGTTTTAATAAGAGTTAATTAAACTAATATGTCTTTAAGTTTAATAGTATCGATTTTATATTAAACCTATGTCTTTAAGGTTTAATAAGAATTAATTAAACTTAATTATGTCTTTTTAAGTTTAATTAAACTTTCGATTTTATATTAAACTAATGTCTTTAAGATTTAATAAGAATTAATTAAATTGAATTATGTCTTTTAAGTTTAATTAAAAAAATTGATTTTATATTAAACCTAATGTCTTTAAGGTTTAATAAGAATTAATTAAACTTAATTATGTCTTTTATGTTTAATTATAAAATAGATTTTATATTAAACCAAATGTCTTTAAGTAAGAGTTAATTAAATTTAATTATGTCTTTTAAGTTTAATTAAAAATTGATTTTATATTAAACCTAATGTCTTTAAGGTTTAATAAGAATTAATTAAAATTTGATTTTATATTAAACCTAATGTCATTAAGATTTAAAAAGAATTAATTAAACTTAATTATGAATTTTAAGATTAATTTAAAAAATTGATTTTATATTAAACCTACTGTCTTTAAGGTTTGATAAGAATTAATTAAGCTTAATTATGTCTTTTAAGTTTAATTAAACTTTGATTTTATATTAAACCTAATGTCCTTGAGGTTTAATAAGTTTAATTAAACTTTGATTTTATATTAAACCTAATGTCTTTAAGGTTTAATAAGAATTAATTAAACTTAATTATGTCTTTTAAGTTTAATTAAAAATTGATTTTATATTAACCCTAATATCATTAAGGTTTAATAAGAATTCAATTAAACTTAATTATGTCTTTAAGTTTATTTAAACTTTGATTTTATATTAAACCTAATGTCTTTTAAGGTTTAATAAGATTTAATTAAACTTAATTATGCCTTTTAAGTTTAATTAAACTTCGATGTAAGTCTATTTCGATTTCGTTGGGACTTCGCTTTTAAATCTATTTGGAGTTATAATTTAATTTGTGCTAGAAATCACCAATCTTGCACTATTATTCAAGCGTTATATTTTAGTTGTCACCTTAGTTAAAAAGGAAAAGATCATGAAGCCTAGCCATCGACGTAATTCGCTCGAAAATTGAAACTACAATGGTCCACTATTCTCCTGAATTAGAGATGACGTGATTACATAAACTGACAATTATAATTTTACAATAATAGTTTGTCTATAACAGCTAATAACTAAAGTTGATAGTACAAAAACAGTAGTTGGCTACAAAGTTATAGTTGATGGCAAAAAAGTCATTGTTTGAGACCATAATAACCATGTTTAGTTACAAAGGCCATAGTTGGTGGCTATAACAGTTATAGTATGGCTACCAAGGTCGTAGTTGGAGGTTATAATAGTCATAGTTGGCTATATAAGTCATAGTTGGATGTTAAAACAACTGTAAATGGCTACAAAAACAATAGTTAGAGGATTTAACATCCATAGTAAGCTATAGAAGTTGTAGTTGATGGGTATAACATTCTTAGTTGGTTATAGAAGCCATATTTGGTGGTTATAAAAGCTTTAGTAGGGCTATGAAAGCCGTAGTTGGAGGCTATAACGTTTATAGTTGGCTATAGAAGCCATCTTTGGTGGCTATAACTGCCACAACAGATGTTAGTGGTGGTCGGTGATTGCTAGAAATCACCAATCTTGCACTATTCTTCAAGCATTATATTTTAGTTGTCACCTTAGTTTTTTCTTTTCTCCTCCCCTTCAAGTGAAAATGAGGTCTATTTAAGGTTTTGAGAGGGGTGTTTTAATAACTTTAGCCAGAATTTCTGAACACTCAGTTGGATAGTCCACATTGAAATTCCTGGCAAAATGGTGAAGAGGTAACAGTGAGAAAATTGATGCAGTCAAGGGCTTCCTACTTCAAGGTTGTGAGAAGTCTGCAAGAAGATATCCTGCGGTTTGAAGTGGATGCTAGCGTTAGATTGGAAACCTCCAAAGCTATAGAAGAAGTCTAGGTAATTGAAGGACTGCCATGATGCGCTCTTGGTTTAGTATGGCTACCAAGATCGTAGTTGGAGGTTATAATAGTCATAGTTGGCTATATAAGTCATTGTTGGAGGTTAAAACAACTGTAAATGGCTACAAAAACAATAGTTAGAGGCTGTAACATCCATAATAAGTTATAGAAGCTGTAGTTGATGGGTACCATTTTTAGTTGATTATAGAAGCCATATTTGGTGGTTATAAAAGCTTCAGTAGAGCTACGAAAGTTGTAGTTGGAGGTTATAACGTTTATAGTTAGCTATAGAAGCCATTTTTGGTGGCTATAACTGCCACAACATATGCTAGTGGTGGTTGCTGATTGCTAGAAATCACCAGTCTTGCACTTTTCTTCAAGCGTTATGTTTTAGTTGTCAACTCAGTATTTTCTTTTCTTCCCCCCTTCAAGTGAAATGAGGTCTATTTAAGATTTTGAGAGTGGCGATTTAATAACTTTTGCCAGCATTTCTAAACACTCAGTAGGATAGTCCACAGTGAAATTCCTGGCAAATGCGCTCTCGGTTTTAGTGACACCTTCATCCTCCAGCATAAGGTTTAATTTGTTCAGGTATTCCAATGGAATATTGAGGTATTTGCTTGAACCATAGTTGAGATGCTAGCAATATAATATAAAAAATTGACCTAGGCTCACAAAGTAAAATATAAGAAAACAATCATCACCATAGTCGAGCCCATCATGCAGGAGTACCAAAAGATACTTATTGATGAATTTATAATGCATGTACAATATCCCAAATGAATCTTTAACATAGTCATAGTTAAAAAAGTGAGTGAAAAATAGAGGTTATGTGTGGACTTGACAAACTCGAACTTAATTTATCCAAAAAATGACTATCCTCTCCTTGAAATTGATTGATATCTTAAATGATTTAGTAGTCGGGTTCCTGATGATGAGCTTTGTCAGCGGGTTTTTTTTAATAGGATTTCACTAAGAAGAATGCCTTGCGTCAATTATTCTACAATAAGATGATGTCATTTGGGCTAAAGAATTCTATGCTACATGTTGATAAATAATGGACCAGGTCTTCACATTCTGATGGGAAGGAAATACTTTTTTATCGCATTGAAAAAGATGCATTGAGCTTGATCTTCGTCTAAGAAGTGGTCAAAAAGCAGCGATCAATATAATAGATGACCAGAATACTACGCGGGATATGAAAGCATAAATGGCCACTTTTAATCACTACTTGCTAGTTCTGACCTTCTTGGTAGATTCCATTTAAGTCATCACTAACCATCCCTCGCAATCTACATGCGCCAAGGCACCATACTAGATTGTTCAAGAGCCTACTAAAATGTGTTGTGGTTTTAAGCAAGTTCAAGATTATTTTATATCCTTAGAATAGCCGTCACGGCATAGGCACTCATGGACTTCATCCTTGTTGAAACGGAAGTATGGACGAACTGCCATGGTGGCAGTTGATAAGCGGGGTTCACTCGTGGACTTCTCCCTTAGGTAGGGTTGAATTGTGGATGGCAGTTCTAGATTATTATTTACCTTGTTGAATTGTGGATAGTATATGTTGATAGCAGGTCAAGCGAACAAGGAGTCGGGGATGGCAGCCTTGAAAAGTCAGGTCGAAATCATATTGACAGAATTAAATTTGAAATTTGCAACCCAACAATTAGGCCGAATACGAAGCACAAATACGAGATAAAGTTTCGAACCTTGAAGCCATTTCTGCAAATGATGTCGAAGCAGAGAAAAAACACGCACCAAAAAATATTACATAGATTATGTTTGTAAGGTTTATGTCATCCTGGATAATATTGAAACCTACAAGTACTTTTATAGGCCCGCCAAATTTGTTGATTGGCAAATTTCTTCGCTTTTTGTCATCCATGCACCCACTTACTATGCTGCATACCCTCCAATAGCTAAACGATTAATAGTTTTGCATCAGTGATATTTGGCTTCACATCTTGTTTCAAAAAACTCGAGAGAAATAAGAGAGTGCTAGTGACTTCCCGAGAGTGTAGAATGTAGTGTTACAAGGGCATTGATTGCTAGGTATGCTTACTCTATAAACTCACACCCACTTGATCTTACTCTATAGCCGGTTAATTGTTAAACTTATCGAGCCTGTGGTTTTCAAGCCAGATCTCATTTCTGAGAAAAAATCACATGCAAATTCACTTCATAGGTTATTGTTCAATGTTACATGTTTGTTAAAGTGTATGAAACTTGGTTGTAATTGCTTGGTGCAAAACCAATATAGCAGAATTCGGTGATTTTCACATTTTCTTGGTTATTGGTTAAAAGTGCAATCTATAATATATCAGTGTATTTAACTATAGCGAACTAGACTCTTAAATTATACAGTTCCTAAAATTGCTTCACGCCTCATCTTTTCATTGCCATCATTTTTAAATCCAGATTAGTCCCGAATTCATATTTGCTATCCTTGCCCAGATTTATTCGTGAACTTTGTATTGTAACATATAATGAAACTAATGTAACAGTATATAGTAGCAACAGTAAGCCAAATATGTCAATATCAATCTATTAAGTGGTATGTTTATAAATTTCTCATTAATAAAATATAGCTACGTAATATGTGTAAAATAGACAAATTTTTCTCTGCCATTGATGAGAAACGTATGGTAGATTTGGTCACTGGACCGCTCGGCTGATTAATCCCACTTCATTTAAAAAGAATAACAAATGGACTCCTTTGAACTTTGAAACATGATAATGATTTGAGTGACTCCCTTAGAAAGTCAAAAATTTAACTGAAATGTGAAATCATTAATGGATTATATATCTGTTGCATTTTGACTTCTTGTCTCGGCAATAATACTGAAATCGTCAAGTTTCACTTCACAAAACTCGGTTGTGAATGATGCGTTGCATTTTGATGTCTTATATAAATATCATCAAATTTTAAAAATAGGTGATACTTATTACAGATGGCCTGGTAAAAATATTAATATATTCTCATATTAACAAATTCAATAAATATATTTAGGGCATGAGAAAAATTTGAAGTTTTATGTAGACTTCTTTTATGCCTTGGATGTAGGATGCTATCAATATTGAAAATTGATCTTTATCAGCTTATATGTGCCTTAAAATGAAATAAATCATTCAAAATATGAAAGAGTTACCCTTTGTGTAGAAAAATGAAATATTTTCGGGCATTAGAAAATTTGAAGTTTTATGTAGACGTCTGTTATGCCTTTCATGTAGGGTGCTATCAATATTGAAATTGATCATAATGAACTAATATGTGCCTTGGAACGAAACAAAGCATTCAATAAATGAAAGAGTTATCCTTCGTGTAGGATTCTTCTTGGACAGGGTGATGGGTTTTCTTGATAATTAGAGCTTTAAAGAGAATAACTCTGCTATGGAAAATTATAGGGTATAACATAATATGAAGGTCAATTCTACATATTGTGCATTATAGTATTTATAACATGACATGCTAGACAATAACAACAACAACAACAACAACAACAACAAAGTCTTAATCCTACTTCATGGGGTCGGCTACCTGAATCCTTTTTCTCTATTGTGTCCTATTTAGAGTCATATTCTTAGTTAGTTCTAAAATATTAAGATCATTTTTTATACAATTAGCCCAAGTCTTCCTCGGTCTACCTCTGACTTTCTTAATATAGGTTGACTCTAAAACATCTACTCTCTTAATCAGATGGTCGATGTAAATGAATGAATAATTATTGTAAATTAAATAGAAAAATAATTTGTACACTAAGTATTTTTAGGTTGTTAAACAACCAACCAACCCGCATCTATGTCGAAAACTTCACCTCACCTAAAATATAACAGGTTACTATTGAATGCTAAAAACCTTCAATTCAAAGCATAAGTAAAGAAACCTTTGCAAACAGTCTCTTTGGGCTTAAGATATCCAAACTCGTCATTCGAAGGCTAGACAACACGAGCCTTTAATATATGAAAATACTAAACCAAAGAGGCTTATAAAATTTAGATTGCAAAATATTATATAAACTACCATATAAACTTATAGTTTAGGTCTTAAGAAATAAATCACAGAATGTGACTTGAAGAAAAATTTAGTTGGTTGATAAACTTGATCTTTCACATAAAACCCCCTCAAAATTTATTTAACAATGAAATTCATAATCGTATCATTTTTTGTTGGTTTTTCTTTACATTTCATCTCGTATATAATAGTAACATGCAAAAAATGGCACTTTACAAAATTTATAAATAACATGCTCTAAAATCTCATCCAAATGACTCTTTAAACTATTAACCAGTGATAGTTTTGTTGGTAAGTAACGTTTCATATTTTAATTACAACTACTTAATTTTAAGTATAAAATATATGATATTATATGTAAAATTATATCTAAACAAGTTAGTTAATTCAATGAAATAAAAATTAAGATTAAATTCTTTAGTTACAACTAAATTTTTTTATAATAAATTAAAATTTAATTAATAATGAACTTGTAAGTCATAATTAACAAATTTAATGAAATTGTTAGAAATTTATCAAATAAGAAAATTTGCTAAAATAAATACGAGATAATTAAAGAATATTTAATGATATAAAAATCTAACATAAAATATTTAGTTAATTTAAGTAGCACAAAGTAAGCTTAATTATTAACTTTAATTGTACAAAAAAAAAAATTATAAAGCATTGTTGCTACACACATAAGATGCATCTAACCAATAGATATATATGTGATAAGATAACCATCTTATGAATATTTAATTTTTTTCTAGCAAAATGTGCATTTAATAAATGAAATCAAAAGTAGTTACAGGGAAGAAGAGGAAAGCCTATTGTACGGAAGATCAAGCTTGTCCCTTTGAAGCAAAAATGTTAAGGACAAAGGAGGAGAAAGTTCCACAAAACAAATTGAGAGATCTAACATCTACCTCCTAGGTTGGATATGACTCATTTCACATTCCTCCCTAGCATTGTTAAACTCTTGATTCTTCTTCAACTAGCTCTCAGGCTGAATGATAGTTCCAGAACTACTCTTCCTGATCTAGTCATCCTATTCACCTCTTTTGTTGGATGTGAATCTACATCGATTTCCATCCTAGTGTGTTCAGGAAAATTTGGAATCCTTAACGGATCCTAAATATTGTAATTCACAAAACTCTAACTTCAAATCTTTGACATAATTGAATTAAATCATATATCCTTTGAACTTGGATGATCACTTTGGTCATCACTAATGTGTAGTGAACTTTGAAAAGTTTGTGATACATATTGAGAGTCCCTTTATTGACCTCATTTTTGATCATATATGACTTGCAGGAACATTACCCTTGGTCTGGTGTAGCCACACTAAATAGAAAAATGGACATGCCTTTTTTTGGCTTGGCATGATCACTTTAGGCCTGCCATGACCACACCTAGATTCTCTGCATGATCACTTGGTGTGATCACTTTTTGTATCATGCCAATGATCCGCGGCCTTCATCCACGGATCCAAGCACGAACATTTGTATCATTTCATCGACGGTGATCGATGGCTTCTGCAACCCCCAGTATGATCATGGTTGTCGACTCACCACCCAAACTGACGAACACAAAGGCCTCTATCACTGCCTTCCAAGCCTATAAATAGGCCACTTCTCCACTATCTCTGACAAACTCCATTCTTCACAAACTCTGGCACTTACAGCGGACTACTAGCACAGAGGAGGAAGAAGAAAAAAGAAGTCCTCAAGCAAGCCTTTTCTTCCTCTGGTCACCCTCCTCTTTGGTAAGTCTCCTTATCCCTCCTCTTTTAATTCAAGCATTTCTTTTCTAAGTTAAGATCAGGCTATGTTACTCAATAGCCATGGATTAGGCTTGAGTTTGGGTTCGACTCAGGTCAACCCAAAAGTGACCAAATTCTAACATGAACCTAACTTGAACCTGTCCTAACCCTAAATTGAACCCTAATCCGAATCTAACCCTTACTCGAGCCTAACCTAACCCTAACCCGAACTAAATCTTAACCTGAACTGGACTAACCTTAACCAAAACCTAACCTTAACATAAACCTAAACCTAACCCTAACCTGAATCCAGCTTAACCCTAACCTGAACCCAGGTATGACCTGACCCAAACCAGACTGAACCTGACTCAACCTAGCTCTCACCTGACCTAACCCAGGCTTGACCTGACTAAATTCAGGTCTGACCTAACCTAGGTCTGATCTGACCCAATTCAGATTTGACGTTAGTTGACCCAAACCTAACCTATTCCATGTCATACCAAGTCAACACAGGTTAACGCAATTTATCTTGGGCCCAATCCAATCAAATCAAGGTTAAGCCAAGTCAAACACGAGTCAACTCGTCAACTCAAGTCGACCTAGGATAACCCTGATCAACCCACCTTGGTCAAATTTGACCTCAAATCAACTTACTCGTACTACATTTTAGTTCGATTCTCAGTTAATCCGAGCGGGAAGTCTAGCTTAACCCAACTTGATCCTAACCCAAGTCTAATCCAAGGCTAAATATATGTTATTTGCTTTGTTTCATGTCACTTCATGCTTCATTCCATGTGTAGTCTTCGTAACTAAAACAAATGAAAAAAATTCATAAAACAAAAAGAGTAATGAAAACCTCTCACTAGATGTTTTTCCGCACAAACATCAATAATCAAATATTAAACAAAATAAACTCAAATCTTAGGGAAAAATTTGATTTCTAAACATGACAAAAAAACCTAATAACCGAAAAAAATAAAAATTAAATATCAATTTTCAAATAATAGTTAAATTACACCAAGATAAAGAATAAGAACAAGATTTGACATGAACCTTAGTTCAACTAACTTAGACATCAAATTAAGGATCATAAACTTACCTTAGGTTAGTCTAAGTATAGAAACCTATGTTAGTTTGACATGCACCCTAGTTAGTCTAAGGACTAGGTTATACAAGAAATAAACCTATTCTCTGAGACTAAAGCGAAAACTTTAGAATGATGTAACCCATGGTTACTGATGAAGGAATTTTCAGACCACTTCAAAACTACAAATCCTCCATGCTCTGGCATTTAAGGAGGATTTCTGATTATGTTGTTGGTTATAGTTAACATATACCATTGACCCTCGGATGCTAGAAAGCTATGGGCATCCTAACTGGGGACCTTATCCCTAAAGTCTAGGTTACTCCACCCTTTATTATTCCTTATAGACTCTAGAGTATTACTTCTCATCTAGAAATCATTCTTACTTGACTCTAGCCTTAGTTTAGGGACTCCAATCAATTATGTTAGTCAAATCAAGTATTCTTAATACATATTTTGAGCTTATTTGATCAATTCAAATTCATTATCTGTATTTTTCAAAATCTTTAATCATCACTTTTTGGGTATAGACCTCCTTCATTGGATAGTTGATCGCTTCATTTGGGCTTTCTATGAAGCAATGTCATCAAACTGCAAGTCCCATCACTTTTAGTTTAAAAAATTCAATTTATATCCCCTACTTATCTTCAACCACTCTAATCGTGAATGTCTTACCTCCAAAAATTTGACACATTACATTAATTGAGAGTTTTCTTTAGTGCTCATGGCTTTGGATATGTAATTAACTATGAGGGATTGCCCTTGTAGGGAATTAGACTCCAAAATTAAAATAAACCTTATCTTAGATCTGTAAGGGAAAAAACCTTAGTTTCGTAGACTGATAATGACTTTCATCATCTAGGTGGTCAGACCCATTTTTCAGGTAATACTTTCTTCTTATGGAAAGATATATTATTCTTTAAAATGTAGTGTATGATCATCTAGATAGAAGTCTTTTAAAATTTTTATGGTGTGTGATGACACACAAAAATTCTCCAATAGTCCTCACTGATCCTCCCTTGAAGTCCATTCTTACTCGGGTGGAATATTCTAATTGGCTCTTGAAATGGGCTGTGGAACTCAGTGAGTTTGATATTTTATATATACCTCAAATGACAATTAAGGTGCAAGAAATATCAAATTTACTGAAAGATTTCTCCAATACCATTGAATCAAATGGGGGGAAGCATAAATAACAACCAGTTATGGACTCTACACATTGATGGAGCTTCTAAATAATCCAATACAAAGCTCAAATTGAATCTTAGCAGTCTGAGCAGAGAGCACCTCTATTATTCAATCACAGTGGAGTTTGAAACTACTAACAATCAAGCAGAGTATGAAGCATAGATCACAGTACTATGTCTAGTATATGAAATGGGTGCTCAAAATCATCTTGTGAAATTAGACTCATTATTGCTTGTGAACCAAGTAAATGAAAAGTTTGAAGCTAGGGATGAGATGATGGCCAAATATCTCAACAAGGTGAAATAAGAGATCAAAAAGTTTACCAACCTCAGAATTGAGCAATTCGATCGAGAAGAAAATTAGATGGCAGACATTTATCTAAGTGCATTAGCTTAGAAGGTGTACAACTGTTGCTTATCCATTCTTCAATCAAGGAAACAGAGACAATATAACTGATGACAGAAAGGAGCAAGAGTTGGATGGATCCTTATATCTAGTACCTTCAAAAGGGAATACTATCAGAAGATATCAATGAACTGATCCATTTTATGATAAAGACTGCTATGTATTTAATGATCAAAAGAAACTATTAGACGGTCGGTTACTTTTATGTACCTAAGATGATTAAGAGAGGATGATGTCTATGATGTCCTTAAGGATGTGCATTCAAGAGAATGTGGAAGTCATTCGGGAGGTAAGACCCTAGCATATCATTTTCAAAAGTAGAGCAAATTCATGCCCACACTTTTAAAGGATGCAAAAGAATTTAAAATGTGAACAATGCCAGAAGTATGTGTTGACCTTAATTTTGATGAGGTCTTCTCTTCTCTCTTTAGTACTTAGGATCTAGCCTTAGGCTTTTCCTTTGACTATCTTAGAGGACTAGAAGTGGAACTCACCCTTTAGAAGTTTAAACACCTCTTGACTCCCTGCAAACCCCACAAGCTTGATTGTAGACCCCTAATCACCTAGAGGATTGAAATCAAATGTGAAGGTTTAAATGATGAGTTCCCTATAAGACTCTTTGGCCTTAGGACTACCTTGGGTGGCCTGGTCTGGTGAGGGTTGACTTATACACTCACTACACTCACACTCTACACTCACACACACACAATCCAAATCCTAAAACCACACCCATACCCAACTTGACTCCCTGACTCATGTAGATAATTCATATGGATGGACCTTAACCCCTAAGCCCCTGGTTAAGAGGGTTAGGAACAACATAGTGAATGCCTCCAATGAGTCCTCTCATGGCTCATATAGGCTTAATATGACTTCATGGCTCAACCAAAGTGATTCCATTTCACTCATATTTGATTAATCTTCATTCTTCCAAAATTTCAATTTTTTTGACCCCGGGAACCCTACACCCATCAAACCTACCAAAAGTCTTTGAAATTGCCCAAATCCTCCAAAATCTCCAAATCACCCAAAAGTCCTCAGAATCAATCCTAAAAATTTTACCCCCACTCAAATTGACCATCTCCAGCCAAAAATACCAAAATTTCTAAAAATACCCCCAATACCCTCCAAATTACCAAAATGCCCATCTTGACCCAAAAATTCCAAAAATTTAGAAAATTCCTAGAAAATTCCAAAAGATCCCAAATATTACCAATTTCATTTTGTCCAACTATACCATGGGCCAATTTTGTCAATTTACCCTACTTTTACCAAAACCCCCAATTTAGCCCATTTTAAACCCAAATGAACCCAATGTCAAACCAAATCACCCAAATTGGTCTCAATTTTGGTCCAATTCAATTCTAAACTTAAATTAAATATCCCAAATATCAATATAGACCAAATTCAAGCCCAATTTGATTGGCATTTGAATCCAATTTCATTTTAAAAGCTTAAGGCCCAATTTTGACCCATGACCTAAACCTAGCTCAAACCAACCCAATTCAATCCCAATTTGACCCAAATCTTTTCTAAAACCTTCCTAGCATCCCCAAAAACAAAACACTAACATGATTTGCCCAAAATTTGGACCCAAACCTTACTCAATTTCAACCTAAACCCAAAATTCCTTAAATGGGCCTACACCCAAACCTAACCCAAATGGGCCCAAATCCCAAAATCAAAACCCAAACAAAGTTGAAACCTATTTGTAACATCCCCATAAACATTTCCCAACATTAATTTTACATCAATTTCAACATTAGCCCAACTTTAGCACAAGGTAGCTCATTTTGACCCATTTGGACTCTATTACCAAAGAGACCCAAATTAGACCCAATCCAATTCCAAATCACCTCAAGTTTATTTCAAATCACTCATGACACATCCCTAAACCAAACCCAACAATTATTTGGCCCAACATTTTACAAAAATCCCATCCATAAATTTATTTTAAAACCTAAGTCCCACTTAAGCCTTTCTAAAAAAGCCCACTCCTAAAATAATTTCAAAGGCCCAAATTTGACTCTAATGCCCACATGACACTACACTTCATCATCCATTCCAATTAAAACCTTCCCTAACTTTCAAATTCATCATCAAACCATTCCAAATCAAACCTCATGACAACTCTCACCAAAATGCCAAAAATCCCAAAATCCTTCCTCATGAAAGTTGACTTAACTTTTCCCAAGCCAAAGGTGAGTCATGAAGCCATGCATGAGCCATATGTGAGCCATGAAAGCCTTGGACACTTCACCATACCCAAAATGGCAAGAAGAGGGGACCCTTTAATGATTCTCTTAAGAGTGATTAACCACTCCCATGTCTCCCCTAAACCTTGCTTAAACTTAATTGTACTTGGATGGTGACCCTTCCCCACTAATTAAGCTGACCTAAACCACTTTCTCTTCAGCCCAAACAAGCCATGGGGAGGTGCACCTAGCCCAATCCATGCATTTGACCAAACTTAGCCAAAATACACCCTTACCCCATTCCATTTTAATTCAACCACTTTACACATGGCCATTGCCGATTCCCTACACTAAACCCCGACCCTGGACCTCACGACCACCGAGGGTGACCCATGCACTGCCAGGCCGACCACAGGCCGCCGAGAAAACACCACACCCGAGAGCATCATGTGAGCCTAAGCTTGGAATTCTCACCTGCTGAGTTGCCACATGCCCAATGGCCACCATGGCTGTTCTTCTCCTCACTAGAGTAGCTGATTCCAACCCCTAACTCCCCCTGGGAGAGCCTCCAGCCAGCTCTATTTAAACACCACCTCTCTAGGCCATGGAAGAGGTGCTGAAACAAACTTATTGAAACTCTGCCAAAATTGTCCCAGACCACTCTCCACACTTAGAGCAATTGATCTCCAGTGTCCATTTGCCCTAATCCCCATTAACAGAGCTCGATTTCGAGTCTAAATTCCACCCGAAAACAGGACACTTCACTACGGTGAGCCAATCTCCAAATTAATTGGTCCTACACCTTCACCGGACCAAGAGGAGAAGTTCCCAGGTGAAAGCCCCCTCTCCGGGCCACCCGGTTGCTCCAGCCTCCAAGCTTTGTGATCGAGCTGTGGTCACTTTTGTACTGAGCGATTCACCAGGCCAAAGGACTTCATCTGGAGCTTGCTTGGACCCAATCGAACGTGACACAACTCTCAGATCGAAGCTTCACTTCTCTAAGCAAAGGTATGAACTCTCTCTTCCTCCCGAGCTCCTGGAGATTCTCCATTTGATATGAATAGATTTTAATGCATGTTTATCATATGGATGTGTTCGTCTCTTCAAGATGAATCCATAGAGCATAAGAACATGAAAATCCATTGAGAATTGAGTGAGATCTTAGGGTTTTAGTGTGGACGGTCACAGGCACACACCAGTCGTAGACGATGACCAGGAGCCGTCAGATCGAGTGTGTATCGAGCGGATGGTCGGGATCGAGCCGGATAGCGCGATGGTACGTGAACCGCGGGCCCATGGAGTGCTGAGTTGGATGGCGGCGCCGAACCAGAAAGCGCCTCGTGGCTGTTCGGAGATGCTAAGGATGACGCGGCGCCGATTCGGATAAATAGAAAAAAAGGATTTTATGGATTTATTTAATTACCAGAACTTAGAAAATCCATAACTTTGTGTAAAAAAAATTTAAAAATTAAGTAAAAATACCCTCTTGCTCAGTGAACAGAGGAGAATAATGTGGAAAAGAAATCAATTAATTTCATTTAGCATTTTATTTTTAATGATTTAATTACTCTCTACACTATTTTAATTCTCCATGCACATAGAAAATTCACCATGGCATGAGACCATAGGGCTTTTAAAGCCTCTTAATTGGGAACATTCCATGAATTTTCCAAGGTCAGAGGCCATCTCTATGAGAAGTTATTGATTTTTCAATTGCATGTTACTGTTTTGAGTATTTTAATTCCAATAATTAGCATGTTGAGAAATAAATTCTAGGAAAATTTGGTGATATTTCTTATGACCAGAGGAACCTAGGAAAAATAAGTTTTGAGTTAATTCACTTGGAATAACCCTAATTAGTCTAAATACCCAAAATTGAATTTTAAATAATTAGGGTTAACTACACATCAAATTAAATTAAAAATAATTCTTCACTGATCTTTGGGATTAGAGGAATATCTCATAAAAATTTGAAATCAATTGGACTTGATTAACCCCACCAAATGGGTTGATTAAGCCTCTTAAGCAAAATGGGTAAAATTAAACTTTAAAAATTCATAACTCACAAAATACTTTTCAAAAATTCACAAAAATAGTTTTGGAGCTTCTCTGATATCAGAGGAACTTAGGAAAATTAAAATTGTAATTTTCTAAAAAGTTGATTTTTATCATTATTTTAATATTTTTAATAATTAAAAAAATATAAAAATCATAAAAATATTAAAAATCACCAAAATGTCACATTTTGAATTCTAATTACTTAGAAACAAACCAAATATTTTTCTTAAGTCCCTAGGATAAGATATTGAATTTTAAAGGCTTGATGTAATTTTTAATATTAAAAAAAATATTTTCCAACCTTTTCACTAAAATAATTCTAATAAATCAAAGAAAAGTTAGAAAAATATAAAATTTATTTCTTTGGACTCCTTGAGGTTAGAGAGATATAAGAAAAATATAAAATCCTTTTTTCAAATTTAATTTTATTTTAAAATTAATTAATACTCCAAAACTCAAAATAATTCTAATAAATAAAACATAATTCAAAAAATCACCAAAATTGGTCCAAATGGTCCTCTGATCATTAGGAACATCCCATAAGTTTTTTAAGGATAGAAACATTTCCTTGGTCATGATATTGAATTTTCCTTGAAAACTCCTATTTTCCAATAAAAATAATTACATAAATAAATTAAATACAGAAAAATCACATTTTCTCCTCTAATGTCTTAATTGACATGTGAGTGAGGTTACATAAAAATTTGAAGTTCATTTGAGCTTAATTTAGTGAGTTATTGAATTATTAAGCTTGTAGGGCAAAAATGGTAATTAAAAATTTCAACCTTTAATTAAAATTTTAGGATTAATCAAAAAGGGGAGGGTAAAATATTTGATTTTAAACTGATTTTGGATGATTGAAACTTAAATGATTGAGGGTAGAAACCTACTAACATTTTAAATATAATTAAAATAAAACTTTAATTAATTAATTAATTGAAATTTTGGAAGAATAATAAAAATTGGGATTATTAAAGTAGGGATATTATTAAGAGGACATTTATTCTTTAATTTAAAAATCCCTAAATAAATCACTTCAATAATACTTAAGTCTTAATTAAAAAATTAAAAGAATAATCTCAATTAAATTAAAATTAAAATTAAATTCAAATCAAATTAAATTAAATTAAAAGTAAAATAAATTGAAATTAAATTAAATTAAAATTAAATTAAAATTAAAATTAAATTAAATTAAATTAAAATTAAATTAAATTAAAATTAAATTAAATTAAATTAAATTAAAATTAAATTAAATTAAATTAAATTAAAATTAAAATTAAATTAAATTAAATTAAATTAAATTAAATTAAATTAAATTAATTTAAATTAAACTAAATTAAAAATTAAATTAAATAAAAACTAAATTAAATTAAAATTAAATTAAATTAAATTAAATTAAAATTAAATTAAATTAAATTAAATTAAATTAAATTAAATTAAAATTAAATTAAATTGAAATAAATTAAATCAAAATCATTTATCAACAAACCTAAATTAAATCATTAAGAATTAAATCTAAAATAATTTGAACACTATTCCAAACTTAAACTAATTTTTTATAATCGAGTCGAAATTAAAATTAAATCATTAAGTTTAAATCATTAAAATACTTAATAATTTGATTTGCCCTTTTAAAGCTCTTATTATTATAACTCTTAAATGAGGTATCAAGTGAAGTGTTACATCACTTATAGGATATTCAAATGTCCTAGTTCATTGTGCAAGAGAACAAAACTTAAACCCTTGGATGATTAATTCACTTGTATAATTAAATTCTATTGGACTTAAAACAATCCTAGAGGTATTGAAAAGATGTTTAAGACTCGTCTTAAGCACTTCCTCAATATTATGGGATGTTTATAAGAACAATTGAATTTAATTGTTTCTTTGATGAAAAAAATCGTCCTTAATCCAAAACACAAGAACCTAGACGTCATAGGAGATGACTAGCTATAGGAATAGGACTTTGGTAGACAACCAAAACTTCTCCCTTAGCTTTACCTAGATACTTGTTGAAATATTTAAATGCCTTAATATATGTTTTAAGTGTAGCTTGGGATGACGAGAAGACCCTCCAAGTACGCTTTTACTTTATTGCAGTTTACTTTATTGCAATTTACTTACATGCACTGTACTTTACTTTTCTTGCATGATAAACAACTATTGCATGAAAACCAAAACCTTTAGGATAGTCGCTGAACTGAAACCAAAACTAAATTAAAAGTAACTGCAAGATAAAATTCACCGCCACAACATTTCAAAATATAAAACAACTCAAAATTTAATCACAAACAAAACAACAAAACTACAATTGCAACTAAATTAAAATATCTCGTTGAATGATCGGGAATACCTCGAATGATGTAACCCACGTGTTGCTAACGAGATTTCTCACGGTCTAAATGAAAGTGTGGAACTCATTTAGTTGAGTTTAGCAAATTCATCTGGACTAAGTGAATTCGATGAAAATGACGGTGCCGGGATGACGGAACCGTGGGATCTTAATCGGTTCTGTTTAAACAACTTTAATATTTGTTCTAATTAAAACATTAAAAACACTTGGGTTTTAAGATTTTCTCTAAACCAAAACACTTCTCTCATCTCCTGATTTATGACTTCTAAAACCAAACCTCTGTAACAATAAGGAGCTTGGAGCACGATGGGCAGCATGGCCATCTTCGTCAGAAAAACAACTCTACATCAGCTAAACATTCCTAGAATTAAACAACCAAACCATAGGATTTCGAGGTAGTTTGCCTTGTGCAACATAAATCCTCAACCCTTTTGTTAGGCATTTGCATAATCATGTTATGTAAATTAAGCCCTAACCGGTCTTAGGACTCCGAGGTAGTCGTTTGGTACGACATAAACCCTCACATCTTCGAGGCTATTTGTATGATTATGTCATACAAATATAAGTCCTAATTAATTAAAATTGGCAGGATTACAATATTAAATAAATTCTCAAATTGAAGCCAAACAATAGGATAGTTTAGGAATTGCCAAGATTCTTCTTGGATCCTCAACTTCTCCTACTTCTCTTCCTTTGGACTCCTGAAAATAAATGTTCCAAATTTGAGCTAATCCCTTTTAAAATTTCAAAAATCCAATCCTTTGAAAACCTTAAACTTTGAAATTCTTGAGAGCAAAACCACTGATCATTATAGAGAGTTTTCTTAAATGATTCACTTCATTTAAGATGTAATTAACTATAGGGGCTTGCCTTTATAGGGAACTTTAAGAACCTAGGTAATATAAACCCTGCTTAATTCCTTTATATTAAGCAGGGGAACTTGTCGGCTTATAAAATTGGTTCGTAGACCAAACGGATGTCACAAATCTTCTAGTTTACTTAACCGAGCCCCATCATCGAAGCGGTGTGTCTACTCTCCGGGATAGATATACAGTTTGTGGTGCGGTGCTCGTTTATATAAATTATTCGGGATGTGAGATCAGTTTGATTTCATATCTTAAAATTTTCAAATTTAAATTTATTTTCAAAATCAAATACTACTTTTCAAATTATTTATTTAAATTAAATTAAAAATTTGCTGACAATTTCTGTAGGCGACCTCTTTTCAAAAATACAGCACTCAACCTAAAAATATGTCGACAGTATGCCTCTCTCCATCATCAACCTACCCTCAAGTTCCAATTGATCACCAGTATCTCATCGTTTGCCATTTGGTGACTGGATATTCTGGGCATTTTTGAAAATTTTAACACTTGTGGAACTCAAAATGATGAAAAAAGTTAATGGTGATCGAAACATACCGGTTAAAGCAAATGACTCTCCTACGGGATGAGTGAAAGGCTCTACTGTGAAACAAGCAGAAGTCTTTCTTAAGGGACGAGTGAAAGACTATCCTATGGGATGAGCGAAAGACTTTCTTATGGGATGAGCAAGAGAATATCCTAAGGGATGAGCAAAAAATACTCTAATAAGATGAGCGGAAGACTCTCTTATAGGATTAGAAAAATGCTTGTAAAATGTTAACCATATATACATTCAAAAAAATAAATAAAGAGGCATTTGTAAGAACAATAGCAATCAGAAATAAACATTCAACTGAAACAAAAAACTTCATTACTCTGGAAATGTTCTTACAAAATTCCTTTCACAAATTATCAACACAAAACAAAAGTATTTACAAGTTTAAGGGGTATTTAAACTACAGCTAGAGACGAAGCAGTTACTAAGCCTTCTTCTTCTTCTTCTTCTTCTACTACTACTACTACTACTGCTACTACTTCTTCCTTGGATTCTTCTTCATCTTGATTTTAGGCCTCTACCGTGGTTGTTTCTTTGCTAGCAGTCAGAGAAGAAAGGAGAAGAACAAATTATTTTGTGTAGGCATCTTTACGATGACAAGTCCTTGACTAATGAACTTATCAGTGACAAATTCCATGCCCACACGAAACTGGCGAGAAATTTTGGAGACATGCTCTTCTTGAGTTATAGATTTAGCAATGGCCAACTTTAATTCCTTGTTTTCTTTTTCCAAAGTATCTAAATTTTTCTTGAAATAAAGTTCATCACTCTTTCATTCTTCAAATGAAAGGAGGAGTCATCCCTCGTTGAATCTCTTGTCCCCCTTCTCTTCTCTCAGCTGGTTTTCAAGGCCTACCACTTTATCCTATGACTTGATTAGGGATCACTCTAATTCACCAAAAGCTATGTCTGGGAGGTGAGCGGTTTCCGTTGCCATCAAGTGACATCGAGTGAAATTCTTTTGAAGCTCCTCGTATTCAAGCGACTTAAGAATATCCTCAAATTTGTCTGACCATACCACCTCAGAGAAAAGTGAAGGGTGTTTTCAACCATTGGGTTGTCAGGTAACCGATCCTTTTCATAGTCGATCAAATAAAACTAGCGATCAAAATAAATGAAGATCTTTCCAGCCCCACCTTGCACCAGACGCCATTGAAAAGAAATAACCTTTTTTTTCAAGGAAGGAGGGGTGTAGCAACCTCCTTGTGAGCTTTCTATTTTTTCTTTTTGTCAAAGGATTGTGACTTATTTTTGTCAAGGGAAAAAGTAATTGATTCTCCTCTTCTAGAAGAGGCCCCTGATTGATTGATAGATGAGTGATGACTAGCTTTAGCTCTTACAAACAAATAAAAAAATGAGCAATCTATAGGATGATGATCGGTTGGTTTTGATGAGGATGGATGTGTTCTGCTTGAAGATGGAATGTTTGATGTCCCCACTTCGTTCCCAGAAGCTTCACCTTCATAAGCACTCAATCTCAAGTAAGATGGCATCAAAAGGGTCCCACCTAGATGTGATGAAAAACTTCTAGATTTTTGTGCAATAATAGTAATCTCTGTGGTTAACACTTTTTGTATCATAATGGTCATTTCTGACTTAGATAAAATAAAATCCGCACATGTTCTATCGGCACCAGCAGCAAACACCTTCACAGGTTCCCCTTTGGTTTACCCCCACTTTGAGAGAGCGAGCTTACCCCTTGGTTTTCTCTTAGAGGCATTATCCTCCACGCCCTTAACATGGGTAGCCTCTTTAATGTCTAAGGATCTGCATAGTTCTTTTGTCATTCAACCAAATTTATCCTGTCGTAAAACTCTATCAATAAATTTTTGATCGGTGTACTGAGGGACAAAAAATGGTTGCCTCTTGATATTCTCCCTGTCAGCCATGAGATATTTCATAAGCATCTTGGTTTTACTCACCAGAACATCATAGGGGATTACAAGAATCCCTTAACTAGGAACTGTTTCTTCCAGTCATTTATTTATTTTTTCAGTTCAAAGTGTTGGAGTTTGTAACCAGTGAAAAATTATGTGAGCCCGTCCTTGTCGATATTGAATGAAAAGTAATAGTTGAACAAGTAAGTCAACCGAGGGATAGTCGATCAGTGGTAGAAAACAATGATTGTCATGATCACACTGATCAAATTCAACATGACTTGAGTCAGAATCCATACTGATTGAAAATGCCTTTTAACTCAGACCAAAGTGGAAGTTGCAAGCTGCATAAAAATTGATCCATGTAAAACACCAGGTCATTTTCAAAGTTTTACTTCGCTCAATCAGAATTATCTACAGCACAAATTGTAATTCTCTTTCCAAAACCAAATTCCATCATCTTCTGCTTATCGTCTTCCTCGGTTAGAATAAAATCCTCCACAGGTGGGTATGCACCAAAAATCATTGGAGAATACTTTTGATCCATAAAGAGAAAAGAAGAGAAAGGAGAGAATCGAAAGGGTTTTGGTAAAAATCTCAATCCTAGCACATTGTGTCTATTTAGGAGGTGGGGTGCGGGATTCGAAGTGTCGAAGGCCATCATTCCAAATATTTGGATATTAAAAAAGGGGTCACAACACATCAAATCAAATATAAATATAATATATACTAGAAATTAATTTCATTTAAAATGAACTGAATGGTTACATGAATTATTCAGAAATAAAATATTTAACAAAGGAGTCTTCAGTCACTTGAGTTGAGACATGTCCCCAATTAAGTAAACACTTGAACAAAAGACTATCACAAAGCCTAAGATAACAAACTCCATTAATTTATTGTTGTGTTTGGCTAATTTACAACTTAGCCCTGAGATCCACCACCTCATTACGAAGAATCGCATTTCTTCTTCCATCATTTCGACATAGACCCGCAGATCCCAAATGATACTGTTATTGGGTCCATTGGTGGCACGTTCAAATGAGTCCACAACCACACCCACTACGCTCCAACGATCCGGTAGACTGTTGTTGACCACCATTCATTCTTTGCAAAGTCTTAAGAAGAACGCCTAATGGATTTTTCACTTCACTGGTTGATGGTTGGTTCTCTCTGGTTGTTTGGTAATGTGCGGTTGTTATTATTGGTTCAAAACAACATCGACCAACCCGGCAAGGGAGCACTTTTTTTTGAACCTCATGTAAAGAAGCATCAACATTCACTATTGTACTAAGTTGTTTGAGGACACCTACCAATTCTTGAACGATCATATCTACCCGACGATACTTGTCAATATTGATTGGAACAAGATCTGGGCGAGAAGTTGAAAGCCCTACATTTTCTCCATCTTTGCTGCTTTTTTCTGGTCGATCGGTATAAGGACTAGTACAAAATACGACTTGATCATTTAAGGCCCTGTTTTGTACATGTTAAAAGTGTGGTAGCATTTTCAGAAACGCTGCCTCCTTGTTTGGTTTGCGCGTTTTACTATTGAAAAACTGAGTTTTTTTATTAGATGCAGCCCGTGAGGGGACCCCCTCGGGCCGCGTATTTTATCGCATATCACCACACTTTTTTCAATCTACCCTCGTGCCACTATTCGCCCCGTGAGCACGTTCGACCATCTGTGGTTGCCGAGATAACCTTAAGCACCCCAGAAGGGTTCCTGGCCCGTGATCCTCGCCTCACTCCTTCGACTTCTCAGCCGATCTTCCTCGTCCCTTCTCCTCAAGAGGTATATGTCTCCCCTTCTTTGCCTCTCATCCTCTTCATTTGGCATTGTCACTTTGTGGGATAGGACCATCACTGGAATACATAAGTGCAAATGTTCCTATGGCGGATAGCTTTGGGTTAATGTGGACTGATGCGACTTTTTTAATATGCAAGGATTTATGAACAATAGATATATAATAATTTTTATAAAGTCACAATGATCCAATGCAAGTATACGTATCGTATCAAGTAATACAAGGCTCTATTGGAGTCCCGTTTATCGATCCCATAGGGAAGCGAGGTAAGAGGTTCTTAGTCAAATTCTAGTATACTACTATCAGCCTTAGTTTGGAAGGGTGATATAAGTGGTATTTCTAACAACTACTCCTAAATGCAGATAATTATATATAAGGATAATAACTACTCATAAATGCAAATATTACTTCTAAAGATAACCCTTTTTGGAGGAATTGGTTTGGTGAATTTTGAGATAATAAAAACTACTATTCTTATGTAACGAATTGGATAATGCATAGAAATGAGTTGCATTAAATATTGAATGTGCCAAATAAGAGCAATCCTATTCTTTACCCTCTTCCGAGTACCCCCTCTTCAAAGTTCTATAAAGAACATTGGAAAATCCTAGGCTTAGTCCCTAAATCTAAGGTTAGGCTGGGAGGATATTGGCTCTCACTTCAGAGCTCCCACTGCCCTTCACCTGAAGGCTAACCCTAGTTTTAGTTACCAAACTTTAAGACTAAATTGGGGATCTTAGCCAGTCACTCTAAAACCTCCAATTTGACGCCGTTGAAACCATATTTCCCTATTTATTTTCACTCAATCCCCATGAACTACGCAATTCATTCACAGACATTGAATGTGGTTCCACTTTGTTGAGAATTACACCGCTCTTTCGGGTCAATGCAATTACAATGAATTTTAACACTATAACGAGCTCTTTTTGTAATATAAATGAAGTGCAAGTAGAAACCATCAAATTCATAATTAAAAATTCTTTTAGCAAGAATCCCAATATCCTAAACATGAGTTCTACTCATTACAAAAGAAAAGTAGAATGAAAACAATGACATAATCTTCTCATGCCACTATTTCGATAGAGGAAGAAAAAGTAGAGAAAGACATCGCAAAACACAAAGAAAACACAATGGAAAAACTCATTTCAAAGCAAATCCATAAAATAAGTGTTTACAAAATCATAAGATAATGAAGAACACAATACTTAGCTTTTTCCCTTGAAAGAAAGATAAAAATCTCTCCCATAATGTCTCCCACCGATCCATGCAATGCTAGAACGTTCCCTTAAAAATTATCTGAAAATCCCCTCACCAATCTCTCTAATTCTACTCCTATTCTAAGATATTTAAGCATTTTCTAAGTTTTTCCCATCATCTCTCCCATTTCTTGGCTTCAAATTCGGTTTAAAATAGTGCAGGGACAAATTTCCCAAGAGGTGCATGAAGAAAGCTTCCAAAAAGCATCCAAATTCGATGTATATGGCCAAAAAATGCCCAATATTGCATCCTAACCGTCCGAAGCGTAGTTGACGCTGAATAGGGCATTTTTAGTACCCTATTTTGGTGGTCTCGGGTCTCTGGGCGCCCATCCTGCGCTGCTCCACCATTTTGCTCTGTTTGGCTCCGTTTCAACTCTGATTCAACCCGTTTCAGTTGCGTTGCATTCCTAACAGATAACCCTACAAAATAAGCATAAAAAAATCTTTCTTTAAAGTGTAATCTCATTTAAAATATGAAAGAAGTGTAAAAGAGATTAAACATAGAAAGACTTATTGAGATGTGTCAAGTCAAAATTTACTTTCTTACTCATTTTTGCTCCAAATTGCACCATTTTTGCTTCCATTTACTCCAATCACCATTTCTTGTACCTAAAACCAAAAAAACATACAAAATAACTTCTTTTAAAGTGTAATTTCATCAAAAATGAGTAAAATTATATAGCAAAAATCATATATTTTTTAGGCGTGTCAATACCCCCAAACTTAACTGTTACTTGTCCTCAAGTAACACTATAACTTTAAAAACTAAATATGTTAACTTGTGGTTGTGGATTTCAATAGAGTTTTCTATAATTTCATCTCAGAAATATTATAGTATAACATAGGAGAAATTTTAGCAAATTAACTTAGGACTAGAGTGTAAGAATATCTCATATTCAACTTAGGAATCCTGATTTTCTTTTTACTTCAAAAGTTATTGAAAATTGTCAAACTAAAGATTCATAGATAGTATAAAAATAAAATTTAAGCACCTTTGGTGGGGATGAAAAACTTTTTGTCGACTTGCATTGCTATCAATTCTCGTATCATGTTAATGTCAAGGAGTCGCCACTCTCTTTCTCTATCTATCGCCCTAATTCTTATCTTACCAAGACTTATTATCAGATGTCTTTGGAGAATATTGAGTAGGATTGATCATGATAGAGATTGAGAGAAAATAAGATCAAATGATAATCTCATAGAACAAGTCTTCAGATTGTGTAATTAATGAAGTTTTTTTTAATGAGAAAATCATATGAAGATCTTGGGTAACCAGAGAGGTTTTATAGGTAAAATACCTATCTTGAGTTCTTTAATCTCCTATAGGAGTAAGCTCCTATAGTTAATTACATCCTAAGCAATAAATATTGCCTAGGAAAACTCCCGATTAAGGTTAACATTTATCCTAAAAAAAGTGTAAGTGTTGTTGTGGCGGTGCGTTTCTGAAGAATCGATACTACCATAAAGTTTTGTTTATGTTGGGTGTATTTCGTTGCTTTGTTATGTTTTGTTTTGTTGTTGTAACGTCATTTTGTCATTTTGTATGTCATGTCATATGTTATGTCGGGATGTCGTAGTTTGTATGTCGTGTCATGTCATAATGTGATATCATAATGTCATGTCTTACTGTGAATCATAATGTCATGTCATTTTATGTCATGTCTTAATGTGATGTCGTAATGTCATAAGATGTCGTGATTAATATCTCGATTTTTCATGAGATATTTTATCTCCTATAAGAAGATGTCGTTATTATGTCATGAGATACCTTCTATGATGTCAAGAAGATATCATTATTTATTTATTTTTGTTATCTTGTTTATGATTTCCTTTTGTTTTAAGTTTTGATTTTGTGGTCATCTCAATTTTATTTTGTCATGTCATTTTGTCATCTATCTGTTTTGGTTTAGTGTCATATCATCAATTTGTTGTGGTATAGAACTGTCATCGTATTTTTTTGTTAATGTTGATGTTATGTCGATGTCAATGTTAAAGTCTAATTATCTTTATTGTCATGTCATTTTTTTTGTTGTTTGTAGAAAGTTTAGGTTTTGTGGCTATCCTAAAAGTCCTGGTTTTATCGTCAATGTTCCGTCGTCGACGTCTTGCAAAACAGAGTTAGCACACCCTATAAGATGCAAAGAAAATCTAAATGAAACTTCATGTCTTCATCCTGTAAAGAAAACAAAGTTAGAAACAATATCATATTTTAGCTCACATGGTCATAGTATCTGTTGATCCAGAGTTGTCGGATGTCCGAATGTGGTTGAGATGTCGTTTTTGATTTTATGTTAATTTGTGTTTAATTTTATATCAAATTTGTGTTGAATGTTGATTTAGATTTATGTCAATTTATTTTTAATTTTTTATTTGTCTTAAATGTTGATTTGGGTTGGATTTTGGATTTTATGTCGATTTGGAGTTGATTTTGGATTTTATGTAGATTTATGTTGATTTGAGTTTTATTTTTAGCTTTTATGTCAATTTTTAATTTTATGTCGAGTTAAGTTCAAGAATTATGTCGTTTTATGTTGAGTTAAGTTCGATATGGGTCGAACTTATGGATTATATCGGTTTATGTCGTGTTAAGTTTGATATAGGTCGAACTTAAAATTTATTTCAAGTTAAGTTCAATTTAGATCAAACTTAAAATTTATGTCGATTTAAGTTAACTTGGATTCATGTCGGGTTGAATCTATGGTTTATGTCGAATTAGGTTCAGTTTGAGTTGAACTTAATGTTTATGTCAATTTAGGTTCAGTTTGAGTTGAACCTATAGTTTATGTTGATTTAGGTTCAATTTGGGTTGAACCTAAGGTTTATGTCAATTTAGGTCAATTTGGGTTGAACCTAAGGTTTATGTCGACTTTTGTCTGTTTAAATTTGGTTTTAGGTTTTGATCTTAATTTGAGTTTAGTTTTGAGTTTTATGTCGATTTGAGTTTGGTTAGGTTCTTTGTCAGTTGAACCTAAGATTTATATCAAGTTGAACTGAGTTAGTTGTCATTTGAACCTAAGGTTTATGTCGAGTTGAGTTGAGTTAGGTTCATTGTCAGTTGAACCTAAGGTTTAGATTTTGACTTAAATTCAATATGAGTTGAACTTAAGTTAGATTTTAGTTTAGATTCAAATTAGGTTGAACCTAAGGTTTAGGTTTGGACTTAAGTTCAATGTGGGTTGAAATTAAGTTAGGTTTATGTTAGACTTATGTTCATGTCATGTTAAACCGAAGTATGATTTGACTTAAGTCTAATATGGGTTAGACTTAAGTTAGGTTTGCTTTAAACTTAGGTTCATGTTAGGTTGAACCTAAGTATGCTTTAACTTAAGTCTAATATGGGTTAGATTTAAGTTGGGTTTAGGTTAGACTTAGGTTCATGTCAGGTTGAACCTAAGTATGGTTTGACATAAGTCTAATATGGGTTAGACTTAAGTTAGGTTTAGGTTTGATTAAACCTTAATTGGTTAAGGTTTAATAGGTTTGATTAAGTCTAATGTGGTAGACTTAATTAAGGTTTATGTTTGATTAAACCTTAGTTAGTTAAGGTTTAATAATTAAGGTTTAGGTTTGATTAAACCTTAGTTAGTAAAGGTTTAGTAGATTATTTAAGTCTAATGTGGTAGACTTAATTAAGGTTTAAGTTTGACTTAGATTCAAGTTGGGTTGAACCTAAGGTTAGGTTCATGTATGTTGATCCTAAAAGGTTTAACTTAAGTTCAAGTTGAGTTGAACTTAAGTATATGTTAAGGTTAGGTTCATGTATGTTGATCCTAAAAGGTTGAACTTAAGTTCAAGTTGAGTTGAACTTAAGTATAGGTTAAGGTTAGGTTCATGTATGTTAAACCTAAAAGGTTTAACTTAGGTTAAACTTGGGTTGAACTTAAGTATAGGTTCATGTATGTTGAACCTAAAAGGTTTAACTTAAGTTCAGGTTGAGTTGAAATTAAGTATAGGTTATGGTTAGGTTCATGTATGTTGAACCTAAAAGGTTTAACTTAGGTTAAACTTGGGTTGAACTTAAGTATAAGTTCATGTATGTTGAACCTAAAATGTTTAACTTAAGTTCAATATGGGTTGAATTTAAGTATAGGTTAAGGTTAGGTTCATGTATGTTGAACCTAAAAGGTTTAAGTTAACTTGAGTTCATATATGTTTCATCCTAAGTTTGAAGTTTGGTTTAAATTCATTGTGGGTTGACTCTAAAGTTGAGTTAACTTGAGTTCATGTCTATATGAACTTAAGTTAGAAATTGAGTTTAGGTTCAATATGATTTGAACCTAAGGTTGAGTTAACTTAGGTCTATTTGAACCTAAGTTATAAGTTGGTTTAGGTTCAGTATGAGTTGAACCTAAGGTTGGTTATTTTGGGTTCAAATTAGATTGAACCTAAGTTATGAGTTGATTTAGGTTCGATAAGGGTTGAACCTAAGGTTGGGTTAACTTGGATTCAAGTTAGATTGACCCTAAGTTATATGTTTTAAGTCTTATTAGAGTTAGGCTTACTTGGGTTTATAAGCTACTTAAGTCTAATATAAGTAAGAATTAAGAGATAATTAAGTCTAATAGGGTTAGACTTAATTTAAGGTTCAAAGGCTCTTTAAGCCTAATGTAAGTAAGGCTTAAGGGTTAATTAAGTCTAATTAGGTTAGACTTAATTATAGTTTATGGTTAATTTAAGCCTAATGTAAGTAAGGCTTAAAGATTAATTAAGTCTAGTTGGGTTAGACTTAATTATGGTTTAAGGATTACTTAAGCCTAATGTGAGTAAGGCTTAAAGATTAATTAATTTTAATTGGGTTAGACCTAATTAGGGTTTAAGGATTACTTAAGCCTAATGTAAGTAAGGCTTAAGGATTGATTAAGTCTAATTGGGTTAGACTTAATTATGATTTCAGAGTTATTTAAGCCTGATGTAAGTAAGGCTTAAGGATTAATTAAGTCTAATTGGGTTGGACTTAATTATGGTTTAAGAGTTATTTAAGCCTAACGTAAGTAAGGCTTAAGGATTAACTAAGTCTAATTGGGTTAGACTTAATTATGGTTTAATTAAATTAAACCTAATATGATTAAGGTTTAATTGGTTTAATTAAGACTAATTGGTATTTTAGACCTAATTAAGGTTTGTTTTGTATTAAACCTAATTTAGTTAAGGTTTAATAGGTTTAATTAAGCTTTGTGATGTTTTAAGCTTAATTAAAACTTGGTTTGAATTAAACCTAATGTTTTTAATGAGAATTAATTAAGCTTAATAATGTCTTTTAAGTTTAATTAAAATTTGATTTTATATTAACCCTAATGTCTTTAAGATTTAATAAAAATTAATTAAACTTAATTATGTCTTTTAAATTTAATTAAAAAATATTGATTTTATATTTAACCTAATGTCTTTAAGGTTTAATAAGAGTTAATTAAACTTAATTATGTCTTTTAAGTTTAATTAAAAAAATTAATTTTATATTAAACCTAATGTCTTTAAGGTTTAATAAGAACTAACTAAACTTAATTATGTCTTTTAAGTTTAATTAAAAAATTGATTTTATATTAAACCTAATGTCTTTAAGGTTTAATAAGAATTAATTAAACTTAGTTATGTCTTTTAAGTTTAATTAAAAAAATTGATTTTATATTAAACCTAATGTCTTTAAGGTTTAATAAGAGTTAATTAAACTTAATTATGTCTTTTAAGTTTAAAAAATTGATTTTATCTTAAACCTAATGTTTTTGAGGTTTAATAAGAATTAATTAAACTTAATTATGTCTTTTATGTTTAATTAAACTTTGATTTTATATTAAACCTAATGTCTTTAAGGTGTAATGAGAATTAATTAAACTTAATTATGTATTTTAAGTTTAAATAAAAATTGATTTTATATTAAACCTAATGTCTTTAAGATTTAATAAGAATTAATTAAACTTAGTTATAAGTCTATTTTGATGTCATTAGACTTGCTTTAAGTCTATTTGGAGTTAGACTTAATTTTGAATCAACCCATAGTGGAATGGGCTAAGTAGGGTGAAAGAGTGATTTTTAGAATTTTAAATTTATTAATTAATAATGAAATTTTAAATCCTAAATTTTGAAATGTCATTTAAAATTGCTTAATGACTTAAAAATCATTGTCTTTAGAGTCTTCACGTGTCACCGTAAAATTTCTAGCCATTTTTAATTTTATTTTCCTTAATTTCTAATTTTTATAAATAATTACAAAGTAACTTAGAAATTAAAGAAAAGTATCCTAAAGTATTTTTCTGTCCTTAGGAAAATTAAGAGATGTGTGTCATAACAGAAGGATAATTCTGTGAAAATTTCATAATTTTTGGAATTATAATTAATTTTTAATAATTAAATTACTGAGACTAAAATTATGATTTTAATTTTCTAATTTTCTTCTCTTCAAGAGCTTTCCAGAGGTATTTTTATTTTATTTTTAGGAGGTCTGTACAAAAAGTTATGATTTTTCAAAGTTTTTAAGGTTAATTTGGATTAACCTTAGCCTAGAAATTTCTTGGCCCGACACGTTTCCTTGTACGGGTTGAAGGAGTGGGACGATCCACTGTGTAGATCAGAACACCGAACACTGTGGCGTGTGATCTGGGCCGCCCATTTCAAAACACGGGATCGGACGGCCATGGATTTATCCAGATAATTCATAAAATTCGTGAACCGTCCAACTTCTAGGCTCAATATATCACTCATTTCTTAATGAAATTGAGTGATTTTTGAATGTATGGAATCATCTGGAGGAGTAGATCACATCAATACGGTGATTATAATTTTTTAGGCTAGTTTAGCCCATGATTTTTCGATTATACAAATTATTTTGGACAAAAAAATCGATACCTTAGCCACAATAATCTTGAGCTTGATTGTGCTTGCTGGTTAGCCTCCTGTGGTTCTAGGGAAGTTCTTTCCCATTTCAATTTAGACTTGAATCGGGTCTATATAGGTGCAAGACCAAAGGTGGCTGATTTGTAATATTGGCTCAGTTTGATCAAATTGGCTCGATAGAGTGGCTAATTGGCTCAAGTCTTAGCTGGGGCTTACTGTCTAGGCTCTAAGAAAGATTTTTGGTCTTAGGAGTTTGGGCAGCTTATAAACCTCTAGGAATTTTTTTCTCTCCTCCATATGCTTGGGTTTGGGTCCTATTTATAGCCATGGGAGGGCTTTGGATGTGCTTGGCTTGCTGTGTCTTGCCTAGGGGAGTTGGTAACTTCCTATTTAATGCATGTGGATAAGATTTCGGTTGTAGATAAGGGAATTTTGAATTTCCAAGCCTGGGTATCATGAATTTAACCATGGTGAAGGATGATAATTTCACCTTGGTTTTCATATGGCTTTCTCCTATTGGTTTGATTAGGAGGTGTATGGATTGGTTTCAAGGCTATGGTTCAGCCTTCCCTATATGATTATTCCATACATTAAAAGGGGAAGTGACACATAAGCTTTCCTTATCATCCTTTTCATGATTTAGTCATGATGGCTTTCAAATGTTCATGATGGGCTCATCCTTTGGTAAAATTGAGATGGTATTTGTCTATTTGATGGAGGAAAGGCTTGTGATGAATCAAAGAGAGCAATCCATCCTTCATTCAACATACCATTTATGATTTAGTAGGAGCATGACACATAAACCCCCTTTTCTCTAATTTTCCAAAATT
This sequence comes from Papilionanthe hookeriana x Papilionanthe teres, assembly GCA_022702705.1. Lineage (NCBI taxonomy): Eukaryota > Viridiplantae > Streptophyta > Magnoliopsida > Asparagales > Orchidaceae > Papilionanthe > Papilionanthe hookeriana x Papilionanthe teres. Next base: position 160,031,510 of record CM040427.1, read on the forward strand.
TGGTAATAATGATCTCATGTCATGATGTGGTGATGACATAAGCTCAATTCTTTCTATTGGATGGTTCATGAGGCATGGAAAATCATCCTCAAGGTGGCCGGACACCTCATCTTCAAGAAGATGATGAGTCAAACTTTAAAATGGGGGGGTAGAATGACACCTCATTTTTGTGTAATGATGACTCTTAACCTAAGGTTAACCATGATTGTTAATTGATTTGTCCCATGGTTAATTTATGTCATAATGGGTCTTAATGAGTCATGAGTGACTCATTAGTGTTTCTCCATAATTTAATTTTGATTTTTAAAATAAATTATGCGGTTCTTATGTCACATATGATGTCATATGTCAAAATTGTTATTTTATGGCTTTTTTTAGTTGTATTTCCATTTTTTAATTAATTATGTTATTAATTAAAAAATATTATAAATAATAATATTAAACATAAATTGATTAAAATAATTTATTAAATTAATTATTTAATCAATTTTACCAATTTTTGTCCAAAATTGGGTATTTTGACCAAATTTGATACATATTAACTAGTGTTGACCCATGTTAACCAAGGTTGACCCAAGTTGACCAATTCTAGTCCAAATATGTCCAATGTGACTTATCCAACCTTTTCATGGTTGATTTTGCCATAGGGTTGATGGGTTTTGTCATTAAGGGTTGGCTTGGTCAAGTTGACCATTTTTAGGGCTTAGGTCATCCCCATGGTCAATGTAGTATTTTTTTGATTCTAGTATTGGCCTTTTTTTATTAATGTTGTCATAATTAGGTCAATGTTTGACCAAAAATTCATTGTAATGGTCATGGGGTCATGAGTTGACCATTTTGACCAAAGTTGACTTTTTAGGTCAAGGGTTGACCTGTTGGGTCAATAGGGTTGGTCATTGGGTCAGAATTGACCATTTTGACCAAAGTTGACTTTTTGGATCAAGGGTTGACTTATCATAAAAAAGAGGTCAACAACCTTATCTATACCAATTTAAACAATACCTTTTGAAACAAGAATAAACTTAGGATTGTTTTTAAGTCTTTTCATTTAAAAAGATTTAAGTGAAACCAATTTTTGATTAGGCTTCCCCTCAAGCTTCTCCTTACTTATTTTCTTTTCTTTGTTTTTCTTCCGCCCTTTTTTTTCACTTTTTTTTTCTTTCGGGATCATTTTTAATCCACTTTTTTTTACTTTTTTTTATTTGAGGATTACTATATCTGGATAAGCTTTTAATAATTTTGAATTTCACTATCCTCTCTCTAAAATCCAAGACTCAAAATTTTCCCTCACTTTTTATAAGTGTAAGTATTAGTTCGAAAATTGTTTTCAATAAAAGGCTCAATTCTCATTAAGTATAAATCTAAGAATTTTAGATTTTCAAATATTCAACTCCTTTCTACCATAAATAACAAAATCATTTTCCTAAAGTTTCCTAAAAAATATTTTAACTCTAGAACAGTTTCTTCACATAGGATTTCAACGAAGTTATTTTTCTAACATTCATAAAATCGAAATTATAGTAACCTAAAGGTAACACCACATACCACAAGTCATTTTAAAAGTGATATCAAATTAAATACAGACTACTGAGGACAAATAAAGATACATTTTAAAAATTTTTCTTCCCCCCAAACTTAAATTTTAAAATATTTTGTAATAAATTCTATAAAATGTTGCAGGAAGGAAAAGTAAAGGTTGAATTTATTTACTACTACAACATCCTATCAAATTCATATACATGCATAATCAGGATAGAATGACTGTAGGAGAAAGTAAATCTAACTTAAATCATTCTTGTAATAAAATTACATGAAAAGGAAGTATTTTCACATTAAAATTTTATTTTTCTTCCTACCCACAAACATAATTTTTAACATATATAACATTCAGTATAGAAAATATAAGCAGGAAGAAAAAAAATTTAGAAATTTTATCTACCACAAATGTCTATCAAAACCATTTAAAAGTATTCATTTGGACAAAACAATATGCAGCAGAAAGTAAATCTAAACTAATCATGCCAGAATGAAATTCACTAAATAAAAGTTTAACTAGCATAGCAGGTATCAACAAGGTAATATAAAAATGCTCTTCAATTATTATATAAAATTGTAAGACAAACATAAACACACATAAGATAAATGAGGTCAATTCTTCCATTAACTCATCACATCACACTGATTTAACGGAACCAATACACTAATAAGTTAGGTACATTGTAAAATGATTTTATAGATTATAATCCCAAAGATAAGATTATCCCTAATAAATTGGTTCCTAGGCACCAATCTCATGCATCATCTAATCCCTATAGTTAAGCACCTCTAACTGTTATAAATCAAAGTGTAAGATCATCCACAAGTTATTCATCAAATAGGTTCATGAATTCTATCAAATAAAAACAAAGTCAGAGAAAGGATGTAACAAAATTGAGATGAAGCTGTCATTATTCAAATTCATGATATCTCTTGTAAAACTGATCCATAAAAAATATCTATTTTTATGCCTTAATTTTTATCAAAATTTTAAGGATATTATGCTTTAATGAAAGGTATTTTGTGTTTTTGGATGTAGGTGATGCAAAAATGTTTAAGAAGGAAAAAAGGAGTAAAAATGGAGCCAAAATGTAAAATTATCAAAATAATTGGTCTGGCGCCTAGGCGTCAGAATCCGGCGCCTAAGCGCCAGTTCGATACAGAATTCTGTATGATTTTTGACGACTTTTGGACGGTTATTTTGACAGTGTTAGCAGTTATTGGACCATCTAGAAGATTGGCAGTTATTCCTGGAATATAGGACATGCGATACATTGTATTTGGATGCTTGGAAAAGGTTAAGATCGTGAAAAGGTGCGATCCAAAGTGAAGAGGTGCGAAAAACTAGACGAAGAGTCCAGCGCCTAGGCGCCAGACACACCTCCTAGAAGATTCATTGAACATGGACACATTTTGAAGAGGTGCCTCATGGCAACCCTTGAAGCCTATAAATAGGAGGCTACGCCTTCAGAGAAAAATGCCCACAAACCACCAACGCTCAACCTAGTCCCCTAGCCCCATAGTTCCTTCAGAGAGAGAAATTAGAGAAATATTTTAAGGGCCATATTTATAGTTTCTTTTATTAATTAGTGAGTTTATTTAGAGGTTTATTGAGAGTTTTGAAGATTCGGTGCTTTTGAAGTCTATTTTGCTTTGGAGTCAGAAGGATTCAGAGGTTCAGTTGGAGAAACACTTGAGATAAGTATTTTTATTTTGATTCAAAGTTTTATTTATATGTTTTATTGTTTAAATTCAATGTGTTCTGAGTAGTTACTTTAGTTTCTCCTTTCAATTATGAAAAGATAAATAAGATAATATAAAATTCGTTGGAGAATTAAAAACTATATATATATTTTAAACATTGTGATGATATTAATACCGGATCTTAATTTACTATTTAAATTGCCCATTTAAATTGTTAAAATCTGTTGAAGAGTTTTGAGACCTAGAAGGAGATGAATTCTTATCTAATTCATATCACATGAATCATTGGGTAGTCGAAGGCCTTGCGCGGGTTATTCAAGGTGAAGTGCAAATAAATAGGAAGATATTATTTAATGGGCGTAGAATTGATAAGTTTTTAGAGTGACAGGATAAATTCTTGTAATTTGGTTTATAGAGAAGGAATGGGTCACTAGTAGGGCCGACCATAGCCACCCTTGAACATCTAGTAGTGTGAGCCTAGATTAACCAATTCTACTAACAATACATCCAAACCTGATCTATAGATTAGCCAATGTTCTTTATACTATCGAGCGAAGGTAAAGAATAGGAATTCTTCTATTTGGCACAATACCATAAATTTATATTCTCCATGAATATTACATTATCTAAAAAGTCTTGAATTAATTGAAAGGAAGAAAGTTGTTTGCTTATTTTTATTTACATCAATCATTACTTTATTACTGCTTTATTTCTGCATCTAGTAAATTAAATATCAACTTTTTAACTTTAAAAGAAATATATAAAAATAAAATCAAAATATTAAAAAAAAATCTATAATCCTCCTCGTGGGATCGATACTGGGGTCTTTATTTAAAGCCTTATATTACTTGAAACGATACGTATACTTGCGTAGTACCCCTAGTGTGTAAAACATTTTCCATAAAATTATATTTATATACACTAGCCGCTATTATTATTTAAGTCAAAGTATTGGCTATAATATATTTTTGATAGCATAAATTACTGCATTCTTTGGCGATTGCAAACCAAGTTATTGGTGCATTGCTGCAGATCGAGGATCAAGTTTTTGGCGCCGTTGCAGGGGAGGCAAATTTTTAGATTTTTATTATTTATTTTATTTTATTTATTTATTTTATTATCAAAATACAAAAAATATAAAAATATATATATAATACAAAAACATTTATAAAAACAAAAAAAATATTTCTTGCTATTTTACTTTTTATTTACTTTTTATGCGTAGTTCTGGATCTGAAGGATTATTACCTTTAGATTCTGAATTAGAAAGAACTGTTAGAGAAATTAAAAAAGAAAAAAAATTCAAAAATATTAAGAGATGGCTAATTTACATAATAATTTACAAAATCCAATTGAAATTAATGAAGAAAATTTTTATAAACCATTAAGGGATTATGCTAACCCTATAGTTGATGAACTTCGTAATAATATTCAAATACCTGCTGTAGATGCTAATTCTTTTGAGCTTAAACCGTCTATTATTCAAATGGTCCAAAATAATCAATTTGGGGGAACGCCAAATGAGGATCCAAATTTACACCTTGCTAGTTTTTTAGAACTTTGTACTACCTTTAAATATAACAATGTTTCTGATGATGCTATTAGACTTAGACTCTTTCCTTTTTCTTTAAGAGATAAAACAAAGATGTGGTTGAACTCATTAGCAACGGGTTCTATTAAAACATGGGTCGAAATGGCACAAAAATTCCTTGCTAAATATTTTCCTCCTTCTAAAGCTGCTAAATTAAGAAATGATATTACTTCATTTAGTCAATTTGACGGGGAGAAAATTTATGAAACTTGGGAAAGATTTAAAGAACTATTAAGAAAATGTCCTCATCATGCTTTACCTGATTGGTTAATTATTCAAACATTTTATAACAAACTTATTGGATCACTTAAATCAATTATTGATGGTGCTGCTGGAGGTTCTTTAATGGCTAAATCATTTGAACAAGCTCATACTTTAATAGAAGAAATGGCTAACAATAATTTTCAATGGCCTTCTGAAAGGATTAATCCTAAAAGAATGGCAAGTATTCATGATAACGAAGCCTTTTCTATCTTAGCTTCACAAGTAGCTGCAATATCAAAGAAATTAGATAATTTTGCTATCAATATATCACAGAACAACTCTGCTAATATTGAAGATTCTCAAACTATTGAAACTTTACAAGCTATTGCTAGTAAAAATAACCCTTATTCCAATTATTATAATCCTGGATGGGAAAATCACCCTAATTTTAACTGGAATAATTCACAATAACAATGGGGTAATAATCAATCTCATCCAACTGGAAATTGGAACAATCAAGTAAATTCAAACTATAAACCTCCTGGATTTAATAATCAACAAAAGAAGTTATCTATAGAAGAATTAATTTTACAAATGAGTAATCAATTAAAAAATCAAAACACTGCTATTCGTAATATTGAGAATCAAATGGGACAAATTGCTAATTTAATTAATTACAGACCTCCAGGAACACTTCTTAGTAATATTGAAATCAATTCAAAAGAAATTGGAAAAGAACATGAACATGTTAAAGCTGTGCAACTTAGGAGTGGAAAGGAATTAAAAGAAAGAATGCAGAATGAAATTGAAAATGAGATTGAGATTAAAGAGATTGAAAAACCTCAAGAAACTCCTTCTCCTAGTAAAGATCAGACTGTTATTCCTATTAATGTGGAAGTTGAAAATCCACAACCACCTTTTCCTCAAAGTTTAAAACAGCAGAAGCATGATCATCAAATTTCTAAGTTCTTTGAAATTTTTAAGAAACTTACTATTAACATACATTTTGCTGAAGCTTTGGAACAGATGCCAACTTATGCAAAATTTATGAAGGATATTTTAAGAAATGAAAATTTGAAGCTTTTGAAACTGTTGCATTAAGTGAAGAATGTAGTGCAATAATTCAAAAGAAATTACCTCAGAAATGTAAAGATCCTGGAAGTTTTACTATACCTTGTGCTATTGGAGAAAAATTTTGTGGAAAAGCTTTATGTGATTTAGGAGCAAGTATTAATCTCATGCCATTTTCTTTTTTTCGAAGGATGAATTTAGGAGAAATTACTCCCACCATTGTAACCCTTCAGTTAGCTGATAGATCTATCACTTATCCTAAAAGAGTTATAGAGGATGTTCTTGTTAAAGTGGATAAATTTATTTTCCCCGTGGATTTCATTGTACTTGATATGGAAGAAGATAAAGAAATACCAATTATTTTAGGGAGACCTTTTCTAGCTACAGGACGAGCTATGATTAATGTGTAAAAAGGAGAATTAACTATGAGAGTTAATGATCAAGAGATTAAATTCAATGTCCTTAAATCAATAAAGTACCCTGATAAAGAAAAATGCTATCAAATGGATATTATTGATTATATAATTGAAAAAAATTATCAAGAAAGATGTAAAGTCATTTCTGAAGAAAAAATTGAATTATTAACTGATGAAAATGAAGAACTAAAGGAAGAAGAATTATCTAAAGAAACTCATTATATTAAAGATAACTGGGAAATTTTGGACAAAACACAAAATGATATAATTTTACCCTCAATTAAAAAAGCCCTTGAACTGTAATTAAAAATGTTACCTGCACATTTAAAGTATGCTTTTCTTGGAAATTCATTAACTTTACCTGTTATTATTTCTTCTAACTAAGTTTAGATCAAGAAGAAAAATTTATAGGAGTGTTAAAGAATTATAAGAAAGCTTTTGTTTGGCTATTGCAGATATAAGAGGAATAAGCCCTTCCATCTGTATGCATAGAATTTTAATGGAAGAAGATTTTAAACCTACTATTGAACCTCAAAGAAGATTAAATCCTATTATGAAAGAGGTTGTTAAAAAAGAAATTTTAAAATGATTAGATACTGAAATTATTTATCCTATTTCGGATAGCCAATGGGTAAGTCCTATTCATTGTGTTCCGAAGAAAAGAGGAGTAACTGTCATTGCCAATGATAAAAATGAACTAATTCCTACAAGATAAGTTATTGAATGGCGAATTTGCATTGATTATCATAAATTAAATGACGCCACTAGAAAGGATCATTTTCCTTTACCTTTCTTGGATCAAATGCTTGATAAATTAGCTGGACACTCATATTTTTGTTTTCTGGATGAATATTCTGGTTATCATCAATTACCTGTCGCTCCTGAAGACCAAAAGAAAATAACATTTAGAAGTCCTTATGGAACATTTGCGTTTAGAAGAATGTCTTTCGGTTTATGTAATGCACCTGTAACTTTTTAAAGATGTATGATGTCAATATTTTGTGATTTGATTGACAAAGGAATTGAAATATTTATAGACAATTTTTTAGTTTTTGGAACTTATTTTGAATCTTTTTTGGAAAATATTTCCAAAGTTCTGAAAAGATGTGAAGAAACAAACTTAGTTTTGAACTGGGAAAAATGTCAATTTATGGTCACAGAAGACATTGTACTTGGTCACAAAATTTCACAAAAAGGGATGGAAGTTGATCAAGTAAAAGTAAAAATTATTGCTAAACTGCAACCACCTATTATTGTTACTGATGTGAGAAGTTTTCTGGGTCATGCTGGATTTTATAAAAGATATATAAAGGATTTTTCTAAAATTGCTAAACCTCTTTGTCATTTATTGGAAAAAGAAGCTAAATTTGAATTTAATGAAGACTGTGTTAATGCTTTTAATATTTTAAAAGAAAAATTAATAACTGCACCTATAATTATTGCACCTAATTGGAATAAACCCTTTGAATTAATGTGTGATGCAAGTGATTTTGCAATTGGAGCTGTATTGGGACAAAAATATGAGAAAATTTTTAAAGTTATATATTTTGCTAGTAAAACTCTTACTGAAACTCAATGAAATTACACTACTACTGAGAAAGATCTTTTAGCTATAGTCTATGCCTTTGATAAATTTAGACCTTATCTTCTTGGTACCAAATGCATAGTTCATACTAATCATTCCGCTATTAAATATTTAATGTCAAAAAAAAGATGCTTAGCCTAGACTAATAAGATGAGTTTTACTTCTACAAGAATTTGATTTCAAATAATGGATAGAAAAGGAATTGATAACCAAATTGCTGATCATTTATCTAGAATTAAGAATGATATTTTTATTGAGGAAAATATAAATGAGAAATTTCCTGATGAACATTTATATGTTATTCAAGGATGCCGAACACCTTGGTAAGCGGATATAGTTAACTATTTAGTTAGCAATATTGTACCTTATGGATTAAATAATAAATATTTTAAGAAATTTAAAAATGATGCTAAATCTTATATTTGGGAAGATCCTCATTTATTTAAATTAGGAAGAGATTCTATAATTTGAAGATATGTACCTTATGAAGAAACTTTTGCTATTATTCAAAAATGTCATGATTCCGATTTTGGAGGACACTTTCGAGTAGATAAAACTGCATTTAAAATTTTAAATTCAGGATTTTATTGGCCTACCTTGTTCAAAGATGTGAGACATTATGTTAAAACATGTGATCGATGTCAAAGGATGAAAAATATATCTAGAAAAGATGAAATGCCTTTAAACTATATATTGGAAGTTGAAATTTTCGATATATGGGGTTTAGATTTTATGAGACCATTTATACCATCATCTGGAAAGATTTATATTTTATTAGCAGTTGATTATGTTTCAAAGTGGATAGAAGCTGTAGCTTTACCTAACTGTGATTCCAAATGTGTTTCCAAATTTTTAAAGAAAATGATTTTTGCATGATTTGGAATGCCTAAGGTAATTATCACAGATGGTGGAAGTCATTATAGAAATATAAGAATTCAATCATTATTGCAAAAATTTGGAATCAAACACATAATTGCAACTGTGTATCACCCTCAAACAATTGGAATGGATGAAGTATCAAATAGAAAAATTGAAAGAATTTTAGAGAAGACTGTTAATCCTAAAAGAACTGATTGGGTTGATTGCATTATGGGCTTATAGAACAGCTTATAAGACACCAATCAGAATGTCACCTTACCGGTTAATTTATGGTAAACATTGTCACTTACCTGTTGAACTTGAACATAAAGCTTATTGGGCGATAAAGGAGTTTAATTTTGATTTGAATACTGCAGGAGAAAAACGATTATTACAATTAAATGAGATGGATGAAATAAGAAATGAATCATATGAAAATGCAAAAATGTATAAAGAGAAAATGAAGATATTACATGATAAAAAGATTTCAGGAAAAATATTCAAGCCTGGACAAGAAGTATTATTATTTAATACTCGTTTAAGACTTTTTCCTGGAAAATTAAGATCTAAATGGATGGGACCATATATAATTGAGAAAGTATACCATTATGGAACTGTCAATATTAAAGACCCCAAAACAGGAAAAGTATTTAAAGTTAACTGATTAAGACTGAAGCCTTATTTGGGATACATTAAAATGATTTATAAAGAGGCTTACGAGTTAAGTCAACCTGATTACAGTCTTATTTAGGTCGGGCCGACGATGTTAAATAAAGCGCTTTGTGGGAGGCAACCTGTAGTTATTTTTGTGTGTTTTAACATTTTTAATGTAAGGTTATGCCTCAATCTTGACTAATTTTATATAACTTTAGAAAATTGGATGCTAACAAGTCTTCATTGACTTAAGCTAAAAATTATCTCGAAGTATATAAAGTTTGGACTTTGGATCACTCCATTTCATATGTGAGTAAAAAGGAGATCAAGTTAACCTTCATTATGATTGTTTATAATTTGTGTTACTAAGTCTATATTGATCTTACCATTCTAATTTACCTAATTTGGAGAACGAAACTTTGGAATTTGACGATTGGCGAAATGGAGTCGAACATGGTTCCGGCGCCTAGTCGCCAGAATTCGGCGCCTAAGCTTCAGAATAAACTGCGTATCGATGGGTCCTGCGCCTAAACACCAGATTTGGCGCCTAAGCGCCACAGTTACTGGATCGTGTAAAAACTGAAAATTTTTCAGTTTTTCACACGATTTTCTCCTTTAAATTACCCCATCTTCGTCCCCAATCCCTAAGCAACCAAAATTACAACCTAGACACTTCATTCTTGAGAGATTAGAGAGGATTTTTGAAGAAATGGAGAGAAGAAATCTTGGAGAAGAGGCTAGAGACAAAGGTTCAAAGGATCCTCAACCCTACTTCATTGGTTTTATCGTTGTAAGTTTGGAGAAAATTTCAAGTCATCTAGATAAATTTGAAGCAGAATTCAAAAGTACTAGAGATCACCTTCATGAGATGTATCATCAAATTGAACATCTGGAATGGCAGGTGAAGCTTCAATTTGATCATCTAGCGGCTTATCAAGATTCTCAAGTGGAGATGTATGCTAAGAACAATTGGATCGATGAGAAAAGGGCTACGGATTTTTTGAGGGCATTAGCATTCTTCCCAAGTATGCCTAGTAATCTTCCTTGCGAAGAGAATGGAAATTTCTAATTTGAAGATTAGATAGTTATTGTGGTGTGATCTAGACTTTTATTAGTGTGTCGTTGTATCGATTTAGTAAATCGAATGTGTTGTTGGTGTGTTTGATTTATTGTTCAATGTGTGTTGTATTTGCTTTGAAATTGTGTAGTTTGATTGTTTGTTAGGACTTGAATCATATTACTATAATTATCTATATTGTATTGAGCCAAAATTGAAGATTATGAATGGAGTTAGAAGAGTTTGATTTAAACCTTGTGTTTAATTGGTGAATTTAATTTTAATTTTTAAAATTTTTTGGAAAATATTTTGGAAATTGAAAACTGAAGCACTAATCTAATATGAGTAATTGGAAGTTGAATTTATGAGTTTTGGTGGAAAATAAAATTTTTAAAGTGATTTTTGTGAAAGGCGAGTCTGGCGCCTAGGCGCCGGTTCAGCCTGCTTACCGAAAATTAGCCTTTAAATCCCATTAGCCATGGTTGATGCTTAAGCTTCATCCCCTTCCTCTTTTTCGCGAAAACCCACCCTCTAGATCCATTTTGAGGTCAATACATCAAGTTTTTGAGCCTGAAATCACTTGATTTCTTCATCTCGCTTTTGATTCTTACCATAGTTTTTTCTATTTTTTTGCTAAAAACTGAAATTGTGAGAAAAATTCTGATTTTTAGAGTTTCTCCATAGATTTTTAAACTCATTTTAAGTTTCTCAAGCTTAAAAAAGAGTTTAAATATTTGATTCCTAAATTTATTTGTGTTTTCTTTCACGTTTAGATGACACCAAAATTTAAGCGAGGAAAAGCACGAGAAAATTTCGACAGCAGCAAGTTTTCAACTGCGGCAGCGCATTTCGTTATCACAAATTTGCGACATCAAGGAAATTTATCTCGGAGCTCAATTTTTACAATCCTGGTTAAATAACCGAGAACACGATCGTTGCACACAACTGGCAACGATTCTGTTATTTCACTGTTGTTGTCGTTATTCCTATTGTACGAGAGTTTTATGCCAACTTTTTGGATGCAGAAGACTATGAAGTCTTCGTTAGAGGTGTCAGAGTAGGATTTCCTCCAGAACGGATCAATATTTTCTACGGCCTGCCACCTACCATCGAGTGCTACTATTCTGGTCTATCTCCATCTGAGGGAGATCTTAAGATGATTATTGCATATCTGACTGATGGCACTGGAGCTTGGAAGATTCGAAATGACAAACAGGTAAAATTTAAATCTTCTAAGCTAAATGGTATTTCAAAGGCATGACATTATTTTATTTCTGCTAGACTTCTACCTTCCAATCACCTAAGCGAAGTTACTAGAAATCGAGCTATCCTAAACTACTGCATTCGGGAGAGGAAGCTGATAGATGTTGGCAGTATTATCTATGATTCTGTGGAGTCTATTGCTAGATCCGACACTTCTGTGGGATTAGGATTCCCATTCTTGATTCATTCTTTATGCATAAGCAATGGAGGTTCTGTTGATATATCAGAGGAGAAGTTGAAGAGTACAAAGCCAATTGGGCAGGAGAGTGTTAGCATTTATGATTTTCTTCGAGGGAAGAGATCTACTGGTCCTTCTACTTCTGTACCTACTCCAGGTAGAGCTTCTACTTCTAGACCTTCTACTTCTACTGCTGAGCCACCATCTAGTTTCTGAGAATCAATGCATGATCAATTTCTGGAGCAGCAGAATGAGTTATTTCTAACTCACTGCAGAGTAGATACTATAGACAAGAAGATTGATCATTTATCTGAGTTTACCCAAAGGAAAAGTGAGTATGATGCTCAGTATTCAGAGTCTTTAGTGAGATTTTTGAAGGGTGTGCATGATGTTCAGTTTCCTACCTGTCCTTGATTTTCACTGTATGTTGATCCAAAGGATGTGGAGTTTTCTTTTGGTGATGACGATGACAAGGCTACAGATAGTGATTAGTAGCTTGATTTACTTCTGAGATGTGCTGATTTTGTTGTTAGTTTATTTCGTGTTTGCTAGTACTGTTTGTTGTTTGTTGTTTGTTGTTTGTTGTTTGTTGTTTGTTGTTTGTTGTTTGTTAGAGTAGATTTGTTTATGAAACTTTGTGTGGATTGTTTGATGTTGAGACTATTTTAGATATTTATTGTATTGTGTTGAAGACTGAAATTTGGATGAATTAATGTTTATTTCTGTTTTAGTCTACTGTTTAGTATTCTTAAATAATTAGTAATTTTATTCTGTTTCTGTTACTATGAGTAGTATAGTCATTTAATTCAGCTACTGATATAAAAAAATGAGCCTTCTTACTTTTATATATGCTTCGTTATTTCAGTAATATTCATAAAAAACATGTGTAGAAGTAAATTTTTCTTTTTAGACTGTTTTTACATATAAAAATTCCTTTTTAAATTATACCATTCTTTCTCTCATACTTTAATTTTTTTCATGATATACCAAAACTTAAGTTTGAGGGAAGGGAAAATATATGCAAATTTAAATTTTATTTGTCCTTAATGAACTAATATTTTCTAAAAAAGTATTAACGTAACATAAGGAATGAAGAATCTATTTAAGATCATTTAAAATTTTGAAATTATAAATAATTTAGTAGACTTAACTAAAATTTTAATAACTTTGATTGATTTTAAGAATATAATTATTCAACTTAAAGAAGAGTAAGATTAAGAAAATTTTCTATTCATAGTAGAAATAATTGAATTTTAGAAGTATTAAGAAATAAAAAATTATAACTTGAAAAGAAAAGATTGAAATTCTTTTTGAAATCTATTCATGTTATAGTAATTAAGTAAAAATGTATAAGTTTGAAAATATAAGTTAAGGATAGCGAAGTTGAAAACCATTAACAGACTATCCAGATATAGTAATCCTCTCTGTAAAAAAAAAAAGAAGAAGAGAGAGGAGAAGCTTGAGGAGATGCCTAATCAAAAATTAGCTTTAATTGAATTAGCTTATAAGAAAAAAACTGATTACATACTTTACTTAATTTTTATGCATGTATCTTTATTAGAAAAGATTTTCATGAAGATCTTTTTCTTGTAAATAATTTATGTGATCTTAATATAATAAACTACAATTATTTTTGAAGTGAATGAAAAATTTTTGAAATCTTATGATTTGGTAGTTAAATATTCTTTAAATTCTTAAAATTAAACTTAGTAAAATTTGGTTAATGATTTACTAAAGCCTTTATAAAATAAAAAATTATAAGAAATCTTAAATATTTACCTTTTATTCCAAATGCTATACATTCTATATAGTAAAAAGGGTTACTTGAGGACAAGTAACATTTAAGTTTGGGGCATTTTGATCCATAAAAAAAAACCTATTTTTATGCCTTGATTTTTATCAAATGTTTAAGGATATTCTGCTTTAATAAAAGATATTTTTTTTGTTTTTGGATGTAGGTGATTCAAAAATGTTTAAGAATGAAAAAAGGATGAAAAAGGAGCAAAAGGAGCAAAAATTGAGCCAAAATGCAAAATTATTAAAATAATTGGCCTCGCGCCTAAGCGCCAGAATCCGGCTCCTAAGCGCCAGTTCGATACAAAATTCTGTAAGAGTTTTGACAACTTTTGGATGGTTATTTTGAGGGTGTTAGCGGTTATTTGACCATCTAGAAGAATGACAGTTTTTCCTAGATTATAGGACATGTGATACATTTTATTTGGACGCTTGGAAACGGTTAGGATCGCGAAGAGGTGCTAACCAAAGTGCAGAGGTGGGAAGAACTGGACGCAGAGTCCGGCGCCTAGGCGCCAGATTTCGGTACCTAGGCGCCAGATTCCAGCGCCTAGGCGCCAGACACACCTTCTAGAAAATTCATTAAACATGGACACATTTTTAAGAGGTGCCTCAAGGCAACCCTTGAAGCCTATAAATAGGAGGCTACTCCTTCAGAGAAGAACGCCCACAAACCACCAACGCCCATCCTATTCCCCTAGCCCCATAGTTCCTTTAGAGAGAGAAATTAGAGAAATATTTTAAGGGCCATATTTATAGTTTCTTTTATTAATTAGTGAGTTTATTTAGAGTTTGTATTAAGAGTTTTGAAGAGTCGGTGCTTTTGAAGTCTATTTTGCTTTGGAGTCAGAAGGATTCAGAGGTTTAGTTGGAGAAACACTTGAGATAAGTATTGACCCGAGCCGCGCTTAACGCAGTAAGGTTAGCTTCCAAAAGATAGCCAAAAACTTTGACTTAATTTATAAATAACGGCTAGTATATAAAACTAATATTATATAATTTAGTAAATATTTTTACACACTAGGGGTACTACACGAGTATACGTATCGTTTCGAAGTAATATAGGGTTTTTAAACAAAGACCCCGATATCGATCCCACGGGGAAGATTTATAGAAATAAATTTTCTATGAAGTGAAAGAGAAATAAAATAGTAAAAATATTTTTATTTTATCTTTTAATTTGATTATAAATTACTTTTAATTTACTAGATGCAATAAAGAAAACAATAATAAGATTTTATGAATTCTAAATAAAATAAATAACTTTCTTTCCTTCAATTAATCTAATATTTTTAAGATAATTTAATATTCGTTGGAGAATTTGATTTATGGTATTGTGCCAAATAGAAGCATTCCTATTCTTTACCTTTTTATCCAGGCGCAATGAACATTGACTAATTTACAGAATAGGTCCGGATGTATTGTAAGTAGAATGGGTTAATCTAGGCTCACACTTCTAGATGTCTAAGGGTGGCTATGGTCGGCCCTACTAGTGACCCTTTCCTGAGTCATAAATCAAATTATAAGAATTTAGTACGTCACTCTAAAATCTTATCAATTCTACGCCCTTTAAATATTATCTTCCTATTTATTTGCACTTCACCATGAATAGCCCGCACATGGCCTTCGACTACCCAAGGATTCATGTAACATTTACAAGTTAAGAGTTCTTCTCCTTCAAGGTCTCAAAACTCTTCAACGAGGTTTTAACGATTCGAAACGACCAATTTAAAAAGTAAAGTAAGATCGGATATTAATGTCATCACAATATTTTGAAAATATTTTGAATTTTAATTCTCCATCGAATCTTTATATTATCTTATATATCTCTTCATAATTGAAGTAAGAAAGTAACTAACTACTCAAAACACATTGAAAATAAATAACAAAACATGATAATTAAACTTTGAATCAAATATAAAAATATACATATCTCAAATATTTCTTCTACAGATCTTTTGATTCCTACTGACTCCACAGTGTAATGAACTCCAGATGCAATAACTTGAATATAAACTCACTAAACTAAACAAAAGTGGCCCTAAATTTCTCTCTCTAATTCTCTCTCTAAGGATGAGAGATCCTAAAGTAGATAAGAGAAAGGGGTACGATGGGAGGGGCACATTTTACGAAGAAATGGACCTCTATTTATAGGCTTCAAGAGTTTCCTTGAGGCACCTCTTCAAAATATGTCCACATTCAATGAATCTTCTAGAAGGTCGGTCGGCGCCTAGGCGCGGAATCGGCGCCTGGCGCCAGACACCGCGACCAGTTCTTCGCACCTCTTCACTTTGGCTCACACCTCTTCGCGATAAAAACCATTTTGGAGCGTCCAAATGCAATGTATCACATGTCCTATTATCAAGGAACAACTGCGAGCCTTCTAGAATATCCAATAAACGCCAAACGTTGTAAAAAACTTGACAGTTTTCGTAACAAGTCTGGCGCTTAGGCGCCAGTTTCTGGCGCCTAGGCGCCAGGCCATATTTTTTTTTATACTTTTGGTATTTTGCTCCATTTTTGCTCCATTTTGCTCCTTTTTCCTTCTTAGACCTTTTTACATTACCTACATCCAAAAACACAAAAAAACCTTTCATTAAAGCATAATATCATTAGAAATTGATAAGAATTAAGACATAAAGAAATATGTATTTTTTTATAGATCAAAATCCCCCAAACTTAAATATTACTTGTCCTCAAGTAACTCTTTTTACTACATAAAATATAACTTTTGGAAATAAAAGATAAATATTTAAGATTCATTATAATTTTTGATTTTATAAAGTCTTTAGTAAATTATTAACCCAATTTCACTAACTAGGTTTAATTTTAAGAATTTAAAGAATATTTAACTACCAAATCATAAGATTTCAAATTTTTCATTCATTTTGAAAATAATAGAAGTCTATTATATTAAGCTTTCATAGATTATTTACAAGAAAAAGATCTTCTTGAAAATCTTTTCCAAATAAATATTTATGTATAAAAATCAAGTAAAATATGTAACTAGTTTTCTTCCTATAAGATAATTCTAGTGAAGCCAATTTTTGATTAGGCATTTCCTCAAGCTTCTCCTCTCTATCTCTTTTTTTTATATATATATTGAGAGGATTACTATATCTGGATAGCCTGTTAATGGTTTTGAACTTCACTATCCTTAACTTATATTTTCAAAACTTATACATTTCCACTTAATTATTATAACATAAATAAAAATTCAAAAAGAATTCCAATTTTTTCTTTTTCAAGTGATAATTTTTGATTACTTAATAATTTTAAAATTCTTTTATTTCTACCATGAATAGAAAAATTCTTTATCTCATTCTTCTTTAAGTTAAATAATTCTATTCTTAAAATCAATCAAAGTTAGTAAAATTTTGGTTAATTTCACTAAATTGTTTATAATTTCAAAAATAAAAGTGATCTCAAATAAATTCTTCATTCCTTAAGTTATGTTAAAAAGTTTTTTTATTTTTAAGAAAATATTAGTTCTTTAAGGACAAATAAAATTTAATTTTGAATGGATTTTCCCTTCCCCCAAACTTAAGTTTTAGTATACTACGATAATTTGAGAGTATGAGAGAAAGAAAATCATCGAAATTTTTAATAAGTATGTAAAAACAATCTTAAAAAGAAAAATTAACTTCTAATCATGCTTTTATGAATAATTAAGATAAAATTGAAGCATGTATATAGAAGGGTAAGCAGTTAATTGATGATGATATTAAATTTGAAACACAATTAAAACAGAGCAAAATAATTAATTACTAAACATTAAACTAAACAACATTTAAATTAATTCTAAATTTAGTCTCAACACAACATAATCCTAACACTAAACAGTCAACATACATCAAATACAAAACTAACAAACAATCCAAATAAAACAAACTAACAGAGTAGCAAATCAAAGAAATCAATAACTACTAATCACTAGCTGTAGCCTCATCATCATCTTCATCACCAAAGGAAAATTCTACGTCCTTAGGATCTACAAATGGTGTGAAACTAGGAAAAGTAAGAAAGCTAACATCATGTTCACCCTTCAGAAATCTGACTAGGGCTTCATCATACTCAGCATCGTAATTACTCTTCCTCTGGGTATAATAAGATAAATGATCTAGTTTTACTATCAATAGTATCGATCTGCCGAGTGAGTTTGAAATAACTCTTCTTGTTGCTCTAAAAAGCGATCATGCATTAATTCCCAAAAATCTGATGGTGGCTCAACAGAAGTAGAGGGTCTAGAAGTAGAAGGTCTACCTGAAGTATGTACAGAAGTAGAAGGAGCGGTTGATCTCTTCCCTCGATGATCATCATAGATACTAACACTTTCCTGCCCAATTAGCTTAGTAGACTTCAGCTTCTCCTCAAAAATATTAGCAGTGACTCCATTACTAACACATAATGAGTAGATCAGAGATGGAAATCCTAATCCAACAGAAGTGCTGGACCTCGCAGTAGACTCCACAGAATCATAAATAATGCTCCCGACATCAATAGGCTTCCTCTCCTGAATTGCAGTAATTTAAGATCGCTCGATCTCTAGTCACTTCACTCAGGTGGTTGGAAGGTAACAATCTTGCATAAATAAAGTAGTGCCATGCTTTAGATACACCATTCAGCTTGGAAGATTTAAAATTTACCATTTTGCCGTTCCTGATCTTCCAAGATCCAGTACTGTCAGTCAAATAAGCAATAATCATATCCAAATCACCCTCAGATGGTGATAATCCAGAATAATAGCACTCAATTGTTGGTGGCAGGCCATAGAATATGTTGATTCTTTTTGGAGTAAATTCTACTCCGATAACTCTGACAAAGACTTCATAATCCTCGGCATCCAGAAAATTTGCATAAAATTCTCGAACAATCGGGATAATAGCAATAGCATTGATGTAGCAAAATCGTTGCCAGTTGTGCGCAATGATAGTGTTTTTGATCATCTCCCCAGGATGATAAA
Source organism: Papilionanthe hookeriana x Papilionanthe teres (assembly GCA_022702705.1). Lineage (NCBI taxonomy): Eukaryota > Viridiplantae > Streptophyta > Magnoliopsida > Asparagales > Orchidaceae > Papilionanthe > Papilionanthe hookeriana x Papilionanthe teres. Next base: position 160,050,384 of record CM040427.1, read on the forward strand.
AACTTCGTTCTGAGATGAACTTTCTCGACGACGCAAGTTCGTGGAAACGAAAATGCGCAGCCGCGGTTGGAAATTTGCTGCTATCAAAATTTTCTCGTCCCTTCTCGCACTTAGATTTTGGATCCATCTAAACGTGAAAGAAAACAAGAACAAATTTAGAAATCAAAGATTTAAACTCTTTTTAAGTTATAAAACTTAAAATAAGTTTAGAAATCCAAAGAAATCACTAAAAATCGAATATTTTTTCAAATTTTCGGTTCTTAGCTAAATTTAGGGAAATCTATGGTGAAATTCAAAAATAAATGGTTTAAAGTGTAGATCTGACCTTGAGACGAAGAAATCGAGTGGTTTCGCACTCAAATCCTTGATGTTTTGACCTCAAAATGGATCTAGATGATGTATTTTCGCGAAAATGGGGAATAAGATGAAGCTTAGGCTTCAAAAATGGCTTTTTGGGGTTTAAATGGTAATTTTCGGGTAGCAGGCCGAACTGGCGCTTAGGCGCCAAATTTTGGCGCCTAGGCGCCTAGGCACCAGACTCGACTTTCACAAAAAATTTTTTCAAAATTTATTTTCCACCAAAATTCATAAATTAAACTTCCAATTACTCATATCAGAGTCGAGCTTCAGTTTCTAACTTCCACAACATTTTTCAAAAATTTATAAAAATTAAATATTAAATCCACCAATCAAACATAAGGTTTTCAATCAAACTGACTAATTTCCATTTAAAATCTTCAATTTTGACTCAATACATTCCATATAAGTACTATATTTGATTCAAGTTCCTAATACACACTCAATCATAACAATTTCAAAGCAAAAATAACACATATTGAAGATGAAAGAAAATACACAAACAAACACAATCAATTCTCTAAATCGATACAACGACTCAACAAACCATAATAACTATCTCATTACCAGAATATTCTAATCTTCACAAGGGAAATTGTGTATTCCACTTGGAAAGAATACTAACACTCTCGGGAAATCCGTAGCTATTTTTTCATCAATCCACTTGTTGTTCGCATACATTTCAACTTGAGCATCTTGATAAGCCTCAAAATGATCAAATTGAAGTTTCATTTGCCATTCTAGATGTTCAACTTGATGAAACATCTCATGAAGGTGATCTCCAATCCTTTTAAAATCTTCATCAAACTTATCCAAATGTTTAGAAATTTTCTCTAAACTTACAGCGATGAAACCATTGAAGTAGGGTTGAGGATCCCTTAAGACCTTGTCCCTAGCCTCTTCTCCATGATTTCTCCTTTCCATTTCTTTAAAAATTTCTCAAATCTCTCAAGAAGAAAGTGTATGGGATGTAATTTTGATTGCTTGATGTTTAGGGAACAAGATGGGTTGATTTAAAGGGGAAAATCGTGTGAAAAACTGAAAATTTTCAGTTTTTGCACGACCCAGTAACCGTGGCGCTTAGGCGCCAAATCTGGCACCTAAGCACCGGACCTATTGACACATAGTTAATTCTGGCACTTAGGCGTCGAATTTTGGCGCCTAGGCGCCGAAACTATGTTCAACTCCGTTTCTCCTAATCGTCAAATTTTCAAAATTTCGTTCTCCAAGATAGGTAAATTATATTGATAAGAGTAATTTAGACTCGATAACTCACATTGTAAACTATCATAATGAAGGTGAACTTGATCACCTTTTTACTCATATTTAAAATAGAGTGATCCTATTTTTAATTTATACATACTTCAAAATAATTTTCAGCCTAAGTCAACCAAGACTTATGAGCATCTAATTTTTTTAAAGTAATATAAAATTAATCAAGATCGAGGCATAACCTTTCATCAAAACACAAAAACACAAGATAATTATGGGTTGCCTCCCACAAAGAGCTTGGTTTAATGTCGTCAGCCCGACTTAAGTAAATCTTTAATCAGGTTGACTCAATTTATAAGCCTCTTTATAAATCTTCTTAATACCTCTCGAAATAAGGCTTCGATCTTAATCCATTTACTTTAAAAATTTTTCCGGTTTTGGGATCTTTAATATCCACGACTCCATAATGGTATACTTTCTCAACTAAATAAGGTCCAATCCATTTAGATCTTAATTTTCCAGGAAAAAGTCTTAAACGAGAATTAAACAGTAATACTTTATGTCCAGGCTAAAAAATTTTTCCTGAAATTTTCTTATCATGCAACATCTTCATTTTCTCTTTATAAATTCTTGCATTGTTATATGATTCGGTTCTAATTTCTTCCATCTCATTTAGTTGCAATAATCATTTTTCTCCTGCTTTATTCAAATTAAAATTAAACTCCTTTATCGCCCAATAAGCTTTATGTTCAAGTTCTATAGATAAGTGACAATGTTTACCATAAATTAACCGGTAAGGTGACATTCCGATTGGTGTCTTATAAGCTGTTCTATAAGCCCATAATGTAGAATCAAGTCTATCAACCCAATCAGTTCTTTTAGGATTAACAGTCTTTTTAAAATTCTTTTAATTTCACTGTTTGATACTTCAGCCATTCCACTAGTTTGAGGGTGATAAGCAGTTGCAATTCTATGTTTAATTCCAATTTTTTGTAGTAATGATTGAATTCTTACATTCCAGAAATGATTTCCACCATTAGTGATAATTATCTTAGGCATTCCAAATCTTGAAAATATCATTTTCTTTAAAAATTTTGAAACACGTTTGGAATCACAGTTTGGTAAATAAATAGCTTCAATCCACTTTGAAACATAATCAACTGCTAATAAAATATAAATTTTTCCAGATGATGGAATAAATGGTCCCATAAAGTCTAATCCCCATATATCAAAAATTTCAACTTCCAATATATAGTTTAAAGGCATTTCATCTTTCCTATATATATATTTCCCATCCTTTGACATCGATCACATGTTTTCACATATTGTCTCACATCTTTAAATAAGGTAGGCCAATAAAATCCAGTATTTAAAATTTTAAATGCGGTTTTATCTATGCCAAAGTGTCCTCCAAAATCGAATCATGACATTTTTGAATAATAGCAAAAGTCTCCTCATAAGGTACACATCTTCGAATCATAGAATCTTTACCAATTTTAAATAAATGAGGTTCTTCCCGAATATAAGATTTAGCATCATATTTAAATTTCTTAATAAATTTGTTATCCAAGTCATAAGGCAAAATATTGCTAACTAAATAATTAACAATATTAGCATACCACGGTGTTTTGTATCTTTGAATAACATATAAAGATTCATCGGGAATTTCTCATTTATATTTTCTTCCGAAATAATATCATTTTTAATTCTAGACGAGATCAACAATTTGGTTTTCGAGTTCCTTTTCTATCTACTATTTGAAAATTAAATTCTTGTAGAAGTAAAACCCATCTTATAAGTACTAGGTTTAGAATCCTTCTTAGATATTAGATATTTAATAATAGAATGATCGAGTATGAACTATGCATTTAGTACCAAGAAGATAAGGTCTAAATTTATCGAAGGCATATACTTATAGCTAGAAGCTCTTTCTCGATGGTAGTGTAATTTCTTTGTGTTTCGAGTGAGAGTTTTACTAGCATAATATACAACTTTGAAAATTTTATCATATTTTTGTCCTAATACAGCTACAATTGCAAAATCACTTGCATCACACATTAATTAAAAAGATTTATTCCAGTCAGGTGCAACAATAATAGGTGCAGTTATTAATTTTTCTTTTAGAATATTAAAAGCATTAATACATTCTTCATTAAATTCAAATTGTGCATCTTTTTCTAATAAATGACAAAGAGGTTTAGCAATTTTAGAAAAATCCTTTATATATCTTCTATAAAATCCAGCATGACCTAGAAAACTTCTCACATCAGTAACAGTAGTAGGTGGTTGCAATTCAACAATAATTTTCACTTTTGCTTAATCTACTTCCATCACTTTTCGTGATACTTTGTGTCTAAGTACAATGCCTTCTGTGACCATGAATTGACGTTTTTCCCAGTTAAGAACTAAATTTGTTTCTTCGCATTTTTTCAGAACTTTGGCTATGTTTTCCAAACAAGATTCAAAAGAAGTTCCAAGGACTAAAAAATCGTCCATGAATATTTCAATTCTTTTGTCAATCAAATTACAAAATATTGACATCATACATCTTCGAAAAGTTGCAGGTGCATTACATAAACCAAAAGGCATTCTTCTAAAAGCAAATGTTCCATAAGGACTTGTAAAAGTTGTCTTTTCTTGGTCCTCAGGAGCAATAAGTAATTGATGATAACCAGAATATCCATCCAGAAAATAGAAATATGAGTGTCCAGCTAATTTATCAAGCATTTGATCCAAGAAAGGTAAAGAAAAATGTTCCTTTCTAGTGGATTTATTTTATTTCCTATAGTCAATACAAATTCGCCATCCAGTAACTTATCTTGTAGGAATAAGTTCATTTTTATCATTAACAATGACAGTTACACCTCCTTTCTTCGGAAGACAATGAATAGGACTTACCCATTGACTATCCGAAATAAGACAAATAATACCAACATCTAACCACTTAATAATTTCTTTTTTAACAACCTCTTTCATGATAGGATTTAATCTTCTTTGTGATTCTATAGTAGGTTTAAAATTTTCTTCCGTTAAAATTCTATGCATGCAAATGGAAGGGCTTATTCCTCTTATATCAGCAATAGTCCAACCAAAAGCTTTCTTATAATTCTTTAACACACTAGTAATTTTTCTTCTTGATCTTCACTCAGTTCAGAAGAAATAATAACGAGTAAAGTTAACAAATTTCAAGAAACACATATTTTAAATGTGAAGGTAACATTTTTAATTCCGATTCGAGTGCTTTTTTAATTGAGGGTAAAAGTATATTATTTTGAGTTATGTCTAAAGTTTCCCAATTATCTTTAATAAAATGAGTCTCTTCTTCTTCTACTACTTCTTCTTCATCAGTTAAAAATTTAAAATTTTCTTCAGAAATAACTTTACATTTTTCTTGATAATATTTTTCAATTAAATAATCAATTATATCCATTCGATAAAATTTCTCTTTATCAGGGTACTTCATTGATTTAAGAACATTGAATTTAATTTCTTGATCATTGACTCTCATGATTAATTCTCCTTTTTGCACATCAATCATAGCTCGTCCGGTAGCTAGAAAAGGTTTTCCTAAAATTATAGGTATCTCTTTACCTTCTTCCATGTCAAGTACTATGAAATCTACAAGGAAGATAAATTTATCCACTTTAACAAGGACATCCTCTATAACTCCTTTAGGATAAGTGATAGATCTATCACTAACCGAAGAGTTACAATGGTGGGAGTAATATCTCCTAAATCCAATCTTCGAAAGATAGAAAATGGCATGAGATTAATACTTGCTCCTAAATCACATAAGGCTTTTCCGTAAAATTTTTCTCCAATAGCACAGGGTATAGTGAAACTTCCAGGATCCTTAAGCATTTATGGTAATTTCTTTTGAATTATTGCACTGCATTCTTCACTTAATGCAACAGTTTCAAAAGCTTAAAATTTTCATTTTTTGCTTAAAATATCCTTCATAAATTTTGCGTAAGTTGGCATTTGTTCCAAAGCTTCAGCAAAAGGTATGTTAATAGTAAGTTTCTTAAAAATTTCAAAGAACTTAGAAAATTGATGATCAAGTTTTTGCTGTTTAAGTCTTTGAGGAAAAGGTGGTGGTGGTTTTTCAACTTCCACAGTAACAGGTATAACAGTCTGATCTTGACTAGGAGAGAGAGTTCATTTAGGTTTTTCAATCTCTTCAACCTCAATCTCTTTTTCAATTTCATTCTGCAATTTTTCTTTTAATTCCTTTCCACTTTTAAGTTGCACAGCTTTAATTTTTTCATGTTTTTTTCCAGTTTCCTTTGGATTAATTTCAACATTACTAGGAAGTGTTCCTACAGGTCTGTTATTAATTAAAGTAGCAATTTGCCCCATTTGATTTTCAATATAAGGAATAACAATATTTTGATTTTGTAATTGATTATTCATTTGCATAATTAATTCTTCTATTGATAACTTTTTCTATTGATTATTAAATCCAGGAGGTTTATAATTTGAATTAACTTGATTATTCCAATTTACAGTAGGATGAGATTGATTATTACCCCATTGTTGTTGTGAATTATTCCAGTTAAAATTAGGATGATTTTTCCACCTAAGATTATAATAATTTGAATAAGGATTATTTTTACTAACAATAGCTTGTAAAGTTTCAATAGTTTGAGAATCTTCAATATTAACAGAGTTATTATGCGAAATATTAATTGCAAAATTATCTAATTTCTTAGACATTGCTGCAACTTGTGAAGCTAAGATAGAAAATGCTTCATTATCTTGAATACTGGCCATCTTTTTAGGGTTAATCCTTTCGGAAGACCATTGAAAATTATTATTAGTCACTTCTTCAATTAAAGTGTAAGCTTCTTCAAATGATTTAGACATTAAAGAACCTCAAGCAGCAGCATCAATAATTGATTTTTAAGATCCAATTAATCCATTATAAAATGTTTGAATAATCAACCAATCAGGTAAAGCATGATGATGACATTTTCTTAATAGTTCTTTAAATATTTCCCAAGTTTCATATATTGTCTCCTCATCAAATCGACTAAATGAAGTAATATCATTTCTTAATTTAGCGAGCTTTAGAAGGAGGAAAATATTTAGCAAGGAATTTTTGTGCCATTTCAGCCCATGTTTTAATAGAACCAGTCGCTAATGAGTTTAACCACATCTTTGATTTATCTCTTAAGGAAAAAGGAAAGATTCTAAGTCTAATAGGATCATCAGAAAAATTGTTATATTTAAAGGTAGCACAAAGTTCTAAGAAAACTAACAAGATGTAAATTTGGATCCTCATTTGGTGATCCACCAAATTGATTGTTTTGCACCATTTGAATAATAGACGGTTTAAGTTCAAAAGAATTAAGCATCTACAAGTGGGTATTTGAATACTACTATGAAGTTCATCAACTCGTAGGGTTAGCATAATCCCTTAATGGTTTATAAACATTTTGATCATTAAGTTCAATTGGATTTTGTAAAGTAGCCATTTCTTGAAATTTTTGAATTTGTTTTCCCTTTTTAATTTTTATAATTGTCCTTTCCAATTCAGAATCTAAAGCTATTAATCCTTCAGAACCAAATCTTCGCATAAAACAAGCAATAAATATAAAATTTAACTATTCTATTTCTTTCTTCCTTACTTCCTTTCCTTCCCCGACAACGACGCCAAAAACTTGACCCGAGCCGCGCTTAATGCACTAATGTTAGCTTCCAAAAGATAGCTAAAAACTTTGACTTAATTTAAAAATAGCGGCTAGTGTATAAAATTAATATTATATAATTTAGTAAATATTTTTACACACTAGGGGTACTACGCATGTATACGTATCGTTTCAATTAATATAGGGTTTTTAAACAAAGACCCCAGTATCGATCCCACGGGGAAGATTTATTGAAATAAATTTTCTATGAAGTGAAAGCAAAATAAAATAGTAAAAATATTTTTATTTTATCTTTCAATTTGATTATAAATTACTATTAGTTTACTAGATGCAAAAAAGGAAAACAATAATAAGATTTTATGAATTCTATATAAAATAAACAACTTTCTTTCCTTCAATTAATCTAAGACTTTTAAGATAATTTAATATTCGTTAGAGAATTTGATTTATGGTATTGTGCCAAATAGAAGCTTTCCTATTCTTTACCCTTTGATCCAGGCGCAAAGAACATTGACTAATTTACTAAATAGATCCGGATGTATTGTTAGTAGAATGGGTTAATCTAGGTTCACACTTCTAGAAGTCCAAGGGTGGCTATGGTCGGCCCTACTAGTGACCCTTTCCTAGTCTATAAATCAAATTATAAGAATTTAGTCTGTCACTCTAAAAACTTATCAATTCTACGCCCTTTAAATATTATCTTCCTATTTATTTGCACTTCACCATGAATAGCCCACACATGGCCTTTGACTACCCAAGGATTCATGTGACATTTACAAGTGAAGAGTTCTTCTCCTTTAAGGTCTCAAAACTCTTCATTAGGTTTTAACAATTCAAATGGCCAATTTAAAAAGTAAAGTAAGATCAGGTATTAATGTCATCACAATATTTTGAAAATATTTTGAATTTTAATTCTCCATCGAATCTTTATATTATCTTATCTATCTCTTCATAATTGAAGTAAGAAAGTAACTAACTACTCAGAACACATTGAAAATAAATAACAAAACCTGAGAATTAAACTTTGAATCAAATATAAAAATATACTTATCTCAAATATTTCTTCTATAGATCTTCTGATTCCTACTGACTCCACAGTGTAATGAACTCCAGATGCAATAACTTAAAAATAAACTCACTAAACTAAACAAAAGTGGCCCTAAATTTCTCTCTCTAATTCTCTCTCTAAGGATGAGAGATCCTAAAGTAGATAAGATAAAGGGGTACAATGGGAGGGGCACTTTTTCTGAAGAAATGGACCTCTATTTATAGGCTTCAAGAGTTACCTTGAAGCACCTCTTCAAAACATGTCCACATTCAATGAATCTTCTAGAAGGTTGGTCTGGCACCTAGGCGCCAGACACCGCGTCTCTTCACTTTGGCTCGCACCTCTTCGCGATAAAAACCATTTTGGAGCGTTGAAATGCAATGTATCACATGTCCTATTATCAAGGAACAACTGCCAGCCTTCTAGAATGTCCAATAAGCGCTCACTCCATCAAAATAACTGATCAAACATTGTCAAAAACTTGACAGTTTTCGTATCGAGTCTGGCGCGTAGGCGCCAGGCCATATTTTTTTTATACTTTTGGTATTTTGCTCCATTTTTGCTCCTTTTTGCTCCTTTTTCCTTCTTAGACCTTTTTACATTACCTACATCCAAAAACACAAAAAAAACCTTTCATTAAAGCATAATATCCTTTGAAATTGATAAGAATTAAGACATAAAGAAATAGGTATTTTTTATAGATCAAGTTTTTGTATTTTGATTCAAAGTTTTATTTATATGTTTTGTTGTTTAAATTCAATGTGTTCTGAGTAGTTACTTTACTTTCTCCTTTCAATTATGAAAAGATAAATAAGATATATAAAATTTGTTGGAGAATTAAAAACTATATATATTTTAAACATTGTGATGATATTAATACCGGATCGTAATTTACTATTTAAATTGGTCATTTAATTTGTTATAATCTGTTGAAGAGTTTTGAGACCTAGAAGGAGACGAATTCTTAACTAGTAGATATCATATGAATCCTTGGGTAGTCGAAGGCCTTGCGCTGGTTATTCAAGGTGAAGTGCAAATAAATAGGAAGATATTATTTAATGGGCGTAGATTTGATAAGTTTTTAGAGTGACAGGCTAAATTCTTGTTATTTGGTTTATAGAGAAGGAAAGGGTCACTAGTAGCGCCGACCATAGCCACCCTTGGACATCTAGTAGTGTGAGCGACCCATTCTACTAACAATACATCCAAACCCGATCTATAGATTAGCCAAGGTCCCATAAAGTCTAAACCCCATATATCGAAAGTTTCGATTTCTAATATAAATTTTAGAGGCAATTCATCTTTTCTGGATATATTTCCCATTCTTTGACATCAATCACAAGTTTTCACATAATGTCCAACATCTTTAAATAAAGTAGACTAATAAAATCCAGAATTTAAAATTTTAAATGCAGTTTTATCCACTCCAAAGTGTCCTCCAAATTCAAAATCGCGATATTTTTGAATAATTGCAAAAGTTTCTTCATAAGGTACACATCTTCGAATCACATAATCTATTCCTAATTTAAATAAATGAGGATCTTCCCAAATATATGATTTATAATCATTCTTGAATTTCTTGATGTATTTACTATTCATCCCATAAGGTAAATTATTGCTAACCAAGTAGTTAACTATATCTGCATACCAGGGCATTTGTAATCCTTGAATGACATATAATTGCTCATCCGGGAATTTCTCATTTATATTTTCTTCATAAATCTTCTCATTATTATTTTTGATTCTTGATAAATGATCAGCAATTTGGTTGTTAGTTCCTTTTCTGTTCACAATTTCAAAATCAAATTCTTGTAAAAGCAAAACCCATATAATCAATCTACATTTCGCATCCTTTTTAGATATTAAATACTTAATAGCAGAATGATCAGTGTGCACGATTCATTTTTTTCCAAAAAGATATGGTCTAAATTTATCAAAGGCATATACTATTGCTAAAAGCTCTTTTTTAGTAGTAGTGTAATTTATTTGAGTTTCACTAAGAGTTTTGCTAGCATAGTATATAACTTTGAAAATCTTCTCATATTATTGTCATAATACCACTCCGATCGCATAATCACTTGTATCACACATTAATTCAAAAGGTTTATTCCAATCAGGTGCAACAATGACAGGTGCAGTGATTAATTTTTCTTTTAGAATATTGAAGCATTCAGACAATCTTCATTAAATATTTTATGTGTGGATATTTCATGGTTACCTTTATGTGTGGGAATACTACTATTAAATATTTTATAAAGGTTATTGGAAATGCTTTTTATTCTTTATGGTATGTTTGTAAGTGCCCCAAAAATATTACTGTTTCTGTATGCAGTTTGCCTTTCGATATTTCATTGGTCTGCTTTCTTTCTGACCTTTTTGTACTTTATGATGGCAGATGCTCTCATAGGCCAATTGATACTGTTAACAATTGCTTGAGTGCTAGTGGGTGCACTTTATATTTAAATTTATGATGCTATTGAGGAGCCTCTATTAACAATTGATGCTATTGATACTGTTAACAATTGCCTGACATCTCTTTCCTTAATTCCAACACTTTGAATTTCTAATCTGGATTTAGAAATTGGTGAGCCTGACAGACTTGTTATTAAAATTTGATGGTCTATTTGATGGAGCAAGATGCAGCATTTTAATAGATATATATATATATTTATGTTTTGCATGGAATACCTCTAAGATCAATTCGAAAACATTATATTTAGACAGGTGAAAAGAATTTTTTGTGGAACTTATTATGTTTACATTCATTTTAACAATTGGGAAAGAATTGTTTGTGGCACTTATTATATTTGAACCACTGCATTTTACTAGAAGGTCATCTTAGAAGGCCTTCTTATTTGACGGCAACCGCTGCATAGTAGAAGGTCATCTTCTTTGTAATTGCAGTTTGGAAAGCCTTCTTATTTGACAAATTTTCTTGCCTATACATGTAGTCTCAGAATTAGAAAAGAATGCTTTATGTACATTTTTCATCCCTATATCAGATGGTGCTCGACACATATTCAAATGTATATATAACCCTCTTATATTGAATCCAGGACTGTGATGTTTATTCATTGCTCTTTAAATGTTATAAATTTACTAAAATTTTGGTGTGAGCGATTTTGTATTTGGCTTAAGGTTGTCCATGCAAACTTTGCATCGGGAATTTTGATTGATCAAGAGAGTTTTGGGCAGCATATTAGCTATATCAATAGTTCTCTCGTGAATGAGTTTAATGAAGCTATGATTATATGCTTAAGCAGCTGTGGTATGGATATCTTAAAGGCATTCATGCAGGCAACCGATGTACATGCCATGGATATCTTGGAAGGTCTGCAGGGAGGTGATGTATGGCTTGTTAGTTTTGAAATACATCTTTTCATGTCATCCGCAAGATAGCGAGAATCTTATGTATTTAGATGTTTAACAAGTAAACTTTACTTTTCACATTCATGCAACCCAAATCTTCCAAGTATGGTTTCAATTGCAATCTTTCTTACCGTAAATGCTATTATATGGATTTGAGTTTCATCCGAGCATTCTTCTTGTTCTTGGCTTCTCATTTTTTTCTTTGTTGGAATGTATGTATAAATCTTGATATTTGTTATTTGTCCCAATTTTATTTATTGTTGCCAAAGATTCGTTATTGGGTGGTAGTAATTACTGCAGCTACTTTCCTGCTAATATTATATTTTTTTCCATGAAAAGTAGATTCAAGATTAGGTGTTAGATGTGTAAATACATATGAATGGAGTGCTATATATGTCAATCGTACTCGCTCTCCATATAAACATAGGAATTAGGTGTGGTATTCATGTAAATAACCCAAAATATTATGCAAAGTGAAATGTCCCGTATGTATAAGTCGGCATCCGTATAAGTCGGCATTCCTCCTATCCTCAATACTTGGTTGGCCTAATATGTTGTTTGATATATAAATTCATGAAATTGAGGGATCTGTATACTGTTATTCATTATGGTGTGTGATGCGATGTGACTTTATATGTGCTTTAAAATACAAGAATTTGATACCACTTTTTAGAATATTTAATTTCCAGCAAATTGCTTCAAAAACTTGACGCGTGAGGTTTGCTTTTATAATTTTATATTTAGATTTTATTATTGTAAAATTCACATTTTTAAACGCAAGTATACGCATCGTTCAAGTAATACATGGCTCTAGTGGAGTCCTGGTTATTGATTCCATAGGGATAGAGAATTTTATAAAAAGTAAGAAATATAAATAATATTTTAAAATTTTCAAATGCAATTTATATATACTTTTATATATATATATATATTCAAATTTAATTAACTAATAATTTCTACTAAAAGAAAGTAAGCAATAAGCAGTAATGTAAAGTAAGCAGTAATTAAAATTCAATGCAAGTATAAAAACGACTTTCTCCTTTTTCAACTAATCCAAGAATTATAGAGTAATTATCTTTTGTAGGGAGTTAAGATATGGTATTGTGCCAAATAGAAGCATTCCTATTCTTTACCCTTTGGTCCAGGTGCAAAGAACATTGAATAATCTATAGATAGGCTCAGGATGTTTTATTAGTAGAATGGGTTAATCTAGGCTCACATTACTAAATGTCCAAGGGTGGCTATGGTCGGCCCTACCGGTGACCCGTTACCTTTCTATAAACCAAATTATTAGAATTTAGTCTGTCACTGTAAAAACTAATTAATTTTACGTCCAATAAATATTATCTTCCTATTTATTTGCACTTCACCTTAAACAATTCGCGTATAACTCGCGATTACCTAAGGATTCATATGATATCTACTAGTTAAGAATTTATCTCCAGATAGGTCTCAAAATTCTTCAACAAGTTTTAACAAATTAAATGACCAATTTAAAAAGTAAACTAAGATCAGGTATTAATATCATTACAATGTTTTAAAATAATTTATATTTAATTCTCCTACAAAATTTAATTAATTTATATTCTTTTCATAGTTGAAAAGAGTAAGACAACTAACTACTCAGAACTCATTAAAATAACACAACAAAACATATTTATAAAACTTTGAACCAAAGTACAAATACTTATCTGAAGTGTTCATTCAAGTGATCCGCTGACTTTTACTGACTCTAAAGCAATGATGAAAGACTCCAACAGCAATAACACACAATAAAAACTCAAAATAAACTCACTAGATACAAAATAAAGTGGCACCCTATGTATGGAAGAGACTAAATAAAACTAGAGATGAGAGAGAAGATGCTAAAATGGGTATGTGTACTAAGAAGGGGGTCTTGGCGCTATTTTCTCTGTAAAATGGGCTCCTATTAATAGAGCTATGAATTTGACCAGGGGTTGCTTAAGGCACCTCTTCAAAATTCATCCAAATTCAATGTATCTTCTAGAAGGTAACAATCGCGCCTAGCGCGCCGGATCCGGTGCCTGGCGCCCGACTCGTGACCGGGTCTTTCGCACCTCTTCACTTTGGGTCACACCTCTTCGCGATCCAGACCGTTTCCTTGTGTCCAAATACATTGTATCACATGTCCTATATATTAGGAGTAACTTCTAGTCATCTAGAAGCTCCAATAACCGCTTAACACAGTCAAAATAACTGCCCAAAGTCATCAAAAAAACTTAACAGCGTCTGTATCGAACTGGCGCTTAGGCGCCGGATTCTGGTGCCTTGGCGCTAGACCAATAATTCCAAAGTTTTTCTCCATAAGCTCCATTTTTGCTCCTTTTTGCTCCTTTTTCCTTCTTTTTCTTTCTTGGACTCTTTTTAAATCATCTACATCCAAAAACATGTTAATACATTTCATTAAATCATAATATCCTTAAGAATTAAATCATAAATAAGGCATAAAAATGGGTATTTTTAGGTAGATCAATTTCCCCCAAACTTAAATGTTACTTGTTCTCAAGTAACCCTTTTAATTACATAAGATAGATAACAATTGGAATGAAGTTAAAATATTTAAGATTTCTTATAATTTTTGGTTTTATAAATGCTTCAGCAAATCATTAACCAAATTTTACTAACTAAGTTTAATTTTAAGAATTTAAGAATATTTAACTACCAAATTATAAGACTTCCAATTTTTCATTTATTTCAAGAATAATTGTAGTTTATCATATCAAGGTCACATAGAATATTTACAAGGAAAAGATTTTTATGAAATACTTTTCTAGTAAAAATATATCTACATAGAAATTAAGTTAAAAATGTAATCAGTTTTCTTACTATAAGATAATTCAAGTGAAGCCAATTTTTTATTAAGCATTTCCTCAAGCTTCTCCTCACTTTTTTTTTATGTTGACCTCATTTTTGATGAGGTCTTCTCTTCTTCTTTTTAGTACTTAGGATCTAGCCTTAGGCTTCTCCTTTGACTATCTTAGAGGACTAGAATTGGGATCCACCACCTAGAATTTCAAACCACTTCTTAACTCCTTGCAAACTACACAAACTTGACAATAGACCCCTAATCACCTAGAGGGTTGAAATCAAATGTGGAAGTTTAAAAGGATGAGTTCCTATAAGACTCTTTGGCCTTAGGACTGCCCTGGGTGGCCTGGTCTGGTGAAGGGGCTGACTTACAAACACACTACACTTATACACTACACTTTCACACACCTCCTAAAACCACACCCATACCTAACTTGACCTCCTGACTCATGTAGGTGATTCACATGGATGGTCCTTAACCCCTAAGCCCTCGCGAAGAGGGTTAGGAACAACATAGTGAATGCCTCAAATGAATCCCTTCATGGCTCATGTGGGCTTGATGTGGCTTCATGGCTCAACCAAAATGATTTCATTCCACTCAAACTTACCCAATCTTCAATTTTCCAAATTTTCAATTTTTGACTCCCGGGACCCTACACCCGCCTAACCTACCCAAGACCCTTGAAATTACCCAAATTTTTCAAAATTTCCAAATCACCCAAAATTCCCCAAAATCAATCCCAAACATTTCCACATCACTCAAATTGATCATCCATACCCAAAAATACCAAAAATTCCAAAAAATACCTCCCAATACCCTCCAAATACCCAAAATACCCCCCTTGACCCAAAAAATTCAAAAATTCAGAAAATTCCCAGAAAATTCCAGAAAATCCCAAATATTCCCAATTTCATTTTGTTCAACTACACCATGGGCCAATTTTGTCAATTTACCCTACTTTTGTCAAAACCCCCAATTTGACCCATTTTAACCCAAAGTGAACCCAATGTCAAACCAAACCTGCCCAATTGACCCAAATTTTGGTCCAATTCAATTCTAAACTTCAATTCAACATTCCCAACACCAATATAAACCAAATCCAAGTCCTATTTGATTGACATTTGGATCCAATTTCACTTTTGGCCTTAAAACCCAATTTGGACCCATGACCCAAACCTAACCCAAACTCACCCAATTCAACTCCAATTAACCCCAAATCTTTTCTAAATCTTCCTTAGAATCCCCACAAGCAAAACACTAACATGATTTTCCCAAAATTTAGACCCAAACCCCACTCAAATTCAACCCAAAGCTAAAAGGCCCAATTTTGACCTAAACCCAAACCTAACTCAAATGAGCCCAAACCCCAAAATCAAAGCCCAACCAAAGTCAAAACCTCTTTGAAACACTCCCATAAACATTTCTCAACATTAATTTTCATCAATTTCAACCCTAGCCCAACATTGGCCCAACTTGGCCCACTTGGACCTATATTGGCCCATTCACCAAAAGAACCCAAATTCAACCCAATTCAAACCCAAATCACCCCCAATTTGCTTCAAGTCACTCATGACACATCCATGAGCTAAACCAAACAATTATTTGGCCCAACCTCTTTACAAAATTCCCATCCATAAATTCATTTTTAAACTTAAAGGCCCATTCCTTAAACCATTTTAAAAGCCCATCTTTTACCACATCCAAAGGCCCAAAATTGGTCTCAAAGCCCATATGACATTTCCCCTCATCATACTTTCAATTAAACTCAATACCTAAGTCCTAAATTCATCATCAAATCATTCCAAATCAAGTTTCATACAAATTTCCATCAAATTATCAAAAATTCCTTAAATCCATTTTCATGAAATTGACCAAGCTTTCCCCAAGCCAAAGACAAGCCATGCAAGCCATGGACAAGCCACATGAAGCCATGGAGAGTTTGACATGTGATCAAGCCATTAATGGAAAAAGGAGGACCCCTTTCCTAATCCTTCTTAAGCCTTTTTTTACCTTAAGCATGTCACACTCTAAACCATGCTTTGCCACCTAATCCTCGATGGAGACTCCACCACACATGGGAGATCGACCCACCCGACCTCCTCAGCCCAAAACCAGGTCTTGGGGAGGTGCACCCAACCCATTTGCATGGGTTGACCAAAATAAGCTAAAATGGCCCCTTCCTCTTTCTACTTTGATTCAACCACTTTACACATGTCAAACCTCAATCGAATGCACCAAACCCCGTCCCGACCCACCCGAACAAGATGGTGACCAATGCTCGGCCGACCAGCCACCGAGTTGTCGGAAAACACCATGGCCGAGAGCTCACATGTGAGCCAACTTTGGGATTCTACCTCGCTAAGCCGCCCCATGCCTAGTGGCCACCATGGCCGTTCGCCCTCGACCTAAGCAATCGATCCCAAGCCCTAACTCTCCCGGGAGGCTCTCCACCCTCTCCTATTTAAACACCACCCCTCTCGGCCATGAGAGGTGCTGAAAAAAACCTTAAGGAAACTCTGCCAAAATTGTTCCACACTACTCCCCATACATAGAGCATTTGATCCCCATTGAAATCCCCCTGCCATTTCCTCTCTGTGAGCTTAATTTCAGAGTTGAAATCCAAGCCCAAAACCAGGACACTTCTCTACAGTGAGCCAATCCCCAAATTGATTGGTCCTACACCTTCACTCGTACCAAGAGAAGGTGTCCACCCGCAAAAGCCCCATCTCCAAAGCCACCCAGCTTGCTCCAACCTCCAAGCTTTGTGATCGACCGTGGTCGAAATCCTACCTAGGCAATTCACCGGACCAGGAGACTTTATCCGGAGCTTGTTGGGATCCAATCGAAGGTGAAACAACCCTCGCATCGAAGCCACACTTCTCCGAGCAAAGGTATGGCCTCACTCTTCTTCCCGAGCTTCCGAACATTCTCCATTTTTATCGAGTAAATTTCATCCCACATAAACCGTATGGATGTGTTCGTCTTCTCAAGACGAATCCATAGAGCATAAGAACACGAAAATCCATCGAGTATCGAGTGAGATATTAGGGATTTAGTGTGGACGGCTCTCGGTGAGGACGCTCGGGGACGATGAACGGATGCCGTTCATTCAATACACGCGCGGACGGACGGCTCGGATGGCGTCGGACCAGGAGATGGTACGTGAATCGCGGGACCCGGAGCGCTGAGTCAGATGGCGGCGTCGAATGGGGGCGCGACACGTTGCGTTTCGGAGTTGCCGAGGTTGACGCGACGCCACGTGGATAAAGAGAAAATTAGGGTATTTTTCTATTTATTTAATTCCCTAAACTTGGAAAATTCATAACTTTGTGTAGGAAAATCATAAAAATAAAATAAAAATACCCTCTTGCTCGAAGTGAACGTGAGGAGAATAATGTGGAAAAGAAATCATTTAATTTCATCAAGTATTTTATTTTTAATAATTTATTTACTCGTTTGCATTCTTTTAATTCTCCATGCATATAGGAAATTCACTATGGCATGAGACCATAGGGCTTTTGAAGCCTCCGAATTTGGGAACATTCCCCGAATTTTCCAAAGTCGGAGGCCACCCATATGAGAAGTTATTGATTTTTCAAATTAATGTTATCGTTTTGAGTATTTTAATTCCAATAATTAACATGTTGTGAAATAAATTCTAGGAAAATTTGGTGATGTTCCTTATGACTCGTGAGGACCCTAGGAAAAATAGGTTTTGAGTTAGTTCATTTAAAATAACCCTAATTGGCTTAAACACCCAAAATAGATCCCTAATTAATTAGAGCTAACCATACATCAAATTGACTTGAAATCAATTCTCCATTGACCTTTAGGATCAGACTTGCCAGATGGTCAATGATATTATTGCAATTCGATATAACCTTCGTGCCTCTTCGTGCCGTAAAGGGACAATTCTTAGCAGACTTTCTCGCAAAGACACCCTTCGCCGCCAGAATCTCCCCTCAATGACGATTTGCCGGATGAACAAATAATGAGCCTAGAAGACCCCGATGATCGACGTTGGGAATTATATTTCGACGGAGCATCTTCAAGCACACAGAGACGAAGAATCGCAAGTGATAAGTGCCCTGTAAGGCGGAATCGGGCTAATCTTTATAACACCGGAGCGGGGGATGTTAAGATACTCCTACCACTTAACAGAGCCATGCACAAACAACGAGGCCCTCATAACAGGACTAGAACTGACCATTCAGATGGGAATAACAAACATCACCATCTATGAAGATTCACAGTTAATCATTCAACAGATCGCCGGACAATACAGAATTTTAAAGCCAATACTCGAGCAATACTTCCAAGATGCCATACGATTGTTGGAACAAATTCCAAATGTGAAGATCTACAAAATTCCTGAAAAGAAAATGCTTTAGCAGATACTTTAGCCCGTCTCGCAAAAGAATTTGCCCGTTTGCAAGATGAATCGATGGAAGTGTCAGCTCACTGGACGTCAGTCCTATCACGACTCGACATAGACACAATATACAAATCGAAAAAGAAAAAGAATCAGTTGCAACAGTGACGTAAAAACACAAAAGATCAGCGACGACCATTAGTAGATTACTCCGCAAACAGGAAAACTACCGGACGATAGTCGTTGGCCCATCGCATCAAGAAAAGAACTCTGTCTTACGCATTAATAAACAACACATCGTACAGAAGGTCTTTCGATCAAATGTGGCTAAGGTGCCTAAGCGGGTCCGAGGCCCGTGAAATTGTTAAAGAGGTGCATTCAGGACTCTATGGCGCTCACCAGTCGGGTCCGAAGATGAAAATGAAAATTAAAAGACTAGGATATTATTGGCCCTCGATGATGACCGACTGCATGAAAATTGCCAAGAGCTGTCACCAATGCCAAGTGCACGGAGTGGTTCTACACCAACCTCCAAATGTGCTACACCCGACAATTGCGTCGTGGCCATTTGAATGTTGGGGCACGGATATAGTGGGTCCGATAGAACCACCATCTTCGAAAGGACATCGCTTCATTCTTGCGGCTACGGATTACTTTTCCAAGTGCAGCAGGCGGTTCCACTTAGAGAAGTGAAAGCACAACACGTGCTACGCTTTTCAAGAACCAAGTTGTCTACCGTTTCGGAGTGCCGTTCAGGATCATCTCGTATAATGGGTCAGCATTCGAAGCACGCAAATCAACAATTTTGTCGGGAGACACGAAATCGACCGGCGATACTCAACAATTTACTACCCAAGAGCAAACGGCCTCGCCGAGGCTTTTAATAAAACTCTCGTTCAAATTTTAAAGAAAACTTTGGACGATAATAAGAGAAATTGGCACGAGAAGTTGTTAGAAGCCTTATGGGCCTACCGGACAACCTTCGAACTCCTACTCGAAGCTACACCTTACGCTCTGGTGTATGGGTCCGAGGCAGTGTTACCTTTAGAGGTTCAGCTTCCTTCACTCAGAATTGTAGTTGCAAACAAGATCTCGACAGAAGAGAAAGCCTAATTACGACTAGAAGAATTATAAAGCCTGAAAGGGAAAAGACTTGCAGCGCAACAAAATTTAGAACTATACCAGGCTAAGATGGTTCAAGCCCATGACAAACTGGTCCGCCCAAGAACCTTCAAAGTTGGTGACTTAGTTCTCGTTCTCAAGAGACCTATTCTTGCACACCGCAAGATAGGAGGAAAATTTGAACCCACTTGGGAAGGGCCGTTTGTGGTTTGTTGACCTCATTTTTGATGAGGTCTTCCCTTCTTCTTTTTAGTGCTTAGGATCTAGCCTTAGGCTTTTTCTTTTGACTATCTTAGAGGACTAGAATTGGGACCCGCGTTTTAGAAATTCAAACCACTTCTAAACTCCCCGCAAACTCCACAAACTCGACTATAGACCCCTAATCACCTGCAGGGTTGAAATCAAATGTGGAAGTTTAAAGGATGAGTTCCTATAGGACTCTTTGGCCTTAGATCGCCCTACGGGTGGCCTGGGTCCAGTGAAGGGGCCGACTTACACTACACTTAGACACTACATTTCCACACACTTCCTAAAACCACACCCATACCCAACTTAACCTCCCGACTCATGTGGGTGATTCACATGGATGGTCCTTAACCCCTAAGCCCTTGGCAAGAGGTTAGGAACAACATAGTGAATGCCTCGAATGAGTCCTTTAATGGCTCATATGGGCTTGAAATGGCTTCATGGCTCAACCAAAATGATTTCTTTCCACCTAAATTCACCCAATCTCCAATTTCCCAAATTTTCAATTTTTGACCCCCGAGACCTTACACCTACTAAACCTACCCAAAACCCTTGAAATTACCCAAATTTTTGCAAAATTTCCAAATTACCCAAAATTTTCCAAAATCAATTCCAAACATCTCCACATCACTCAAATTGATCATCCATACCCAAAAATACCAAAGATTCCAAAAATACCCCCCAATACCCTCCCAATACCCAAAATACCCTTCTTGGCCTAAAAATCCAAAAATTCAGAAAATTCCCAGAAAATTCCAGAAAATCCTAAATATTCCCAATTTCATTTTGTCTAACTACACCATGGGCCAATTTTGTAAATTTACCCTACTTTTGTCAAAACCCCCAATTTCACCCATTTTAACCCAAAGTGAACCCAATGTCAAACCAAACCTATCCAATTGACCCAAATTCTGGTCCAATTCAATTCTAAACTTCAATTCAACACTCCCAATACCAATCTAAACCAAATCCAAGTCCAATTTGATTGACATTTGGATCCAATCTCACTTTTGGCCTTAAAGCCCAATTTGGACCCATGACCCAAACTTAACCCAAACTCACCCAATTCAACTCCAATTAACCTCAAATCTTTTCTAAATCTTCCTTAACATTCCCACAAACAAAACCCTAACATGATTTGCCCAAAATTTAGACCCAAACCCCACTCAAACTCAACCCAAGGTTAAAAGGCCCATTTTTGACCTAAGCCCAAACTTAACCCAAATTCAACCCAATTCAAATCCAAATCACCCCCAATTTGTTTCAAATCACTCATGACACATCTATGAGCTAAACCCAACAATTATTTGGCCCAACCTCTTTACAAAATTCCCATCCATAAATTCATTTTTAAACTTAAGGGCCCATTCCTTAAACCATTTTAAAAGCCCACTTCCACCAAATCCAAAGCCCCAAAAATTCTTCCAAAGCCCATATGACATTTCCCCTCATCATACTTTCAATTAAAATCATCCCTAAGTCCTAAACCAATGATCAAATATTTCTAAATGAAGCTTCATCCAAATTTCCACCAAATTATCCAAAATCCTTAAAATCCTTTTTTATGAAATTGACCAAACTTTTTGCCATGCCAAAGGTGAGCCATGAAGCCATGTATGAGCCACATGTGAGCCATGAGAGCTTTGGACACTCCACCATGCCATATTGGGTAAGAAGAGGGGGGGGCTTTCCTTAATCCCTAAAGCTCATTAGCCTTAATCATGTTTCACCTAAACTTAAATTTAATCCAAATATATTTGGATGGAGACTTCTCCATGCCAAACCAAATCGATCCCTTTGATCCCCCACAAGCATCCAAAGCCACCTTGGGTGGTGCACCTAGCCCAAATGGGTGGGTTGACCCATTTAGGTCCAAAACTAGCCATGCCCCATTCTACTTTGGATCAAAGCCTTTACACATGTCCATGGCCAATTGATTGCACAAACCTCCAACCCTGACCCACCTGACCAAGATGGTGACCATTGCCTGGCCGGCCGGCCACCAGGCCACCGGAAAACACCATGGCCGAGAGCTCACATGTGAGCCAAACATTGAAATTCTCACTTGCCGAGCCGCCCCATGCCTAGTGGTCATCATGGCTGTTCTTCTCCTCACCGAGCAGATCGATCCCAAGCCCTAACTCCCCCGGGAGGCCCCTCAGCCCAGCTCTATTTAAACTCCACCCCTCTCGGCCATGAAAGAGGAGAAGCATAAACCTTGCCAAAACTCTGCCAAAATTGTTCCAGACCCTCTTCCACCCTTAGAGCACTTGATCCCCAGTGGAATTCCCCGCCATTTCTCCTCCGAAAGCTCAATTTCGCAGTCGAAATTCCACCCAAAACCAGGACACTTCTCCACAGAGGAGCCAATTCCCAAATTGATTGGCTCTACACCTTCACTCGTACCAAGAGAAGGTGTCCACCATCAAAAGCCCCATCTCCGTACCACCCAGCTTGCTCCGACCTCCAAACTTTGTGGATCTGGGCTTGGTCGAAATCATATCCGGACAATTCACTGCACCGTGAGACTTCATCCGGAGCTTGCTCGGGACCCAATCGAAGGTGCAACAACTCTCGGATTGAAGCCACACTTCTCCGAGCCAAGGTATGAGCTAACTCTTCATCCCGAGCTTCGGAGATTCTCCATTTTAAATGCTTTAGTTTCAATGCATGTTAACCGTATAGATGTGTCCGTCTCTTCAAGACGAATCCATAGAGTATAAGAACATAAAAATCCATTGAGAATCGAGCGAGATCTTAGGGATTTAGTGTGGACGGCTCTCGTGCGAGAACGCTGGGGACGATGAACGGATGCCGTCCATTCAATACACGCGCGGACGGACGACTCGGGATGGCGTCGGACCGAGAGACGGTACGAGAACCGCGGGGCCCGGGCCGCCGACTCAAGTGGCGGCTTCGAATGGGAGCGCGCCGCGCGGCCTTTCGGAGTCGCCGAGGATGCGTTGGCGCCGACTCGGATAAGTAGAAAATTAGGGATTTTTTGATTTATTTAATTCCCTAAACTTCAAAAATTCATATCTCTCGTGTAGAAAAATCAGAAAAATAAAATAAAAATACCCTCTTGCTCGGTGAAGAGAGGAGAATAATGTGGAAAAGAGATCACTTAATTTCATCAAATATTTTATTTTTTATGATTTATTTACTCTCTCGCATTGTTTTAATTCTCCATGCATGCATACAATTCACCATGGCATGAGACCATAGGGCTTTTGAAGCCTCTCGAATTTGGGAACATTCCCCGAATTTTCCAAAGTCGTAGGCCATCCCTATGAAGAGTTCTTGATTTTTCAAATTCGTGTCACTGTTTTGAGTATTTTAATTCCAGTAAATAGCATGTTGTGAAATAAATTCTAGGAAAATTTGGTGATGTTCCTTATGACCAGTAGAACCCTAGGAAAAATAGGTTTTGACTTAGTTCATTTAAAACAACCCTAATTGGCTTAAACACCCAAAATAGGTCTTTAATTAATTAGAGTTAACCAGGCATCAAATTGACTTGAAATCAATTCTCCACTGACCTTTAGGATCAGAGGAATCCACCATAAAAATTTGAGGTCAATCGGACTTGGTTAGCCCCACTAATTGGGTTGATTAAGTCACTTAGCCATTTTAAACTTTAAAAATTCATAACTTTTAAAATACTTTTTAAAAATCCATCAAATTGGTTTTGGAGCCTCTCTGATATCAGGGGAATCTAAGAAAATTAAAATTTAAATTTTCTAAAAAGTTGATTTTTAATAATATTTTAATATTTTTAATAATTAAAAAATAATAAAAATCACAAAAATAATAAAATTCACCAAAATGTCACATTTTGAATTTTAATCACTTAGGAACAAATCCCACATTTTTCTTAGGTCTATTTAGTGAGATATTGAATTTTAAAGCTTTAGGGTAATTTTAAAATAAAAAAATGTATTTTCTAGCATTTTCACTAAAATAATTATAATAAATCATAGAAAAATCAGAAAATTGCAAAATTTGCTTCTCTGGTTTCCTTGATATCAAAGAGATTTTTGAAAAATATAAAACCCATTTTTTCAACATTTATTTTATTTTTAAATTAATTAACACTCCAAAACTCAAAATAATTATAATAAAAATAATATAATTCAAAAAATCACCAAAATTGGTCCAAGAGCTTCTCTGGTCATTAGGAATGTCCCCTAATTTTCTTAAGGACAGAAACTTTCCCTTGTTCATGTTATTAAATTTTCCTTGAAAATCTCTATTTTCCACCAAAAATAATTATATAAATAAATTAAATATAGAAAAATCACATTTTCTCCTCTCATGTCCTTTATTGACATATGAGTGAAGTCACATAAAATTTCAAGTTCATTTGGGTTCAATTTAGTGAGTTATGAAATTATTACGCTTAAAGGGTAAAATGGTAATTAAAATCTTTAACTTTAATTAAAACTTTAGGTTTAATAAAAATCAACAAGTAAAATATTTGATCTAATCTGGTTTGGATGATTGAAATTTAAATAATTAAAGGGTAGAAACCTATTAAATAATTTTAAAATGATTAAACTTTAATTAAATAATACATTAAATTCTGTGAGGAATAATAAATCGAATTATTAAAATAATGATATTTATTAGGAAGAGATTTATTCTTTACTTAAAAATCCCTAAACTAATTATATCATTAATACTCAATTTTTAATTAAAATGATAACTCAAATTTAAAATATTAAAAGACTTAATTAAATTATTAAACTCTTTTAAATTTCAATTAAAATAAAAAATAAAGTAAATTAAAGATAAATAAAAATTAAATTAAATTAAATTAAATTAAATTAAATTAAATTAAATTAAAATTAAATTAAATTAAAATAAAATTAAATTAAATTAAAACAAATTAAATTAAATTAAACTAAATTAAAATTAAATTAAATTAAATTAAATTAAATAATTAAATTAAATAATTAAATTAAATTAAATTAAATTAAATAATTAAATTAAATTAAATTAAACAATTAAATTAAATTAAATTAAATTAAATTAAATTAAAATTAAATAATTAAATTAAAATTAAATCAAATCAAATTAATTAAACACCAAATCAAATTAAATTTAACTATGTTAAACTAAATTAAAACTCAATTAAATTAAGTTGAATTAAATATAACATCACCTAAGACATAAAGTGAATTCAAAATAAATGTAAAGCAACTTGAACACTATTCCAAATTTAAACCCCTTTAACTTAACCAAATCATTCAATACTAATTTACCCTCAAAGCTTTGATCATTATAACTCCTAAATGGAACATCACGAAGTGTTACTTCACCATAGGATATTCAAATGTCCTAGTTCACTGAGCAAGTTAACAAGACTTAAAACCTCGCATCGATCGATTCATTTATATAATTAAATTCATTCGACTTAAACAATCCCTAAATATCAAGACAAGCAAGCATTCTTCTTAAAGACTTCCTCAATATGATAGAATATTTATTAGAACAATCAATTTAATTGTCCTTTGATGAAGAAATCGGTTCTCAAACAAAAACACAAAGAACCTAGACGCCATAGAGTCGACTAAATATGTGGATTAAAGAATTCGTGTAAAACCATAACCTTCCTTTCAATTTCTACTCTAGGAACTTGCTTAAATATTCTAATTGTGTTTTTAAGTGTAGCTTGGGATGACGGGAAGACCCTCTCCTGTGCACGCTTTTATTTTACCGCAATTTACTTTCTTGCACTATTTTTCTTGCAATTTACTTTATCGTAAATGCATTTACTTTTTCGTACGATAAAACAACTCGTTGCATGAAAACCTACACCTTTAGGATAGTCCCTAAAACTGAAACCAAAACTAAGTTAAAAGTCATTGCAAGATAAAATTCACCGCCACAACATTTCAAAATATAAAACAACTCAAAATTTAATCACAAACAAACAACAATAAACCGCAATCGCAACTAAATTAAAAACGTCCGTCGCATGATCACCGGAATACCTCGGATGATGTAACCTATGTGTTGCTAACGGGATTTCCCACGGTCTAAATGAAAGTGTGGAACTCATTCAGTTGAGTTTAGCAAATTCATCTGGACTAAGTGAATCCGATAAAAATAATGATGCCGAAGGATGGAACCGCTGGATCTTAACCGTGTCGTTATAATCAACTTTAAGATTTGTTTTAATCAAAAATACAAAACACTGAAATTAAGACTTCTCTAAACCAAAACACTTTTCTCATCTCCCGATTTATGATTTCTAAAACTAAACCTCGCAACAACAAGGAGCTCGAGCATGGTGGGCAAGACTTCCGCCATCGTCGTCAAAGAAACTTGAACCTACTTCAAGAAAAAAACCTTTAGAATTAAACAACAAAGCCATAGGACTTCGAGGTAGCTTGCCTAGTGCACATAACCAACTCTTCGTTGTGCATTTGCTTTGCAAATAAGCCCTAACCGGTCTTAGGATTCCGAGGTAGCGTCCGATACGACATAAACTCCTCATACATCTTCTAAAGCATTCGTTTGATTTTATCATACAAGTATAAGCCCTAATTAATTAAATTGGCAAGATTGGTATCACTAAATAAACATTAGGACTTCCTAAATTCAAGCCAACAATAGGATAGTCGGGAAATTACCGGTTCACTTCGAATCGCTGATTTCTCCTACCTTTCTTCCTTTTCGATTCACAAAACAAAATGTTCCAAATTCGATCCATTCCCTATCAAATTCCAAAATTCAATCTTTGAAAACCCTAAAGTTTGAAATTCTTGAGAGCAGAATTATCAAGTTATTATCGAGAGTTTTTCAGTGTGATTCCCGTCACTTAAGATGTAATTAACTATAGGCTTCCGCTTCCTTTTTATAAAGAATTTTAAAGAACCTGCATAATATAAACCCCGTTTAATACTTTCATGTATACACCTGCTTCGCGCGCTCGTTTATATAAACTATTTGGGATGTGAGATCGGTTTAATCTCATATCTTAAAACTTTCAAATTTAAAATTATTTTCAAAGTCAAATACTACTTTCTAAATTATATATATATTTAAATCAAATTTAAAATTCTAAATTCGCCGACACAACTTCGTTAGGCGACCCCTTTTAAAAAACATCACACAACCTAAAAAATATGCCGACATGGTCAAGCAAAAGATACTTAGGAGGTTCCTACCAGCTCAGTGAATTGCCAGGAGAACGACATATGCTTCCGATCAACGACGATACTCGAAAGTATTACGCTACCCGATGTTTCGTCAAGAAAATGAATTCTTCATCCCTAAGAAAACAAGGGCGAAGTAATTACTTATGATTGGGTCCGAACCCAAAAAATAATAAAATGTGCTAAGATAAATAAAATCATGATAATAAAGTTTTCCATGTTTTCTTTTCCAAATCAAAATCTCTTCCTCGTTTTTTTCCCACTTCATTCCCGTTAAATTTGAAAATACAAAAAATATAATATATATAAAAAAGAGATGTGTCTTTAATAAACATTTTCTTAATGTTCTTGTTCTTAAGATGTGCCCCCGATCCTTCTCCTCGTCTTTTCAGGAAATGTCGAATCCAAGCACAACTCGAACTTTTAGAAACGGCGTAAGCCTCGCACTCGATGAGAAGAGGGCAGAAAGATGGAGCCATAACGGACACTCGGATTTCACACCCAAGAGCCTACAAAGATTTAGGAAAGTGGACTGGGTCCCAGCTTGACCGAGAAGAACCGCCCGATTTACGTTGATGAAAGTGGGTGGCCCAAGCGACCAATCCAAACAGCTACAAGAAAAGAAAGGCAAACACCGAAGAAGATAAGAAAAATGAAGTCTGTAGTCGCTACAGCAGTAGGGCAAGCCACGGGGCCGCCGTCACCACAAAGATTCAAGAAGTTCGAAGAGCTACTCTCACAAGAACAACGAAGAAATAAGAATCGCCGTATCCGTAAGATGTTAAAACTACTGGCGACCGCCACACTTCAAGGACACCGGTTCACCAGAACTCCGAAGAAAGGAGGCCACTTCCTATGATAACGTAAAGGACCAGGGAAATCTCACAAAGACCCAGGAGAAAGAAGGCTTACCTACTGACCGTGATAGAACTGATCGCAATGCATGACCTTGCTGCGTGCTAACCCCGGGATGTCCCGCGTACATGATCCCCGAGAGCCAAGGTATGCAGAGAACGTGAAGGGATCGAACCGTATATCCCACAATATGTCACTGTGCCTCGGCCATCCGCATCATTCCGAATACGAGCCGGAGAGAATGCAGACTGCCGAAAAGAAAACCTTCGAATACTTCGAGAGAACGAGTGCGAAGGATCAATATACCAGAGGGCGTCGAGCCACATACGTACGCATTCCTCGCAGTATGAACAATAGCAAATTGTGGACGGCATCCGGGATTTGAAAGAATGGGCCGAGCAAAGCGCCAAGGGAAAACACATACTCGTAACCCCGTGAGATGGATGCCGTGGAAAGGAAGAATTACAATACAATGTGGATGTGCCGTTACAACTTCTCAAGGGAGGATGAAGGAAACCACCGGGAATACTCCATCATGGCCAAGTGGATCCGATGCCATTAGTCATCAAGAGAATGGTAAAGAGATTGATAACAACATGGAGGCATCACACATTGTATACCTAATAAATTTGCAGATTATTAACATCTACAAGCAGGGATCGCATACCCCCACACATAACATCACCACGACTTCGTCGTACCTTTTCGCACGCCCTTTCCCGAACAGTGTAACATCATGTTCGTATCCGACTCCTCCTGATGTTGAGGCCCAGTGTGAGTTCAGGCCATGAAGATACCACATTACCTAGGTTCCGTCATGATACCGAAGGGCAACTGAGCAAGATATCGCTACATCGCATACCAGAGTACCAGTCAAGCTGATTCAAGCATTTGTGAAGAATGGACGACAGGAAGACACCTTACCATTTTAAATTTTGCACTCCGAGCCAGAGAGCTCGACCTTACGAGCCGTGAGTTACATGGAAAATATCACACCTCCAATGTACATCTATACGGCATCCTCGCTAAGGATGGCTTCGCTGAAGGTGATGTTATCAATTACGTATTCCACTATTCCGTACATGGATTTTTGGATGAGCGTTTCTTGATGGATCGACGAAGATCATACATAGTCCGTTTCTCGGAGTCTACATGGATTGTATGAAATATATTCCAGACGAGTTGTATGATGTATCTTCGACATGATTGGAATAAAAGTGACCATGTCACATTTTTTTGGCCTTCACCTCAGGCAAATTCGACCGGGAAACACCATTAAAGTTAAATGAACTTCGAACAAAGAACAGAAAAAAAAAAGAGAATAAAAGAAAACTTTTCTTAAAAAAATTTAAAAATGTCGAACACCAAATCCACATGAACATCAAATAAACAACAAAAAATTGGATAGTTAAAGGACAAACAAAACAAATTTAAAGCTCAAATCAATTCCGCTTAAACCCATCTTCTCAAAAACCCTCCAATCCTTCTTCAAATCAAGATCTATTCTAGACCTCCCTTGAAACCCTCTCTCAGATGATTTCTTTAATCACAAAGAATTCTCAATTCGATCCGACTAAGACATTTGTACCCCTTCCCCAAGTAATCGACTTGACATTCCGTCAGATATGAAACACTTTCTCATATCTCATTTCGATCTCCCGCTAAATCCAAATTTGGCGTAAATTTCAATTCAAAATTTCTCCAGACTCGGTACCTAAATTCCATTTCTCATTCCGAGATCGATACTCTAAATTTCGATTCTCATCCGACCGATGCCTAAATTTCAATTCAAAAATTTCCGAGACCGGTACCTAAATTCCAGCTCTCATTCCGAGATGATACCTAAATTTCGATTCTCATCCGACCGATACCTAAATTTCAATTCAAAAATTTCCGAGACTGGTACTAAATCTCCAGCTTCTCATTCCGAGATCGATACCTAAATTTTGATTCTCATCCGACCGATACTCTAAATTTCACCAAAATTTCCGAGACCGGTACCCCCCAAATTCCAGCTTCTCATTCCGAGATCGATACCTAAATTTTGATTCTCATCCGAATTGATACCTAAATTTCAATTCCAAAATTTCCGAGATCGGTACCTAAATTCCAGCTTCATTCCGAGATCGATACCTAAAATTCGATTCTCATCCGAATCGATACCTAAATTCCCGTCCAAAATTTCCGAGATCGGTACCTAAATTCCAGCTTCTCATTCCGAGATCGATACCTAAATTTCGATTCTCATCCGAATTGATACCTAAATTTCAATTCAAAATTTCCGAGACTTGTACCTAAATTCCAGCTTCTCATTCCGAGATTGGTACCTAAATTTCGATTCTCATCCGAATTCGATACCTAAATTTCAATTCAAAATTTTCGAGACCGGCACCTAAATTCCGGCTTCTCATTCCGAGATCAAGTACCTAAATTCCGATTCTCATCCGACCGTATACCTAAATTTCAAATCAAAATTTTCGAGTCTCGTACCTAAATCTCCAGCTTCATTCCGAGATCGACACTAAATTTCGATTCTCATCCGAATTCGATACCTAAATTTCAATTCAAAATTTCCGAGACTCGGCACCAAATTCCAAATATTCCGAGATCGATACCTACCCCGATTCTCATCCGAATTGATACCTAAATTTCAATTCAAAATTTTTCAGTCCGGTACCTAAATTTCCAGCTTCTCATTCCGAGATCGATACCTAAATTTCGATTCTCATCCGACCGATACCTAAATTTCAATTCAAAATTTCCGAGACCGGTACCTAAATTCCAGCTTCTCATTCCGAGATCGATACCTAAATTTCGATTCTCATCCGAATTGATACTCTAAATTTCAATTCAAAATTTCCGAGACCGGTACCTAAATCGCTCATTCCGAGATCGATACCCAAATTTCGATTCTAATCCGTATCGATACCTAAATTTCAATTCAAAATTTCCGAGACTTGTACCTAAATTCCAGCTTCAGCTCCGAGATCGATACCTAAATTTCGATTTTCATCCAAATTGATACCTAAATTTCAATTCAAAATTTCCCGAGATCGGCACCTAAATTCCGCTCATTCCGAGATCGATACCTAAATTTCGATTCTCAATCGACCGATACCTAAATTTCAATTCAAAATTTCGAGACCGGTACCTAACGCTCATTCCGAGATCGATACCTAAATTTCGATTCTCATCCGAATTGATACCTCAATTTCAATTCAAAATTTCCGAGACCGGTACCTAAATTCCGCTTCATTCGAGATCGATACCCAAAATTTCGATTCTCATCCGAATCGATACCTAAATTTCAATTCAAAATTTCCGAGATCGGTACCTAAATTCCAAGCTTCTCATTCCGAGATCGATACCTACCTCGATTCTCATCTGAATTGATACCTAAATTTCAATTCAAAATTTCCGAGACCGGTACCGAAATTCCGGGTTTCCTATTCCGAGATCGATACCTAAATTTCGATTCTCATCCGACCGATACCTAAATTTCAATTCAAAATTTCGAGACTGTACCTAAATTCCAAGCTTCTCATTCCGAAATCGATACCTAAATTTCGATTCTCATCTCGAATTGATACCTAAATTTCAATTCAAAATTTCCCGAGGCTTCGTACTCTAAATTTCCAAATTTTCCTTCCAGGTCGGTACTTAAATTCCGACTTCCGTCCGAGATCGATACCTAAATTTCTCTCGATTTCTCCTTTTGAATCGATACCTAAATTTCATTCTAAACTTTCGAGATCACCTAAATTCCGCCCTTATTTCGAGACTAGTACCTAAATTCTAGCTTCTCATTCCGAGATCGCATTTAAATTCGATTCTCATCCTTTTCGAAGTCGATACCTAAATTTCGACTCTTTTCGAGATCGATAGTTAAATTTCACCTCATCCCGAGATCCGTACCTAAATTCCCGATTCTCATCCTTTCAATCGACACTTAAACTCCGATTCCCCACTCCGAGGTCGGGTACCTAAATTCCAGCTTTTTTTTTGCAATCCCGAGATTAAACTCCAGTTTCAATTCTCGTTTCAAATCTAAATTTTCTCAAATTAATTTTAAATCAAACTTCAATCTAAAATAAAAAAAAATCAAACGAAAGTTACACATCCGAACTTAAATTGAAACAACCGAAATCTAAATCAGCCCCTGTGTCACGCGATTCGAATTCACCTCCTTTTCCTTTCCCGCCGAGAGTTCAGAATCTCCCGCTTTCGCAGATAAGCCGACACTCCCCAACGGAAATCCTTTCCACTTCGTCCTAAGTTTGTCACCGGACATCCGTGTCGGTTTCGCTCGATCGTCGGCCAACACCAATACGCGCTAGACAGCTCCTCCGCCTACCACCACACCCATTGGGGTTCATTTGTCAATTCTATTTTTGATGAGGTCTTCTCTTCTTTTAGTACTTAGGATCTAGCCTTAGGCTTCTCCTTTTCGACTATCTTAGAGGACTAGAATCGGGATCCACCACCTAGAATTTCAAACCACTTAACTCCCCGCAAACTACACAAACTTCGATCGTAGACCCCTAATCACGCAGGGTTGAAATCAAATGTGGAAGTTTAAAGGATGAGTCTCTATAAGACTCTTCGGGCCTTAGGTCCCCGGTGGCCCCCTCGGGTCCGGTGAAGGGGCCGACTTACACACACTACACTTATACACTACACTTATACACTACACTTTCTCACACACCTCCTAAAACCACACCCATACCCACCTTCGACCTCCCGACTCATGTAGTGATTCACATGGATGGTCCTTAACCCCTAAGCCCTCGCTAAGAGGGTTAGAACAACATGTTGAATGCCTCAAATGAGTCCCTTCACGCTCATGTGGCCGATGTGGTTTCATGGCTCAACCAAATGATTTCATTCCACTCAAATTTACCCAATCTTCAATTTTCCAAATTTTCAATTTTCGGCCCCCGGACCCTACACCCGCCTAACCTACCCAAGACCTCGAAATTACCCAAATTTTTCAAAATTTCCAAATCACCCAAAATTCCCCAAAATCAATCCCAAGCATTTCCACATCACTCAAATTGACTATCCATACCCAAAAATACCAAAGTTCCAAAAATAATTCTCCCAATACCCTCCAAATACCTAAAATACCCCCCTCACCCAAAAATTCAAAAAAAAAAATCGTAAAATTACTAGAAAATTCCGTGAAATCCCAACACCCCAATTTCATTTTGTTCAACCACACCGTGGGCCATAATTTTTGTCAATTTACCCTACTTTTGTCAAAATCCCCACTCAACATCCATTTTAACCCAAAGTGAAACCCAATGTCAAACCAAACCTACCCAATTGACCCAAATTTTGGTCCAATTCAATTCTAAACTTCAATTCAACATTCCCAACACCAATCTAAACCAAATCCAAGTCCAATTTGATTGACATTTGGATCCAATTTCACTTTTGGCCTTAAAACCCAATTTGGACCCATGACTCAAACCTAACCCAAACTCACCCAGTTCAACTCCAATTAACCCCAAATCTTTTCTAAATCTTCCTTAGCATCCCCACAAGCAAAACTCTAACATGATTTTTCCAAAATTTAGACCCAAACCCCACTCAAATTCAACTCTAGTTAAAAGGCCCAATTTCACCTAAACCCAAACCTAACCCAAATGAGCCCAAACCCCAAAATCAAAGCCCAACCAAAGTCAAAACCTCTTTGAAACACTCCCATAAACATTTATCAACATTAATTTTACATCAATTTCAACCCTAGCCCAACATTGGCCCAACTTGGCCCACTTGGACCTATATTGGCCCATTCACCAAAAGAACCCAAATTCAACCCAATTCAAACCCAAATCGCCCCCAATTTGCTTCAAGTCACTCATGACACATCCATGAGCTAAACCCAACAATTATTTGGCCCAACCTCTTTACAAAATTCCCATCCATAAATTCATTTTTAAAACTTAAAGGCCCATTCCTTAAACCATTTTAAAAGCCCATCTTTTACCACATCCAAAGGCCCAAAATTGGTCTCAAAGCCCATATGACTTTTCCCCTCATCATACTTTCAATTAAACGCAATACCTAAGTCCTAAATTCATCATCAAATCATTCCAAATCAAGTTTCATACAAATTTCCATCAAATTACCAAAATTCCTAAAATCCATTTTCATGAAATTGACCAAGCTTTCCCCCAAGCCAAAGACAAAGCCATGCAAGCCATGGACAAGCCACATGAAGCCATGTGAGAGTTTGACATGTGATCAAGCCATTAATGGAAAAGGAGGACCCCTCTTCCTTAATCCTTCTTAAGCCTTTTTTACCTTAAGCACGTCACACTCTAAACCATGCTTTGCCACCTAATCCTTTGGATGGAGACTCCACCACATGAGATTCCACTCCGACCTCCTCAGCCCCAAAACCAGTCTTGGGGGAGGTGCACCCAACTCATTTGCATGGGTCGACCAAAATGTTTCAAATGGCCCCTTCCCTCTTTCTACTTGATTCAACCACTTTACACATGTCAAACCTCAATTAAATGCACCAAACCCTGTACTCGACCCACTGGAACAAGATGGTGACCAATGCCCCGGCCGCCAGCCCACTGTGTCGCCGGAAAACACCATTCATGGCCGAGAGCTCACATGTGAGCCAACTGGGGTTTCTACCCCGCCGAGGGCCGCCCACGCCCAATGGCCACCTACGGCCGTTCGCCCTCGACCTGCCAGGATCCCAAGCCCTAACCCCTTCTCGGGGAGGCCCCATACCCTCTCCTATTTAAACACCACCCCTCTTGGCCATGAGAGGTGTCAAAACCTTAAGGAAACTCGCCAAATTGTTCCGTACTACTCCCCATAAGACAGAGCATTTGATCCCCATCGAAATCCCCCCCCCCGCCATTTCCTCTCCGCGAGCTCACACTCCCTAGAGTCAAATCCAAGCCCAAAACCAGACACTTCTCCACAGCCGAGCCAATCCTCAAATCGGACGGGCCCCACACCTTCACTCGCCGACCAAGAGAAGGTGTCCACCCGCAAAAGCCCCATCTCCTGTGCCACCTACTTGCTCCACCTCCAAGCTTCGTGATCTGGCCGCGGTCGAAATCCTACCTGTGCAATTCACCGTACCTCAGAGACTTCATCCGGAGCTTGGCTTCGCATCCAATCGAAGGTGAAACAACTCGATTTAAGCCACACTTCTCCGAGAAAAGGTATGGCCTCACTCTTCTTCCCGAGCTTCTCGAACATTCTCCATTTTTATCGAGTAAATTTCATCCCACATAAACCGTATGGATGTGTTCATCTTCTCAAGACGAATCCATGTAGCATAAGAACACGAAAATCCATCGAGTATCGAGCGAGATATTGTGGATTTGAAGTGTGGACGGCTCCTGTGCGAGGACGCCTAGGACGATGAACTGGATGCCGTTCATTCAATACACGCGCGGACCTGGACGACTCGGACGGCGTCGACTGTGAGATGGTACGTGAACCGCGGGACCCGAGGGGCGCCGAGTCGATGGCGCGTCGAATGGGAGCGCACACGCGGCGTTTCGGAGCCGCCGAGGCCGACGAGGAGGTCACAGGATAAATAGAAAATTAGGGTATTTTTCTATTTATTTAATTCCCTAAACTGAAAATTCATAACTTTGTGTAGGAAAATCATAAAAATAAAATAAAACACTTCGCTTCGAAATAACGAGGAGAATAATGTAGCAAAATCATTTAATTTCATCAAGTATTTTATTTTAATAATTTATTTATCGTTTGCATTCTTTTGTTCTCCATGAATATAGAAAAATTCACCATGGCATGAGACCATGTATTTTCGTTCTGACTGGGGAACATTCCAATTCTCCAAAGTCGAGGCCATCCCTTTCGAGAAGTTATTGATTTTTCAAATTCATGTAACTCTTTTAAGTATTTTAATTCCAATAATTAGCATGTTGTGAAATAAATTTAAAATTCCTTGCTGGATGTTCTTTGGCTTTTACCGTATAATTTAAAAAATAGGTTTTTAGGTTAGTTCATTTAAAATAACCCTAATCTAGCTTTTAAACACCCAAAATAGATCCCTAATTAATTAGAGCTAACCATACATCAAATTGACTTGAAATAAATTTCTCATTGACCTTTAGGATCAGAGGAACCCACCAAAATTTGAGGTCAATCGACTTTGGTTAGCCCTACTAAATGCAGTTTGGACATTACTAGTCAATTAACTTTAAAATTCATAACTTTCAAAATATCTTTCAAAATTCACCAAATTGAGTTTGATTTGACATCAGAGGAATTTAAGAAAGTTAAAAATTTCAATTTCTGAAAAAGTTGATTTTTAATATTATTTTAATATTTTTAATAATAAAAAAAATAATAAAAATCACAAAAATAATAAAATTCACCAAAATGTCACATTTTGAATTTTAATCACTTAGAAATACCCCCCATATTTTTCTTAGGTCTATTTAATGAGATATTAAATTTTAAAGTTTGTGGTAATTTTAAAATTTAAAAAATGTATTTTCTAAAGATTCTCACTAAAATAATTATAATAAATCATAGAAAAATTAGAAAATTGAAAAAATTGATTCTTTGATTTCCTTGATATCAGAGAGAGATTTTGAAAAATATAAAAATTCATTTTTCAACATTTATTTTATTTTTAAATTAATTAACACTCCAAAACTTAAAATAATTATAATAAAAATAATATAATTCAAAAATCACCAAAATTGGTCCAAGTGGAATGTCCCCTAATTTTCTTAAGGACAGAAACTTTTCCTTGTCATGTTATTAAATTTTCCTTGGAAATCTCTATTTTCTACCAAAAATAATTATATAAATAAATTAAATACGTAAAAATTACATTTTCTCCTCTCATGTCTTTATCGACATATGAGTGAACTCGTTACAAAAATTTCAAGTTCATTTGAGCTCAATTTAGTGAGTTATAAAATTATTAAGCTTAAAGGGTAAAGTGGTAATTAAAAATTTTTAATCCTTAATTAAAACTTTAGGTTTAATAAAAAATTAACAAGTGAAATATTTGATCTTAATCACTCGATGATTGAAATTTAAATAATTACATGTAGAAAACCCATTAAGCAATTTAAAATAATTAAACCTAATTAAATAATTGATTAAATTTGGGCATAATAAAATTGGAATTATTAAAATAGGATACGTTTGGAAGAGATTTATTCATTAATTTAAAAATCCCAATTAATCATCTCATTAATATTCAATTCTTAATTAAAATGATAATCTCAAATTTAAAATATTAAAAGACTTAATCATTAAAACTAAAGTTAAATTATTAAACTTTTAAAATTTCAATTAAAGTTAAAATAAAATTAAATTAAAATTAAATTAAATTAAGTAAAATTAATCAATTAAATTAAATTAAATCAAATTAAATTAAATTAAAGATTAAATTAAATTAAATTAAAAAACAAATTAATTAAATTAAATGAATAAATTAAATTAAATTAAATTAAATAAATAAAATCAAATTTAAATTAAGTTAAAACAAATTAAATTAAATTAAATTAAAATTAAATCAAATTAAATTAAATAAATTAAATTAAAATTAAATCAAATTAAATTCTTTCATCACAAATTAAATCAAATCAAATTTAAATTGATTTAAATATCAACAAACTAATCAATTAAATTAAATTAAAATAAATTAAATAAATTAAAATTAAATTAAATTAAATTAAATTTAAAAATTAACTAATCAAATAACATCACTTAAAACAAGGAAATTAAATATAAAATAAATCGAACACTATTCCAAATTCTAAACCCATTAGCTGAATTTAAACTAAATCACACCTACTCGAAAGCTTTAACCCTGTCATAACTCCAAATTAATATTAAAATGAAATGTTACTTCACTTATAAGGGACATTCAAACATCCTAGCTCACCGAGTAAGATAATAACAAACTAATCCTAACTTTTCGTACCTTATTAATTCATTTGTGTAATTGAATTCATTTGATTTTTAAAACATCCTAAATATCGAAAGATGTTTAAGATTTGCCTTTAAGCATCTTCGTCAATATGATAGGATGTTCATAAGAACAATTTTCAACTTAATTGCTCTTCGATGAAGAAAATTGCCTTCAAACAAAAACACAAGGAACTCGTACGTCATGCAGGTTCACTAACATAGATTGTGAATTGGCAGAAACCATAACCCTTCCCTTAGCTTTGCTCTAGAACTTGCTTAAATATTCTAATTGTGTCTTAAGTGCAGCTTGGGATGACTAGAATAATCCTCCAAAGACGCTTTTTATTTTATCGCAATTTACTTTCTTTACATTATCGTAATTATTTAACCGCATTACACTTACTTTCGCAGATGATAAACAATTGTTGCATGAAAACTCACACCTTTAGGATAGTCCCTGAAACTGAAAAACCAAACTAAATTAAAAGTCATTGCAAGATAAAATTCACCGCCACAACATTTCAAAATATAAAAAAACTCAAAATTTAATCACAAACAACACAAAACTACAATTACAACTAAATTCTTCGTTGGATGATCTGTGAATACCTCTGATGATGTAACTAATGTGTTGCTAACAAAGATTTCTCACGATCTAAATGAAAGTGTGGAACTCGTCCAAGCTGAGTTTAGCAATCATCCTGATTCAAGTGAATCCGATAAAAATAACGACGCCATGATTTAACCATGATCTAACCTGTCGTTATAATCAACTTTTAAGATTTGTTTTAATTAAAATATTGAAAACACTTGGAAAATTAAGATTTTTCAACCAAAACACTTTTCTAATCCCCTGATTTATGATTTCTAAAACTAAACCTCTCGCAACAACAAGGAGCTCGGGAACACAGAGTAGCATCATTATCATCGTCATCAAGAAACTCTGTCTACTTCATTGTTTTCTTAGAATTAAATAATCATTACAGGACTTCAGGTAGTTTGCCTATAAAAATATAAACCCTCAACTCTTCGTTAGGCATTTTAGACACAGAAATTAAGCCCTAACCTATTCTTAGATTCCGAGTTACCGGCTCCTGATACGACATAAACCCTCACATCTTCGATACTATTTTACGATTCTCAATATATAAATATATGCCTCAATTAATTAAAATCGACAAAATCAAAAACATTTAAATAGACATTAGGACTTTTCCTAAATTCAAGCCAAACAATAGATAGTCGGAAATTTCATCGAAGTTCACTAATCCGTGATTTCTCCTACCTTTCTTCCTTCGAATTCTCAAAACAAAATGTTCCAAACTTGATCCATCTCTATTGAAATTCCAAAATTCAATCCTTTGTGTCCAACTAAATTTTAAGGCGTAATTATCGATTATTATCGAGAGTTTTCTTAGGTGATTCCCCGTCACTTAAGATGTAATTAACCATGTGTCACGCATGGGGAATTTTGAAGAACCCATGTAATATAAACCTCATTTAATGCTTCCATATTAAGTGGAATTTGTCGGTTTATAAAATAAGGTTCGCAATTAAAACTTTGACTACACCCCATGATATTAATTATCTCACCATCAAGCAGCCATATTATCCTGTTATATACACTAATAAGTGCGTTGCTCGTTTATATAAACTATTTGGGATGGAGATCGTTTCATCTCTCATATCTTAAAATCTTCAAATTTTGAAATTATTTTCAAAATCAACATTACTTTTCAAATTTTTTATTTAAACTAAATTAAAAATTCGCCGACAACTTCTGTTAGGCGACCCCTTTTAAAAATAAAACACATAACCTAAAAATATGCCGACATTTTAAAGTGAGGATTACTATTTTTTGATAACCTATTAATGATTTTGAACTTCACTATCCTTAACTTATTTTCAAAAACTTATACATTATTACTTAATGAATATGACATTAATTAATTTATTATTTTTTAAATCTTATTTCAATCATTTATTTTTTAAGCAATAATTCGATTCCTTTTGTATTTTTAAAATACAATTCTCTTTACTATAAATAGAAAATTTTTGATCTTATTATTCTGTTAAATAATTCTATTCTTAAAATTAATCAAAATTTTTGAAATTTTAGTTAAGATTACTAAATTATTTATAAATTCAAAATTTAGGTAATCTTAAACAAGATTTTTCATTCCTTATGTTATGTTAATATTTTTTTAAAGAAAATATTAGTTCTTAAAGGACAAATAATATTTAAATTTGACAAATTTTTTTTCCTTCCTCAAACTTCAAACTCTTTAGTATAAATATGAATTAAGTGAAATTTAAAGCATGAAAGAAAGAAATAAACATGAATTAATCTAAGTACAATAATGATGTAGTAAGGAAAAATCAACTTCTAATTCTACACATGCTTCAATATGAATATAACATAAATGATTAAGTATATATAGAAAAAGTTTTACACAGAGTAGGAGTTAATTTCTAAAATAAATCTTTTTCAACATGCAAATTTACTAACTATTCATAAACACTAAAAAGTAGTCAAATGTAAATAAACTTTTATAGAAATTCATCTGCATTTCAACATGCAAATAAACTAACTATAGGCCTTGTCGACTTGAGCTTAAGAAGATACTGCTAGAAATAAACTTTAGAAATTCATTCGCAATGATCATAAATGCCGACGCTTTCTCTTCCTATAGCTCTCATTAATTAAGCTTTTCTCGTAAAGCTTCCTACAACTACTCCAAAGATTCTTGACATAAAAATAGATCAGAGATGGAAAACTAAGTCCAATAAGTGCTAGAACGAGTGTAGGCTCTGGCTGCAACTGCAAATAATGCTCCCTACATATATATACTTCTCTCTTGAATGTAGTAGTTAAGAATAATTTCATCTTCGTAACTTCGCCGTATGATTGGATGGAAGGAGACGAGCAAAAATAAAGTAGTTTCAGGCCTTAAAAACACCATTAAGCTTAGAAGATGAAAAATTTACCCTTTTTCCGTTCCGAATCTTCCAGGCTCCAGTACTATCAGTCAGGTTGGCAATGATCATATCCAAATCTCCCTTAATGGAGATAATCCTGAGTAATAACACTCTATGTTCGGTGGCAGGCCATAGAAAATGTTGATGCGTTCAGGAGTGAATCCTACTCTAACTCCTCAAACGAAAATCTCGTATTCCTCTGCATCCACGAAATTAGCATAAAATTCTCTAACAACCGGGATAACGACAATAACAGCAAATAGAAGAATCATTGCCAGTTGAGCGCAACGATTGTTTCCTCAAATCTTCCTCCGAGATTATAAAAACTTCCCTTCGAGATAAATTTCCGAGTCATAGTAAAATCATTGTATCGAAAGTGTGCAGCAGCAGTGATGAACTTGCTACGATCAAAATTTTCTTGTTCCTTTTCTCGCTTAGATTTGGGTGTCATCCAAACATGAAAATAAAAACGTGAAATAAATTCAACAGATCTAGGAAAATAAACAAATTTAAGCTTTTCAAACTTGAAAAAGCTTAAAAATTCATGGATTTAAACATAAAAAATCAAAATTTTTCTCAAAATTTCAGTTTTTCTAAATGAGAGCAAAATCCATGGTGAAAATAAAAAATAATGAGTTTAGAATGTAGATCTGATCTCGAGATGAAGAAATCGGGTGATTTCAAGTTCAAAAACTTGAAAATTCGGCTCTAAATGGGATCTCTAGTTTGTATTTTCGCAAAAAAGAGTAGAGAAGGAAGCTTAGGTGTCAAAAATGGCATGGGGGGTTTAAGAAGATGAGTTTTCGGGTTCAGGCTAAACTGACGCCTAGGCGCCAGACTCGCCTTTCGAAAAATTTGATTTAAATTAAATATTTTCCACCAAATCTTATCAAATTTGACTCCTAATTACTCTTATGAGAGTATTAATACATTTTATAACCTCCAAATATTTTCACAATCACTCTAAAATGGTAGTATAGATCCACAAAAATGTATCCAAATTCTTCAATTCTAAATCCTAATATCCATTCCAAATTCAATAACTTTCAGTATAATACTGTATCAAGGTTCATCTTTTTATAAATAATACAAACAACAACATATTCAAAGCAAATATTCAAATCCAATAACACACATTGAACAATTAAGCAAACACCCAAATAATCAACACACTAAAACAAGACTCGATCACACCTAAAATACATATAAGATCTATTAATACCGATCTTCAATTTCCATCTCTTTCGCAATGAAGTTTGCTAGGATCGAAGGGGTAGAACACCAATGCCCTTGGAAATTCCAAAGCCATCTTTTCATCAATCCAGTTGTTCTTCGCGTACATTTCTACTTGAGTGTCATGATAGGCAGCCATATGATCAGATTGAAGTTTGGTTTGCCTTTCCAAGTGTTCGTATTGGTGGTACATCTCATGGAGACGATTACCAATACTTTGAAGTTCTACTTCAATCTTATCCATTTGACTAAACATTTTCTTCAGACTAACAACAATAAAACCATTAAACTAAGGCTGATGATCTTTAGGAGATTTGTCTCTTACCTCATTTCCATGATTTCCTCTATCCATTGCCTCCAAATCCTTTCTAACTCCTCCAAAATGGCTTACTCTTGTCGAAATTAGTGTTTCTATGGGATTGGAGACAAAAAATAGGCTATATATAAAGAGATTTTGTGTGAAAAACTGAAGAATTTTGGTTTTTCCACGATCTGTAACCGCGGCGCTTAGGCGCTGGAATCTGGCGCCTAGGCGCCGGATCATCGATATGCAAGTTATTCTGGCGCTTAGGCGCCAACTTTTGGCACCTAGGCGCCGGAACCTCGATCGACTCCGATTCGCCTATCGTCAAATTTTGCAAAGTTTCGATCGTAAAAATAGGTCTAACAAAAGAATATGATCAACACACAAACACAATTACAAAAAATTCAAATCACAAATGAAGGTTAACTTGATCTCCTTTTGATTCATATTTGACATGGAGTGGTCCAAGTCCAAATTCTATATACTTCAAGAAAATGTTTAGCTTAAGCTAATATAGACTTGTTAGCCTTCTGTTTCTACAAGTTATATACAAATTCAGTCAAGACCAAGGCATAACCTTATAACAATAGTTAAACTCAAATTAATAAATATGGGTTGCCTCCCACAAAGCGCTTATTTTAACTTGTCAGCCTGACCTAATTAATTGAATTAATCGGGTAGACTCAACTCATAAGCCTCTTTGTAATTTAATTTCATTTGTCCCATATAAGGCTTCAGTCTTAATCTGTTAACTTTAAATACTTTTCCAGTTTTGGGATCTTTAATATCCACAGCTCCATAAGGGTATACTTTCTCAATTATAAATGGTCCCATCCATTTAGATTTTAATTTTCCAGGGAAAAGTTTTAAACGAGCATTAAATAATAATACTTCTTGTCGAGGCTCGAATATTTTCCTTGAAATCATTTTGTTATGCAATTTCTTCATTCTTTCTTTATAAATTCTTGCATTTTCATAAGACTCATTTCTTATCTCCTCCATTTCATTCAGTTGTAATAATCGTTTTTCTCCGCAAGTA
The DNA here is from genome assembly GCA_022702705.1 of Papilionanthe hookeriana x Papilionanthe teres. Lineage (NCBI taxonomy): Eukaryota > Viridiplantae > Streptophyta > Magnoliopsida > Asparagales > Orchidaceae > Papilionanthe > Papilionanthe hookeriana x Papilionanthe teres. Next base: position 160,094,106 of record CM040427.1, read on the forward strand.
TTTAAATTATAATCGAACTCCTTTATCGCCCAATAAGCTTTATGCTCCAGTTCAACAAGTAAGTGACAATGTTTACCATAAATTAACCGATAAGGTGACATTCCGATAAGTGTCTTATAAGCTGTTCTATAAGCCGTTCTATAAGCCCATAATGCAGAATCAAGTCTATCAACCCAGTCAGTTCTTTTAGGATTAATAGTCTTTTCCAATATTCTTTTAATTTCTCTGTTTGACACTTCGACCATTCCACTTGTTTCGAGGATGATAAGCGATTGCAATTCTATGCTTAATTCTGAATTTTTCCAACAATGTTCGAATTCTTATATTTCTAAAATGACTTTCTCCATCTCGCGATAATTATCCCGGCATTCCAAATCTTGTAAAAATCATTTTCTTTAAAAATTTCGAAACACTTTTGGAATCATAGTTAGATAAAGCTACAGCTTGGATCCACTTTGAAACATAATCAACTGTTAATAAAATATAAATCTTTCCAGATGATGGTACGAAAGGTCCCATAAAGTCTAAACCCCATATATCGAAAGTTTCAATTTCTAATATAAATTTTAGAGGCAATTCATCTTTTCTGGATATATTTTCCATTCTTTGACATCAATCACAAGTTTTCACATAATGTCCAACATCTTTAAATAAAGTAGACTAATAAAATCCAGTAATTTAAAATTTTAAATGCAGTTTTATCCACTCCAAAGTGTCCTCCAAATTCAAAATCGCGATATTTTTGAATAATTGCAAAAGTTTCTTCATATGGTACACATCTTCGAATCACATAATCTATTCCTAATTTAAATAAATGAGGATCTTCCCAAATATATGATTTATAATCATTCTTGAATTTCTTGATGTATTTACTATTCATCCCATAAGGTAAATTATTGCTAACCAAGTAGTTAACTATATCTCGCATACCGGGGCATTTGTAATCCTCGAATGACATATAATTGCTCATCCAGGAATTTCTCATTTATATTTTCTTCATAAATCTTCTCATTATTATTTTTGATTCTTGATAAATGATCAGCAATTTGGTTGTTAGTTCCTTTTCTATTCACAATTTCAAAATCAAATTCTTGTAAAAGTAAAACCCATCTGATCAATCTAGGTTTCACATCCTTTTTAGATATTAAATACTTAATAGCAGAATGATCAGTGTGCACGATTCATTTTTTCCAAGAAGATATGGTCTAAATTTATCAAAGGCATATACTATCGCTTAAAAGCTCTTTTTTAGTAGTAGTGTAATTTATTCGAGTTTCACTAAGAGTTTTGCTAGCATAGTATATAACTTTGAAAATCTTCTCATATTATTGTCATAATACCACTCCGATCGCATAATCACTTGTATCACACATTAATTCAAAAGGTTTATTCCAATCAGGTGCAACAATGACAGGTGCAGTGATTAATTTTTCTTTTAGAATATTGAAGCATTCAGACAATCTTCATTAAATTCAAATTTAGTTTCTTTTTCCAATAAATGGCAAAGAGGTTTAGAAATTATTAAATGAAGATATAAAGATGGAGGATCTATTAAATGATGGAGGATCTATCTTAGTTGAGGAAATAGGTTTTTCCAATTCCTTAGGAATTTCTTCCAATGGTATTCCAATATCCTTATCCTGTTTTCTCAACTCAAAGTTCTTTTGAAATTTATCCTCAAATTCTCTTCCAAGTCCTAGTTCAATAACTTTATCTTATTCATCATTCAATTCAGGTTTTTCTTGTAATTGAGTTGAATATGAAGATATAAAGACTGGTGGTGTAGATGAATTCCCTAAATAGCCAAGCTTTAAAATTGTATGGGGTACGTCCATCTTAAGTTCATGAGATTTTTCAACAATGGAATTACAAGTTTACTATTTTTGGCAGACTTCCATCATTTCACACCTCTCTTGAACATACATACGGTCTTCTTTAGATAACGTTTTCAACTCATCATCAAAATCCATTCCGACCTCATCTGTTATCTTACTCTCAAAACTTTCTTGGAAATGGTCTTTACTTAAGTAATCAATTTCATCCATCCAAAAACATTCATCATCTTTTCTCTCAGCTTGAAAATTTATAGTCTTCAACACATCAAAAGTGACTTCCTGGTCATTATTATTCATAATCAACTCTCATTTTTTACATCTATCATAGTTTGTCCAGTAACAAGGAATAGTCGTTCATTATCATTCTCTTTAGGTTTGATCTCAGTGTTGCTAAGAAGTGTTCCTTTGGGTCTATTGCTAAGTGAATTAGTAATTTCTCCCATTTGATTCTCTATGTTTCTAATCGCAGCATTTTGACTTTGTAATTGTTTTCCCATTTGCAATACCACTTTGTCTATAGACATCTTCTTATCCTCAAATTGTTGATCAAAATTAGAGTCCAGTGGATGTAAAGGCTCATATCTTGTGTTACCCTGCCTATTCCAACTTTCAATATGATTTGCATGATTATTTTCCTATTGTTGTTTTCCACCCTCAGTAATATGATTCCAGTTAAAATTAGGATGGTTCTTCCAACATGGGTTGTAAAATTTAGAATATGGGTTGTTTATGGTATTTAAAATCTCGTATAATAAGTTGGAATCAATTATACGCCATAAAGAACTTTCCTCACTTACATGAGTAAATTGAGGTTGGTTCATTCCAAATTGGTCCAACTTCCTTAATATTGCAGCAACCTGAGATGCAAGAATTGCAATTGCATCTGTATCATGAACACTAGCTACATTTTTATGATTTACCCTTGCAGAGGGCCATTGAAATTCATTTATAGTCATTTCTTCAATTAATGCATACGCTTCATCAAATTTTTTTGACATTAATGAACCACCAGTAGCAGCATTAATAATGGACCTAAGGGATCCTACTAACCCATTATAAAAAGTTTTGAATGTTTAACCAATCTGGCAGAGCTTGATGTGGACACTTTCTTAGGAGTTTCTTAAATCTTTCCCAGGCTACGTATATTGATTCCCCTTCATACTGACAAAATAAGATAATATCGTTTCTAAGTTGAGTAGTCCTTGATGGTGGAAAATACTTAGCTAGGAATTTCTGAGTTAACTCCTCCTAATTTTTAATAGAACCAGGTGCTAATGAGTATAACCACATTTTAGCCTTACCCCTTAGTGAGAAAGGAAAAAGCCATAGCCTAACAGCATCTTATGACCTTCCATTATAACAAAATGTAGCACAAAGTTCTTGAAAACTAGATAAGTGTAAGGAGGTATCCTCCGAAGAAGTTCTCCCAAACTGGTTATTCTGCACAACTTGGATAATTACTGGATTTAATTCAAATGAGTCAGCTTCTACAACAGGGTTTTGTATACTTGAGTGAATTTTATCTATCGTAGGATTTACATAATCCCTCAATGATTTATGCTGATTTTTCAAGTTATTATTTTGAATGTTTTTCATTTCTAGTTTTTCAAGTCCTTTCTAATTTTTTTATTTTTTCCATTTTTCTAACTCGGGATCATAAGGCACAAGTCTTACAGATCCTTTGTTTTGCATAAGTAACACAAAAAAATACATTAACAATAAAACAAATAAAACGAAAAAGTATATTCAACACAACAAAATATTTTCACAAACACCTTATTTTCACACAAACATTTTTTTTTCATAACACCTTTTCATAAAAAAACACTTTTCACACAAATATAATTTTACGACACTAAAGTTTTCCAATTCTAAGCCTAATTACTTCAACTAAAATTCTCCTAAAATTCTTACCGAACTTCCTCAGAAATGACGCGAAAAACTTGATGCAAATTTTTTTTATATGCAAGGATTTATAAACAATAGATATATAATAATTTTTATAAAATCATAATGATCCAACGCAAGTATAAGTATTGTATCAAGTAATACATGACTCTAATGGAGTACCGTTTATTGATCCCACAGGGAAGCGAGGTAAGAGGTTCTTAGTCAAATTCTAGTATACTACTATCAGCCTTAGTTTGGAAGGGTGATATAAGTGGTGTTTCTAACAACTACTCCTAAATGGAGATAATTATATGTAAGGATAATAACTACTCCTAAATGCAAATTTTACTTCTAAAGAAAACCCTTTTTGGAGGAATTGGTTTAGTGAATTTTAAGATAATAAAAATTACTATTCTCATGTAATGAATTGGATAATGTATAGGAATGAGATGCATTAAATATTGTATGAGCCAAACAGGAGTAATCCTATTCTTTACCCTTTTCCGAGTACCCTCTCTTCAGAGTACTATAAAGAACATTGACAAATCCTAGGCTTAGTCTCTAAATCCAAGGTTAGGCTGGGAGGACAATGGCTCTCACTTCAGAGCTCCCACTGCCATTCACCTGAAGGCTAACCCTAGCTTTAGTTACCAAACTTTAGGACCAAATTGGGGATCTCAGCCTGTCACCCTGAAAACTCCAATTCGACGCCCATGAAACCATATTTCCCTATTTATTTGCACTCAATCCCCATGAACTACGCAATACATTCACAGACATTGAATGTGGTTCCACTTTGTTGAGAATTACATCGCCCTTTCAGGTCAATGCCATTACAACAATTTTTAACACGACAACGAACTTTTTTTGTAATGTAAATGAAATGCAAGTAGAAATCATCACATTTATAATTAAAACTTCTTTTAGCAAGCATCCCAATATCCTAAACATGAGTCCTACTCATTACAAAAGAAATGTAGAATGTAAACAATGACATAATCTTCTCATGCCACTATTTCCATAGAGGAAGAAAGAGTAAGAGAAAGACATTGCAAAACGTGAAGAAAACACAACAAAAAAACTCATTTCAAAGCAAATCCATAAAATAAGTATTTACAAAATCATAAGATAATGAAGAACACAATACTTAATTTTTTTCTCTTGAAAGAAAAATAGAAATCTCTCCCATAAAGTCTCTCGCCGATCCATGCAATGTTAGAACATTCCCTTACAAATTCTCTCAAAATCTCCTCACCAATCTCTCTAAAAAGGTAGAGATATGTATTTCTACTCTTATTCTGAGATCTCTAAGCATTCTCCAAGTTTTCCCTATTATCTCTCCCATTTTTTGGCTTCAATTCGGTTTAAAATTGTGTAGGGACGAATTTCTCAAGAGATGCTTGAAGAAACCATCCAAAAAGCGTCCAGATTCGATGTATATGGCCAAAAACCGCCAAATATCACATCCCAACTGTCCGGAGCACCGCCAGCGCTAAATAGGATGCTGTCGACGCCGGTTTGGGTGCCCTCAGCGCCCATCCTATGCAGCTCTGCCATTTTGTTTCATTTGGCTCCGTTTCAGCTTTGATTCGCCCCGTTTCAGTTGCGTTGAGTTCCTAACAGATAGCCCTACAAAATAAGTATAAAAATAATATTTCTTTAAAGTGTAATTTCATTTAAAAATATGCAAGAAGTATAAAAGAGATTAAACTTATCGAAATGTGTCAAGCCAAAATATGCTTTCTTGCTCGTTTTTGCTCCAAATTGCATTATTTTATTTTCCATTTGCTCCAATCACCATTTCTTGTACCTAAAACCCAAAAACATACAAAATAACTTCCTTTAAAGTGTAATATCAACAAAAATGAGTAAAATTATATAGCAAAAATTATATAAATTTTAGGCGTGTCATGGACCGACACTGGAATACATAAGATTATTTTCTCTCCTCTCATACGCATATCTGGAATATTTTTTTATTTCTCTAAACTCGAAATTACAAGTGATTCTCCTCTCTTCTCACTTTGGGTAACTATTTTATTACATCAATGAGTTAGAATGTTCACTACAAGTTGGGAGAAAGAGGCATAAGCTCCATTTTTTATTTTCTCTGTTACAGCGAGGTGTGCCTTGTGAGCTCCGACGAGATGCTATTAGGCTTCCTACATACGCGTTGAAGTGATGTTATTTTTAACATTTGTGCTACGGTTCTATTATTTATGGTTTTACAGTTTCTTGCTAAAAAAAGGGCATTATTTATGGTTTACAATCTGGGTAACGGAATCTTTTTCATGTATTTAGTTACTTGATTGGATTGAGTTCCTATAGATTCCCGCAGAAAAAAGGGGTAAGATCATTATGAAATTTTATTTATTTTTTACAATCAGGTACCAAAAGCTTTTTCATGTATTTCATTACTGATTGGATTGAGTTCCTACTGCATTTGGAATTATAGACTGTTCGTAACAATTATTGAAGCATTTATATGTGTTTGAGTGCTCATATTTGTGTTTATGCTTATATTGATATGACTTTGCATTTAGGATCTTATATGTATTTCATATAAAGAATGATCTCAATAATATATGGTGCTTAATATTAATCTAAGAACATTCCAATTTTTGAAATAAACACTCTATGCTAATCCATTTACTCGATGAGTAACCAATGAGTAAAGGTAAAGAGGTTGGATCATCCGCCATGTAGGATAGAAAGGTCACCATTACATTTTGTGATCTCTCGTGTAAGCAAGGTACAACTTGGAAATAGGTCGATGACTCATTTTAATAAAGAAGATTGGCAAAACGTGATAGTCAAATTCAATGAACTTACTGGAAGAGGGTTTTGGCTTGAATAAACCGATTATAAACTCTTGCTTTTTAATGTAATGGCATGCCAGCTTGGTGAAATTTTCAGAATGGCAAGATATTTCTATTTGTGTGTGTATGAGAAGGGATTGACATTAGTATTTCTTTTCTTCTGTCTCATCTTTGATCATTTAAAAAATGCTAATGTGATGCACATATTCCTTCACGTGGAGCCTACAATATCAAGGCATAATTTTTCTTAATATGTTTACTTCCTTTTTCTTATTTTCTAAAAAGACAGAAAAGGGCACTTATACTTCTCATATCTGTGTATCCTGTGTTTTAAGAATTTGTGCATTGGAACATATACAGTACACTTCAAAACTTGTAGTAGTTAACCATTTCAATAACAGTAATAGTAATAGTTGCATAATGGTTTTTTTCTGGAAATGGTAATATTTGTATAGGTTCCATTGAAGTCTTTGCATACGTGAGCACATTAATTGAGTGTTATGTATTTCTTTTTTTCCTTTTACTTGACTGCAATATATTATAAGAAGTTTTTATTATGACAGATTATTTATCTCTTTATGCTGACTCTCAGCATTGATATTTGGTTTAAATCTTTTATTTGACTTTGTTACATGTGGTTCCTTTGGATGGAAATTTCATTGGGTAACCTTTATGTGTGGATATTTCATGGTTACCTTTATGCATGGGAATACTACTGTTAAATATTTTATAAAGGTTATTGGAAATGCTTTTTATTCTTTATGGTATGTATGTAAGTGCCCCAAAAATATTACTGTTTCTGTATGCAGTTTGCCTTTCGATATATCATTGGTCTGCTTTCTTTCTGACCTTTTTGCACTTTATGATGGCAGATGCTCTCATAGGTTGATACTGTTAACAATTGCTTGAGTGCTAGTGGGTGCACTTTATATTTAAATTTATGATGCTATTGAGGAGCCTCTATTAACAATTGATGCTATTGATACTGTTAACAATTGCCTGACATCTCTTTCCTTAATTCCAACACTTTCAATTTCTAATCTGGATTTAGAAATTGGTGAGCATGACAGACTTGTTATTAAAATTTGATGGTCTATTTGATGGAGCAAGATGCAGCATTTTAATAGATATATATATTTATGTTTTGCATGGAATACCTCTAAGATCAATTCGAAAACATTATATTTAGACAGGTGGAAAGAATTTTTTGTGGAACTTATTATGTTTACATTCATTTTAAAAATTGGGAAAGAATTGTTTGTGGCTCTTATTATATTTGAACCACTGCATTTTACTAGAAGGTCATCTTGAAAGGCCTTCTTATTAGACGGCAACCGCTGCATACTAGAAGGTCATCTTCTTTGTAATTGCAGTTTGGAAAGCCTTCTTATTTGACAAATTTTCTTGCCTATACATGTAGTCTCAAAATTAGAAAAGAATGCTTTATGTACATTTTTCATCCCTATATCAGATGGTGCTCGACACATATTCAAATGTATATATAACCCTCTTATATTGAATCCATGACTGTGATGTTTATTCACTGCTCTTTAAATGTTATAAATTTACTAAAATTTTGGTGTGAGCGATTTTGTATTTGGCTTAAGGTTGTCCATGCAAACTTTGCATCGGGAATTTTGATTGATCAAGAGAGTTTTGGGCAGCATATTAGCTATATCAATAGTTCTCTGTGAATGAGTTTAATGAAGCTATGATTATATGCTTAAGCAGCTGTGGTATGGATATTTTAAAGGCATTCATGCAGGCAACCGATGTACATGCCATGGATATCTTGGAAGGTCTGCAGGCAGGTGATGTATGGCTTGTTAGTTTTGAAATACATCTTTTCATGTCATTCGCAGTATAGCAGAATCTTATGTATTTAGATGTTTAACAAGTAAACTTTACTTTTCACATTCATGCAACCCAAATCTTCCAGTATGGTTTCAATTGCAATCTTTCTTACCAGAAATGCTATTATATGGATTTGAGTTTCATCCGAGCATTCTTCTTGTTCTTGGCTTCTCATTTTTTTCTTTGTTGGAATGTATGTATAAATCTTGATATTTGTTATTTGTCCCAATTTTATTTATTGTTGCCATAGATTCGTTATTGGGTGGTAGTAATTACTGTAGCTACTTTCCTGATAATATTATATTTTTTCCATGAAAAGTAGATTCAAGATTAGGTGTTAGATGTGTAAATACATATGAATGGAGTGCTATGTATGTCAATCGTACTCGCTCTCCATATAAACATAGGAATTAGGTGTGGTATTCATGTAAATAACCCAAAATATTATGCAAAGTGAAATGTCCCGTATGTATAAGCTGGCATCTGTATAGGCTGGCATTCCTCCTATCCTCAATACTTAGTTGGCCTAATATGTTGTTTGATATGTAAATTCATGAAATTGAGGGATCTGTATACTGTTATTCATTATGGTGTGTGATGCGATGCGACTTTATATGTGCTTTAAAATACAAGAATTTTATACCACTTTTTAGAATATTTAATTTCCAGCAAATTGCTTCAAAAACTTGACGCGTGAGGTTTGCTTTTATAATTTTATATTTAGATTTTATTATTGTAAAATTCACATTTTTAAACGCAAGTATACGCATCGTTCAAGTAATACAAGGCTCTAGTGGAGTCCTGGTTATTGATTCCATAGGGATAGAGAATTTTATAAAAAGTAAGAAATATAAATAATATTTTAAAATTTTCAAATGCAATTTATATATACTTTTATATATATATATATATATATATTCAAATTTAATTAACTAAAAATTTTTACTAAAAGAAAGTAAGCAATAAGCGGTAAGGTAAAGTAAGCGATAATTAAAATTCAATGCAAGTATAAAAACGACTTTCTCCTTTTTCAACTAATCCAAGAATTATAGAGTAATTATCTTTTGTAGGGAATTAAGATTATGGTATTGTGCCAAATAGAAGCATTCCTATTCTTTACCCTTTGGTCCAGGTGCAAAGAACATTGAATAATCTATAGATAGGCTCAGGATGTTTTATTAGTAGAATGGGTTAATCTAGGCTCACATTACTAAATGTCCAAGGTGGCTATGGTCGGCCCTACCGGTGACCCGTTACCTTTCTATAAACCAAATTATTAGAATTTAGTCTGTCACTGTAAAAACTAATTAATTTTACGTCCAATAAATATTATCTTCCTATTTATTTGCACTTCACCTTAAACAATTCGCGTATAGCCTGCGATTACCTAAGGATTCATATGATATCTACTAGTTAAGAATTTATCTCCAGATAGGTCTCAAAATTCTTCAACAAGTTTTAACAAATTAAATGGCCAATTTAAAAAGTAAACTAAGATCAGGTATTAATATCATCACAATGTTTTAAAATATTTTATATTTAATTCTCCTACAAAATTTAACTAATTTATATTCTTTTCATAGTTGAAAATAGTAAGACAACTAACTACTCAGAACTCATTAAAATAACACAACAAAATATATTTATAAAACTTTGAACCAAAGTACAAATACTTATCTGAAGTGTTCATTCAAGTGATCCGCTGACTTCTACTGACTCCAAAGCAATGATGAAAGACTCCAACAACAATAATACACAATAAAAACTCAAAATAAACTCACTAGATACAAAATAAAGTAACACCCTAAGTATGGAAGAGACTAAATAAAACTAGAGATGAGAGAGAAGATACTAAAATGGGTATGTGTACTAAGAAGGGGGTTTTGACGACATTTTCTCTGTAAAATGGGCTCCTATTAATAGAGCTATGAATTTGACCAGGGGTTGCTTAAGGCACCTCTTCAAAATTCATCCAAATTCAATGTATCTTCTAGAAGGTAACAGTCGCGCCTAGGCGCCGGGATCTGGTGCCTAGGCGCTCGACTACGTGACCGGGTCTTTTGCACCTCTTCACTTTGGGTCACACCTCTTCACGATCCAGACCGTTTCCTTGTGTCCAAATACATTGTATCACATGTCCTATATATTAGGAGTAACTTCTAGTCATCTAGAAGCTCCAATAACCGCTTAACACCGTCAAAATAACTGCCCAAAGTCATCAAAAAAACTTGACAGCGTCTGTATCGAACTGTCGCTTAGGCGCCGAATTCTGGTGCCTAGGCGCTAGACTAATAATTTCAAAGTTTTTCTCCATAAGCTCCATTTTTGCTCCTTTTTGCTCCTTTTTCCTTCTTTTTCTTTCTTGGACTCTTTTTAAATCATCTACATCCAAAAACATGTTAATACATTTCATTAAAGCATAATATACTTAAGAATTAAATCATAAATAAGACATAAAAATGGGTATTTTTAGGTAGATCAATTTTCCCCAAACTTAAATGTTACTTGTTCTCAAGTAACCCTTTTAATTACATAAGATAGATAACATTTGGAATGAAGTTAAAATATTTAAGATTTCTTATAATTTTTGGTTTTATAAATGCTTTAGCAAATCATTAACCAAATTTTACTAACTAAGTTTAATTTTAAGAATTTAAGAATATTTAACTACCAAATCATAAGACTTCCAATTTTTCATTTATTTCAAGAATAATTGTAGTTTATCATATCAAGGTCACATAGAATATTTACAAGGAAAAGATTTTTATGAAATACTTTTCTAGTAAAAATATATCTACATAGAAATTAAGTTAAAAATGTAATCAGTTTTCTTACTATAAGATAATTCAAGTGAAGCCAATTTTTTATTAGGCATTTCCTCAAGCTTCTCCTCACTTTTTTTTTAAAGTGAGGATTACTATTTTTTGATAGCCTATTAATGATTTTGAACTTCACTATCCTTAACTTATTTTCAAAAACTTATACATTATTACTTAATGAATATGACATTAATAATTTATTATTTTTTAAATCTTATTTCAATCATTTATTTTTTAAGCAATAATCTTGATTCCTTAGTATTTCTAAAATACAATTCTCTTTACTATAAATAGAAAAGTTTTGATCTTATTATTCTTTAAGTTAAATAATTCTATTCTTAAAATTAATCAAAATTTTTGAAATTTTAGTTAAGATTACTAAATTATTTATAAATTCAAAAATTTAGGTAATCTTAAACAGATTTTTCATTCCTTATGTTATGTTAATATTTTTTTAAAGAAAATATTAGTTCTTAAAGGACAAATAATATTTAAATTTGATAAATTTTTTCCCTTCCCCCAAACTTCAGCTTTAGTATAAATATGAATTATGAAATTTTCTAAAGCATGAAAGAAAGAAATAAACATGAATTAATCTAAGTACAATAATGATGTAGTAAGGAAAAACTAACTTCTAATTCTACACATGCTTCAATATGAATATAACATAAATGATTAAGCATATATAGAAAAAGTTTTACAGAGTAGGAGTTAATTTCTAAAAATAAATCTTCTTTTTTTTGAACATGCAAATTTACTAACTATTCATGAACACTAAAAAGTAAGCTGAAACAGAAATAAACTTTTATAGAAATTCATTCACATTTCAACATGCAAATAAACTAACTATAGGCCTTGTCGACTTGAGCTAAAGAAGATGGTCTGGAAGTAGAAAAAAATTTTTTTATAGAAATTCATACGCAGTCGATCATAAATGCTGACGCTTTCTCTTCCTATAGGCCTTGTCGACTTAAGCTTTTCCTCAGAAAGCTCAGCAACTACTCCAGCACTTTGACATAAAAATAGATCAGAGATGGAAAACTAAGTCCAATAGAAGTGCTAGAACAAGCAGTAGCCTCCACAGAATCATAAATAATGCTCCCTACATCAATATACTTCCTCTTTTGAATGTAGTAGTTAAGAATAGCTCTATCTTTGGTAACTTCGCTCAGATGATTGGATGGAAGGAGACGAGCAAAAATAAAGTAGTTTCAGGCCTTAAAAACACCATTAAGCTTAGAAGATGAAAAATTTCCACTTTTTCCTTTCCGAATCTTCCAAGGTCCAGTACTATCAGTCAGGTTGGCAATGATCATATCCAAATCTCCCTTAATGGAGATAATCCTGAGTAATAACACTCTATGTTCGGTGGCAGGCCATAGAAAATGTTGATGCGTTCAGGAGTGAATCCTACTCTAACTCCTCAAACAAAAATCTCGTATTCCTCTGCATCCACGAAATTAGCATAAAATTCTCTAACAACCGGGATAACGACAATAGCAGCGAAATAGAAGAATCATTGCCAGTTGAGTGCAACGATTGTTTCCTCAAATCTTCCTCTGAGATTATAAAAACTTTGCTTCGAGATAAATTTTCGAGTCATAGTAAAATCATTGTATCAAAAGTGTGCAGCAGCAGTGATGAACTTGCTACGATCAAAATTTTCTTGTTCCTTTTCTCGCTTAGATTTGGGTGTCATCTAAACATGAAAATAAAAACGTGAAATAAATTCAACGGATCTAGGAAAATAAACTAATTTAAGCTTTTCAAACTTGAAAAAGCTTAAAAATTCATGGATTTAAACATAAAAAATCAAAATTTTTCTCAAAATTTCAGTTTTTCTAAATGAGAGCAAAATCCATGGTGAAAATAAAAACTAATGAGTTTAGAATGTAGATCTGATCTCGAGAAGAAGAAATCGGGTGATTTCAAGTTCAAAAACTTGAAAATTCGGCTCTAAATGGGATCTCTAGTTTGTATTTTTGCGAAAACAGTGGAGAAGGAAGCTTAGGTGTCGAAAATGGCATGGGGGGGGTTTAAGAAGATGAGTTTTCGGGTTCAGGCTGAACTGACGCCTAGGCGCCAGACTCGCCTTTCGAAAAATTTGATTTAAATTAAATATTTTCCACCAAATCTTATCAAATTTGACTCCTAATTACTCTTATGAGAGTATTAATCCATTTTATAACCTCCAAATATTTTCACAAGCACTCTAAAATGGTAGTATAGATCCACGAAAATGTATCCAAATTTTTCAATTCTATCCATTCCAAATTCAATAACTTTCAGTATAATACTGTATCAAGGTTCATCTTTTTATAAATAATACAAACAACAACATATTCAAAGCAAATATTCAAATCCAATAACACACATTGAACAATTAAGCAAACACCCAAATAATCAACACACTAAAACAAGACTCGATCACACCTAAAACACATATAAGATCTATTAATACCAATCTTCAATTTCCATCTCTTTCACAATGAAGTTTGCTAGGATCGAAGGGGTAGAACACCAATGCCCTTGGAAATTCCAAAGCCATCTTTTCATCAATCCAGTTGTTCTTCGCGTACATTTCTACTTGAGTGTCATGATAGGCAGCCATATGATCAGATTGAAGTTTGGTTTGCCATTCCAAGTGTTCGTATTGGTGGTACATCTCATGGAGACGATTACCAATACTTTGAAGTTCTACTTCAATCTTATCCATTCGACTAAATATTTTCTCCAGACTAACAACAATAAAACCATTAAACTAAGGCTGATGATCTTTAGGAGATTTGTCTCTTACCTCATTTCCATGATTTCCTCTATCCATTGCCTCCAAATCCTTTCTAACTCCTCCAAAATGGCTTGCTCTGGTCGAAATTAGTGTTTCTATGGGATTGGGGACGAAAAATAGGCTATATATAAAGAGATTTTGTGTGAAAAACTGAAGAATTTTGGTTTTTCCACGATCTGTAACCGCGGCGCTTAGGCGCTGGAATCTAACGCCTAGGCCCCAGATCATCGATATGCAAGTTATACTGGCGCTTAGGCGATATCTTATGGCACCTAGGCGCCGGAACCACAATCGACTCTGATTCGCCTATCGTCAAATTTTGCAAAGTTTCAGTCGTAAAAATAGGTCTAACAAACGAATATGATCAACATACAAACACAATTACAAAAAATTTAAATCACATATGAAGGTTAACTTGATCTCCTTTTTATTCATATTTGACATGGAGTGGTCCAAGTCCAAATTCTATATACTTCAAGAAAATGTTTAGCTTAAGCTAATACAGACTTGTTAGCCTTCTGTTTCTACAAGTTATATACAAATTCAGTCAAGACCATGGCATAACCTTATAGCAATAGTTAAACTCAAATTAATAAATATGGGTTGCCTCCCACAAAGCGCTTATTTTAACTTGTCAGCCTGACATAATTAATTGAATTAATCGGGTAGACTCAACTCATAAGCCTCTTTGTAATTTAATTTCATTTGTCCCATATAAGGCTTCAGTCTTAATCTGTTAACTTTAAATACTTTTCCAGTTTTGGGATCTTTAATATCCACAGCTCCATAAGGGTATACTTTCTCAATTATAAATGGTCCCATCCAATTAGATTTTAATTTTTCAGGGACAATTTTTAAACGAGCATTAAATAATAATACTTCTTGTCGAGGCTCGAATATTTTCCTTGAAATCATTTTGTTATGCAATTTCTTCATTCTTTCTTTATAAATTCTTGCATTTTCATAAGACTCATTTCTTATCTCCTCCATTTCATTCAGTTGTAATAATCGTTTTTCTCCTGCAGTATTAAAATTATAATTGAACTCCTTTATTGCCCAATAAGCTTTATGCTCCAGTTCAACAGGTAAGTGACAATGTTTACCATAAATTAACCGATAAGGTGATATTCCGATAAGTGTCTTATAAGCTGTTCTATAAGCCGTTCTATAAGCCCATAATGCAGAATCAAGTCCATCAACCCAGTTAGTTCTTTTAGGATTAATAGTCTTTTCCAATATTCTTTTAATTCCTCTGTTTGACACTTCAGCCATTCCACTTGTTTGAGGATGATAAGCAGTTGCAATTCTATGCTTAATTCTGAATTTTTCCAATAATGTTCGAATTCTTATATTTCTAAGATGACTTTCTCCATCTGTGATAATTATCCTGGGCATTCCAAATCTTGTAAAAATCATTTTCTTTAAAAATTGCGAAACACTTTTGGAATCACAGTTAGATAAAGCTTCAGCTTGGATCCACTTTGAAACATAATCAACTGTTAATAAAATATAAATCTTTCCAGATGATGGTACGAAAGGTCCCATAAAGTCTAAACCCCATATATAGAAAGTTTCGATTTCTAATATAAATTTTAGAGGCAATTTATCTTTTCTGGATATATTTCCCATTCTTTGACATCAATCACAAGTTTTCACATAATGTCCAACATCTTTAAATAATGTAGACTAATAAAATCCAGAATTTAAAATTTTAAATGCAGTTTTATCCAGTCCAAAGTGTCCTCCAAATTCAAAATCGCGATATTTTTGAATAATTGCAAAAGTTTCTTCATAAGGTACACATCTTTGAATCACATAATCTATTCCTAATTTAAATAAATGAGGATCTTCCCAAATATATGATTTATAATCATTCTTGAATTTCTTGATGTATTTACTATTCATCCCATAAGGTAAATTATTGCTAACCAAGTAGTTAACTATATCTGCATACCAGGGCATTTGTAATCCTTGAATGACAAATAATTGCTCATCTGGTAATTTCTCATTTATATTTTCTTCATAAATCTTCTCATTATTATTTTTTTTTCTTGATAAATGATCAGTAATTTGGTTGTTAGTTCCTTTTCTATTCACAATTTTAAAATCAAATTCTTGTAAAAGTAAAACCCATCTGATCAATCTACGTTTCGCATCCTTTTTAGATATTAAATACTTAATAGCAGAATGTTCAGTGTGCACGATTCATTTTTTTCCAAGAAGATATGGTCTAAATTTATCAAAGGCATATACTATTGCTAAAAGCTCTTTTTTAGTAGTAGTGTAATTTATTTGAGTTTCACTAAGAGTTTTGCTAGCATAGTATATAACTTTGAAAATCTTCTCATATTATTGTCATAATACCACTCTGATCGCATAATCACTTGTATCACACATTAATTCAAAAGGTTTATTCCAATCAGGTGCAACAATGACAGGTGCAGTGATTAATTTTTCTTTTAGAATATTGAACGCATTCAGACAATCTTCATTAAATTCAAATTTAGTTTCTTTTTCCAATAAATGGCAAAGAGGTTTAGAAATTATTAAATGAAGATATAAAGATGGAGGATCTATTAAATGATGGAGGATCTATCTTAGTTGAGGAAATAGGTTTTTCTAATTCCTTAGGAATTTCTTCAAATGGTATTCCAATATCCTTATCCTGTTTTCTCAACTCAAAGTTCTTTTGAAATTTATCCTCAAATTCTCTTCCAAGTCCTAGTTCAATAACTTTATCTTATTCATCATTTAATTCAGGTTTTTCTTGTAATTGAGTTGAATATGAAGATATAAAGACTGGTGGTGTAGATGAATTCCCTAAATAGCCAAGCTTTAAAATTGTATGGGGTACGTCCATCTTAAGTTCATGAGATTTTTCAACAATGGAATTACAAGTTTACTATTTTTGGCAGCTTCCATTATTTCACACCTCTCTTGAACATACATACAGTCTTCTTTAGATAACGTTTTCAACTCATCATGAAAATCCATTCCGACCTCATCTGTTATCTTACTCTCAAAACTTTCTTGGAAATGGTCTTTACTTAAGTAATCAATTTCATCCATCCAAAAACATTCATCATCTTTTCTCTCAGCTTGAAAATTCATAGTCTTCAACACATCAAAAGTGACTTCCTGGTCATTAATATTCATAATCAACTCTCATTTTTTACATCTATCATAGTTTGTCCAGTAAGAAGGAGTAGTCGTTCATTATCATTCTCTTTAGGTTTGATCTCAGTGTTGCTAAGAAGTGTTCCTTTAGGTCTATTGCTAAGTGAATTAGTAATTTCTCCCATTTGATTCTCTATGTTTCTAATCACAGCATTTTGACTTTGTAATTGTTTTCCCATTTGCAATACCACTTTGTTTATAGACATCTTCTTATCCTCAAATTGTTGATCAAAATTAGAGTCCAGTGGATGTAAAGGCCCATATCTTGTGTTACCCTGCCTATTCCAACTTTCAATATGATTTGCATGATTATTTTCCTATTGTTGTTTTCCACCCTCAGTAATATGATTCCAGTTAAAATTAGGATGGTTCTTTCAACATGGGTTGTAAAATTTAGAATATGGGTTGTTTATGGTATTTAAAATCTCGTATAATAAGTTGGAATCAATTATTCGCCATAATGAACTTTCCTCACTTACATGAGTAAATTGAGGTTGGTTCATTCCAAATTGGTCCAACTTCCTTAATATTGCAGCAACCTGAGATACAAGAATTGCAATTGCATCTATATCATGAACACTAGTTACATTTTTATGATTTACCCTTGCAGAGGGCCATTGAAATTCATTTATAGTCATTTCTTCAATTAATGCATACGCTTCATCAAATTTTTTTGACATTAATGAACCACCAGTAGCAGCATTAATAATGGACCTAAGGGATCCTACTAACCCATTATAAAAAGTTTTGAATGTTTAACCAATCTGGCAGAGCATGATGTGGAAACTTTCTTTGGAGTTTCTTAAATCTTTCCCAGGCTACGTATATTGATTCCCCTTCATACTGACAAAATAAGATAATATCGTTTCTAAGTTGAGTAGTCCTTGAAGGTAGAAAGTACTTAGCTAGGAATTTCTGAGTTAACTCCTACTAATTTTTAATAGAACCAGGGGCTAATGAGTATAACCACATTTTAGCCTTATCCCTTAGTGAGAAAGGAAAAAGCCTTAGCCTAACAGCATCTTATGACATGCCATTATAACAAAATGTAGCACAAAGTTCTTGAAAACTAGATAAGTGTAAAGAGGTATCCTCCGAAGAAGTTCTCCCAAACTGGTTATTCTGCATAACTTGGATAATTACTGGATTTAATTCAAATGAGTCAGCTTCTACAACAGGGTTTTGTATACTTGAGTGAATTTTATCTATCGTAGGATTTACATAATCCCTCAATGATTTATGCTGATTTTTCAAGTTATTATTTTGAATGTTTTTCATTTCTAGTTTTTCAAGTCCTTTCTATTTTTTTATTTTTTTCCATTTTTCTAACTCGGGATCATAAGGCACAAGTCTTACAGATCCTTTGTTTTGCATAAGTAACACAAAAAAAATACATTAACAATAAAACAAATAAAACAAAAAAGTATATTCAACACAACAAAATATTTTCACAAACACCTTATTTTTCACACAAACATTTTTTTTCATAACACCTTTTCATAAAAAAACACTTTTCACACAAATATAATTTTACGACACTAAAGTTTTCCAATTCTAAGCCTAATTACTTCAACTAAAATTCTCCTAAAATTCTTACCGAACTTCCTCGGAAATGACGTGAAAAACTTGATGCAAATTTTTTTTATATGCAAGGATTTATAAACAATAGATATATAATAATTTTTATAAAATTATAATGATCCAACGCAAGTATAAGTATTGTATCAAGTAATACATGACTCTAATGGAGTACCGTTTATTGATCCCACAGGGAAGCGAGGTAAGAGGTTCTTAGTCAAATTCTAGTATACTACTATCAGCCTTAGTTTGGAAGGGTGATATAAGTGGTGTTTCTAACAACTACTCCTAAATGGAGATAATTATATGTAAGGATAATAACTACTCCTAAATGCAAATTTTACTTCTAAAGAAATCCCTTTTTGGAGGAATTGGTTTAGTGAATTTTGAGATAATAAAAATTACTATTCTCATGTAATGAATTGGATAATGTATAGGAATGAGATGCATTAAATATTGTATGAGCCAAACAGGAGTAATCCTATTCTTTACCCTTTTCCGAGTACCCTCTCTTCAGAGTACTATAAAGAACATTGACAAATCCTAGGCTTAGTCTCTAAATCCAAGGTTAGGCTGGGAGGATAATGGCTCTCACTTCAGAGCTCCCACTGCCATTCACCTGAAGGCTAACCCTAGCTTTAGTTACCAAACTTTCGGACCAAATTGGGGATCTCAGCCTGTCACCCTGAAAACTCCAATTCGACGCCCATGAAACCATATTTCCCTATTTATTTGCACTCAATCCCC
This sequence comes from Papilionanthe hookeriana x Papilionanthe teres, assembly GCA_022702705.1. Classification (NCBI taxonomy): domain Eukaryota; kingdom Viridiplantae; phylum Streptophyta; class Magnoliopsida; order Asparagales; family Orchidaceae; genus Papilionanthe; species Papilionanthe hookeriana x Papilionanthe teres. Next base: position 160,113,613 of record CM040427.1, read on the forward strand.
ATGAACTACGCAATACATTCACAGACATTGAATGTGGTTCCACTTTGTTGAGAATTACATCGCCCTTTCAGGTCAATGCAATTACAACAATTTTTAACACGACAACGAACTTTTTTTGTAATATAAATGAAGTGCAAGTAGAAATCATCACATTTATAATTAAAACTTCTTTTAGCAAGCATCCCAATATCCTAAACATCAGTCCTACTCATTACAAAAGAAATGTAGAATGTAAACAATGACATAATCTTCTCATGCCACTATTTCCATAGAGGAAGAAAGAGTAAGAGAAAGACATTGCAAAACGTGAAGAAAACACAACAAAAAAACTCATTTCAAAGCAAATCCATAAAATAAGTATTTAAAAAATCATAAGATAATGAAGAACACAATACTTAGTTTTTTTCTCTTGAAAGAAAAATAAAATCTCTCCCATAAAGTCTCTCGCCGATCCATGCAATGTTAGAACATTCCCTTACAAATTCTCTCAAAATCTCCTCACCAATCTCTCTAAAAAGGTAGAGATCTGCATTTCCACTCTTATTCTGAGATCTCTAAGCATTCTCCAAGTTTTCCCTATTATCTCTCCCATTTTTTGGCTTCAATTCGGTTTAAAATAGTGTAGGGACGAATTTCTCAAGAGATGCATGAAGATACCTTCCAAAAAGCATCCAGATTCGATGTATATGGCCAAAAACCGCCCAATATCACATCCCAACTGTCCGGAGCACCGCCAGCGCTGAATAGGGTGCTGCCGACGCCGGTTTGGGCGCCCTCAGCGCCCATCCTATGCAGCTCCACCATTTTGTTTCATTTGGCTCCGTTTCAGCTTTGATTCGCCCCGTTTCAGTTGCGTTGAGTTCCTAACAGATAGCCCTACAAAATAAGTATAAAAATAATATTTCTTTAAAATGTAATTTCATTCAAAAATATGCAAGAAGTATAAAAGAGATTAAACTTATCGAAATGTGTCAAGCCAAAATATGCTTTCTTGCTCGTTTTTGCTCCAAATTGCATTATTTTTGTTTCCATTTGCTCCAATCACCATTTCTTGTACCTAAAACCCAAAAACATACAAAATAACTTCCTTTAAAGTGTAATATCAACAAAAATGAGTAAAATTATATAGCAAAAATTATATATATTTTAGGCGTGTCATGGACCGACATTGGAATACATAAGATTATTTTCTCTCCTCTCATACGCATATCTGGAATATTTTTTTATTTCTCTAAACTCGAAATTACAAGTGATTCTCCTCTCTTCTCACTTTCGGTAGCTATTTTATTACATCAATGAGTTAGAATGTTCACTACAAGTTGGGAGAAAGAGGCATAAGCTCCATTTTTTATTTTCTCTATTACAGCGAGGTGTGCCTTGTGAGCTCCGACGAGATGCTATTAGGCTTCCTACATACGCGTTGAAGTGATGTTATTTTTAACATTTGTGCTACGGTTCTATTATTTATGGTTTTACAGTTTCTTGCTAAAAAAAGGGCATTATTTATGGTTTACAATGCGGGTAACGGAATCTTTTTCATGTATTTAGTTACTTGATTGGATTGAGTTCCTATAGATTCCCGCGAGAAAAAGGGGTAAGATCATTATGAAATTTTATTTATTTTTTACAATCAGGTACAAAAAGCTTTTTCATGTATTTCATTACTGATTGGATTGAGTTCCTACTGCATTTGGAATTCTAGACTGTTCGTAACAATTATTGAAGCATTTATATGTGTTTGAGTGCTCATATTTGTGTTTATGCTTATATTGATATGACTTTGCATTTAGGATCTTATATGTATTTCATATAAAGAATGATCTCAATAATATATGGTGCTTAATATTAATCTAAGAACATTCCAATTTTTGAAATAAACACTCTATGCTAATCCATTTACCTGACAGTAACCAATGAGTAAAGGTAAAGAGGTTGGATCATCTGCCATGTAGGATAGAAAGGTCACCATTACATTTTGTGATCTCTGTGTAAGCAAGGTACAACTTGGAAATAGGCCGATGACTCATTTTAATAAAGAAGATTGGCAAAACGTGATAGTCAAATTCAATGAACTTACTGGAAGAGGGTTTTGGCTTGAATAAACCGATTATAAACTCTTGCTTTTTAATGTAATGGCATGCCAGCTTGGTGAAATTTTTCAGAATGGCAAGATATTTCTATTTGTGAGTGTATGAGAAGGGATTGACATTAGTATTTCTTTTCTTCTGTCTCATCTTTGATCATTTAAAAAATGCTAATGTGATGCGCATATTCCTTCACGTGGAGCCTACAATTCAAGTTTAGTTTAACTTCTACAATTTTTTATGTTTTCTAACTGCACTTATATGGTTGTATCATGTTCATAAGATCAAGGCATACTTCTTCTTAATATGTTTACTTCCTTTTCTTATTTTCCAAAAAGACAGAAAAGGGCACTTATACTTCTCATATCTGTGTATCCTGTGTTTTAAGAATTTGTGCATTGGAACATATACGAGTACACTTCAAAACTTGTAGTAGTTAACCATTTCGATAACGATAATAGTAATAGTTGCATAATGGTTTTTTTCTGGAAATGGTAATATTTGTATAGGTTCCATTGAAGTCTTTGCATACGTGAGCACATTAATTGAGTGTTATGTATTTCTTTTTTTCCTTTTACGTCACCGCAATATGTTATAAGAAGTTTTTATTATGACAGATTATTTATCTCTTTATGCTTACTCTCAGCTTTGATATTTGGTTTAAATCTTTTATTTGAATTTGTTACATGTGGTTCCTTTGGATGGAAATTTCATTGGGTAACCTTTATGTGTGGATATTTCATGGTTACCTTTATGCATGGGAATACTACTGTTAAATATTTTATAAAGGTTATTGGAAATGCTTTTTATTCTTTATGGTATGTATGTAAGTGCCCCAAAAATATTACTGTTTCTGTATGCAGTTTCCTTTCGATATTTCATCGGTCTGCTTTCTTTCTGACCTTTTTGCACTTTATGATGGCAGATGCTCTCATAGGCCAATTGATACTGTTAACAATTTCTTGAGTGCTAGTGGGTGCACTTTATATTTAAATTTATGATGCTATTGAGGAGCCTCTATTAACAATTGATGCTATTGATATCGTTAACAATTGCTCGACATCTCTTTCCTTAATTCCAACACTTTCAATTTCTAATCTGGATTTAGAAATTGGTGAGCATGACAGACTTGTTATTAAAATTTGATGGTCTATTTGATGGAGCAAGATGCAGCATTTTAATAGATATATATATTTATGTTTTGCATGGAATACCTCTAAGATCAATTCGAAAACATTATATTTAGACAGGTGGAAAGAATTTTTTGTGGAACTTATTATGTTTACATTCATTTTAACAATTGGGAAAGAATTGTTTGTGGCACTTATTATATTTGAACCACTGCATTTTACTAGAAGGTCATCTTAGAAGGCCTTCTTATTTGACGGCAACCGCTGCATACTAGAAGGTCATCTTCTTTGTAATTGCAGTTTGGAAAGCCTTCTTATTTGACAAATTTTCTTGCCTATACATGTAGTCTCGGTAATTAGAAAAGAATGCTTTATGTACATTTTTCATCCCTATATCGGATGGTGCTCGACGCATATTCAAATGTATATATAACCCTATATTGAATCCAGGACTGTGATGTTTATTCACTGCTCTTTAAATGTTATAAATTTACTAAAATTTTGGTGTGAGCGATTTTGTATTTGGCTTAAGGTTGTCCATGCAAACTTTGCATCGGGAATTTTGATTGATCAAGAGAGTTTTGGGCAGCATATTAGCTATATCAATAGTTCCTCGTGAATGAGTTTAATGAAGCTATGATTATATGCTTAAGCAGCTGTGGTATGGATATCTTAAAGGCATTCATGCAGGCAACCGATGTACATGCCATGGATATCTTGGAAGGTCTGCAGGGAGGTGATGTATGGCTTGTTAGTTTTGAAATACATCTTTTCATGTCATCCGCAGTATAGCAGAATCTTATGTATTTAGATGTTTAACAAGTAAACTTTACTTTTCACATTCATGCAACCCAAATCTTCCAGTATGGTTTCAATTGCAATCTTTCTTACCAGAAATGCTATTATATGGATTTGAGTTTCATCCGAGCATTCTTCTTGTTCTTGGCTTCTCATTTTTTTCTTTGTTGGAATGTATGTATAAATCTTGATATTTTTTATTTGTCCCAATTTTATTTATCGTTGCCATAGATTCGTTATTGGGTGGTAGTAATTACTGCAGCTACTTTCCTGCTAATATTATATTTTTTTCCATGAAAAGTAGATTCAAGATTAGGTGTTAGATGTGTAAATACTTATGAATGGAGTGCTATGTATGTCAATCGTACTCGCTCTCCATATAAACATAGGAATTAGGTGTGGTATTCATGTAAATAACCCAAAATATTATGCAAAGTGAAATGTCCCGTATGTATAAGCTGGCATCTATATAAGCTGGCATTCCTCCTATCCTCAATACTTGGTTGGCCTAATATGTTGTTTGATATGTAAATTCATGAAATTGAGGGATCTGTATACTGTTATTCATTATGGTGTGTGATGCGATGCGACTTTATATGTGCTTTAAAATACAAGAATTTGATACCACTTTTTAGAATATTTAATTTCCAGCAAATTGCTTCAAAAACTTGACGCGTGAGGTTTGCTTTTATAATTTTATATTTAAATTTTATTATTGTAAAAGTCACATTTTTAAACGCAAGTATACGCATCGTTCAAGTAATACAGGGCTCTAGTGGAGTCCTGGTTATTGATTCCATAGGGATAGAGAATTTTATAAAAAGTAAGAAATATAAATAATATTTTAAAATTTTCAAATGCAATTTATATAAACTTTTATATATATATATATACTCAAATTTAATTAACTAATAATTTTTACTAAAAGAAAGTAAGCAATAAGCGAGTAAAGTAAAGTAAGCAGTAATTAAAATTCAATGCAATTATAAAAACGTCTTTCTCCTTGTTCAACTAATCCAAGAATTATAGATTAATTATCTTTTTTAGGGAATTAAGATTATGGTATTGTGGCAAATAGAAGCATTCCTATTCTTTACCCTTTAGTCCAGGTGCAAAGAACATTGACTAATCTATAGTTAGGCTCAGAATGTTTTATTAGTAGAATGGGTTAATCTAGGCTCACATTACTAAATGTCCAAGGGTGGCTATGGTCGGCCCTACCGATGACCCGTTACCTTTCTATAAACCAAATTATTAGAATTTAGTCACGTCATCGTAAAAACTAATTAATTTTACGTCCAATAAATATTATCTTCCTATTTATTTGCACTTCACCTTAAACAATTTGCGTATAGCCTGCGATTACCTAAGGATTCATATGATATCTACTAGTTAAGAATTTATCTCCAGATAGGTCTCAAAATTCTTCAACCAGTTTTACAAATTAAATGGCCAATTTAAAAAGTAAACTAAGATCAGGTATTAATATCATCATAATGTTTTAAAATATTTTATATTTAATTCTCCTACAAAATTTAATTAATTTATATTCTTTTCATAGTTGAAAAGAGTAAGACAACTAACTACTCAGAACTCATTAAAATAACACAACAAAACATATTTATAAAGCTTTGAACCAAAGTACAAATACTTATCTGAAGTGTTCCTTCAAGTGATCCGCTGACTTCTACTGACTCCAAAGCAATGATGAAAGACTCAACAACGAATAACACACAATAAAAACTCAAAATAAACTCACTAGATACAAAATAAAGTGGCACCCTAAGTATGGAAGAGACTAAATAAAACTAGAGATGAGAGAGAAGATACTAAAATGGGTATGTGTACTAAGAAGGGGGTTTTGGCGCCATTTTCTCTGTAAAATGGGCTCCTATTAATAGAGCTCTGAATTTGACAAGGGGTTGCTTAAGACACCTCTTCAAAATTCATCCAAATTCAATGTATCTTCTAGAAGGTAACAGTCGCGCCTAGGCGCCGGGATCTGGTGCCTAGGCGCCTGACTCTGTGACCGGGTCTTTCGCACCTCTTCACTTTGGGTCACACCTCTTCGCGATCCAGACCGTTTCCTTGTGTCCAAATACATTGTATCACATGTCCTATATATTAGGAGTAACTTCTAGTCATCTAGAAGCTCCAATTACCGCTTAACACCGTCAAAATAACTGCCCAAAGTCATCAAAAAAACTTGATAGCGTCTGTATCGAACTGGCGCTTAGGCGCCAGATTCTAGTGCCCAGGCGCTAGACCAATAATTCCAAAGTTTTTCTCCATAAGCTCCATTTTTGCTCCTTTTGCTCCTTTTGCTCCTTTTTCCTTCTTTTTTTTTCTTGGACTCTTTTTAAATCATCTACATCCAAAAACATGTTAATACATTTCATTAAAGCATAATATCCTTAAGAATTAAATCATAAATAAGGCATAAAAATGGGTATTTTTTAGGTAGATCAATTTCCCCCAAACTTAAATGTTACTTGTTCTCAAGTAACCCTTTTAATTACATAAGATAGATAACATTTGGAATGAAGTTAAAATATTTAAGATTTCTTATAATTTTTAGTTTTATAAATGCTTTAGAAAATAATTAACCAAATTTTACCAACTAAGTTTAATTTTAAGAATTTAAGAATATTTAACTACCAAATCATAAGACTTCCAATTTTTCATTTATTTCAAGAATAATTGTAGTTTATCATATCAAGGTCACATAGAATATTTACAAGGAAAAGATTTTTATGAAATACTTTTCTAGTAAAAATATATCTACATAGAAATTAAGTTAAAAATGTAATCGGTTTTCTTACTATAAGATAATTCAAGTGAAGCCAATTTTTTATTAGGCATTTCCTCAAGCTTCTCCTCACTTTTTTTTTAAAGTGAGGATTACTATTTTTTGATAGCCTATTAATGATTTTGAACTTCACTATCCTTAACTTATTTTCTAAAACTTATACATTATTACTTAATGAATATGACATTAATAATTTATTATTTTTTACATCTTATTTCACTCATTTCTTTTTTAAGCAATAATCTTGATTCCTTAGTATTTCGAAAATACAATTCTCTTTACTATAAATAGAAAATTTTTGATCTTATTATTCTTTAAGTTAAATAATTCTATTCTTAAAATTAATCAAAATTTTTGAAATTTTAGTTAAGATTACTAAATTATTTATAAATTCAAAAATTTAGGTAATCTTAAACAGATTTTTCATTCCTTATGTTATGTTAATATTTTTTTAAAGAAAATATTAGTTCTTAAAGGACAAATAATATTTAAATTTGATAAATTTTTTCCCTTCCCCAAACTTCGACTTTAGTATAAATATGAATTATGAAATTTTCTAAAGCATGAAAGAAAGAAATAAACATGAATTAATCTAAGTACAATAATGATGTAGTAAGGAAAAACTAACTTCTAATTCTACACATGCTTCAATATGAATATAACATAAATGATTAAGCATATATAGAAAAAGTTTTACAGAGTAGGAGTTAATTTCTAAAAATAAATCTTCTTTTTCTTGAACATGCAAATTTACTAACTATTCATGAACACTAAAAAGTAAGCTGAAACAGAAATAAACTTTTATAGAAATTCATTCACATTTCAACATGCAAATAAACTAACTATAGGCCTTGTCGACTTTAGCTGAAGAAGATGGTCTAGAAGTAGAAATAACTTTTTATAGAAATTCATTCACAGTAGATCATAAATGCTGACGCTTTCTCTTCCTATAGGCCTTGTCGACTTAAGCTTTTCCTCAGAAAGCTGAGCAACTACTCCAACACTTTGACATAAAAATAGATCAGAGATGGAAAACTAAGTCCAATAGAAGTGCTAGAACGAGCAGTAGCCTCCACAGAATCATAAATAATGCTCCCTACATCAATATACTTCCTCTCTTGAATGTAGTAGTTAAGAACAGCTCTATCTTTGGTAACTTCGCTCAGATGATTGGATGGAAGGAGACGAGCAAAAATAAAGTAGTTTCAGGCCTTAAAAACACCATTAAGCTTAGAAGATGAAAAATTTACCCTTTTTCCGTTCCGAATCTTCCAGGCTCCAGTACTATCAGTCAGGTAGGCAATGATCATATCCAAATCTCCCTTAATGGAGATAATCCTGAGTAATAACACTCTATGTTCGGTGGCAGGCCATAGAAAATGTTGATGCGTTCAGGAGTGAATCCTACTCTAACTCCTCAAATGAAAATCTCGTATTCCTCTGCATCCACGAAATTAGCATAAAATTCTCTAACAACAGGGATAACGATAATAGCAGCGAAATAGAAGAATCATTGCCAGTTGAGCGCAACGATTGTTTCCTCAAATCTTCCTCCGAGATTATAAAAACTTCGCTTCTAAATAAATTTCCGAGTCATAGTAAAATCATTGTATCGGAAGTGTGCAGCAGCAGTGATGAACTTGCTACGATCAAAATTTTCTTGTTCCTTTTCTCGCTTAGATTTGGGTGTTATCTAAACATGAAATTAAAAACATGAAATAAATTCAATGGATCTAGGAAAATAAACTAATTTAAGCTTTTCAAACTTGAAAAAGCTTAAAAATTCATGGATTTAAACATAAAAAATCAAAATTTTTCTCAAAATTTCAGTTTTTCTAAATGAGAGCAAAATCCATGGTGAAAATAAAAAATAATGAGTTTAGAATGTAGATCTGATCTCGCGATGAAGAAATCGGGTGATTTCAAGTTCAAAAACTTGAAAATTCGGCTCTAAATGGGATCTCTAGTTTGTATTTTCGCGAAAAACAGTGGAGAAGGAAGCTTAGGTGTCAAAAATGGCATGGGGGGTTTAAGAAGATGAGTTTTCGGGTTCAGGCTGAACTGACGCCTAGGCGCCAGACTCGCCTTTCGAAAAATTTGATTTAAATTAAATATTTTCCACCAAATCTTATCAAATTTGACTCCTAATTACTCTTATGAGAGTATTAATCCATTTTATAACCTCCAAATATTTTCACAATCACTCTAAAATGGTAGTATAAATCCACAAAAATGTATCCAAATTCTTCAATTCTAAATCCTAATATCCATTCCAAATTCAATAACTTTCAGTATAATACTGTATCAAGGTTCATCTTTTTATAAATAATACAAACAACAACATATTCAAAGCAAATATTCAAATCCAATAACACACATTGAACAATTAAGCAAACACCCTAATAATCAACACTCTAAAACAAGACTCGATCACACCTAAAACACATATAAGATCTATTAATACTGATCTTCAATTTCCATCTCTTTCGCAATGAAGTTTGCTAGGATCGAAGGGGTAGAACACCAATGCCCTTGGAAATTCCAAAGCCATCTTTTCATCAATCCACTTGTTCTTCGCGTACATTTCTACTTGAGTGTCATGATAGCCAGCCATACGATCAGATTGAAGTTTGGTTTGCCATTCCAAGTGTTCGTATTGGTGGTACATCTCATGGAGATGATTACCAATACTTTGAAGTTCTACTTCAATCTTATCCATTTGACTAAATAATTTCTCCAGACTAACAGCAATAAAACAATTAAACTAAGGCTGATGATCTTTAGGAGATTTGTCTCTTACCTCATTTCCATGATTTCCTCTATCCATTGCCTCCAAATCCTTTCTAACTCCTCCAAAATGGCTTGCTCTGGTCGAAATTAGTGTTTCTATGGGATTGGGGACGAAAAATAGGCTATATATAAAGAGATTTTGTGTGAAAAACTGAAGAATTTTGGTTTTTCCAGGATCTGTAACCGTGGCGCTTAAGCGCTGGAATCTAACGCCTAGGCGTCGGAACCTCGATCGACTCTGATTCTCCTATGGTCAAATTTTGCAAAGTTTCAGTCGTAAAAATAGGTCTAATAAACGAATATGATCAACATACAAACACAATTACAAAAAATTCAAATCACTAATGAAGGTTAACTTGATCTCCTTTTTATTCATATTTCACCTGGAGTGGTCCAAGTCCAAATTCTATATACTTCAAGAAAATGTTTAGCTTAAGCTAATACAGACTTGTTAGCCTTCTGTTTCTAGAAGTTATATACAAATTCAGTCAAGACCAAGGCATAACCTTATAGCAATAGTTAACTCAAATTAATAAATATGGGTTGCCTCCCACAAGCGCTTATTTTAACTTGTCAGCCTGACCTAATTAATTGAATTAATCGGGTAGACTCAACTCATAAGCCTCTTTGCAATTTAATTTCATTTGTCCCATATAAGGCTTCAGTCTTAATTTGTTAACTTTAAATACTTTTCCAGTTTTGGGATCTTTAATATCCACAGCTCCATAAGGGTATACTTTCTCAATTATAAATGGTCCCATCCATTTAGATTTTAATTTTCCAGGGAAAAGTTTTAAACGAGCATTAAATAATAATACTTCTTGTCCAGGCTTGAATATTTTCCTTGAAATCATTTTGTCATGCAATTTCTTCATTCTTTCTTTATAAATTCTTGCATTTTCATAAGACTCATTTCTTATCTCCTCCATTTCATTCAGTTGTAATAATCGTTTTTCTCCTGCAGTATTTAAATTATAGTTGAACTCCTTTATTGCCCAATAAGCTTTATGCTCCAGTTCAACAGGTAAGTGACAATGTTTACCATAAATTAACCGATAAGGTGACATTCCGATAAGTGTCTTATAAGCTGTTCTATAAGCTGTTCTATAAGCCCATAATACATAATCAAATCTATCAACCCAGTCAGTTCTTTTAGGATTAATAGTCTTTTCCAATATTCTTTTAATTTCTCTGTTTGACACTTCAGCCATTCCACTTGTTTGAGGATGATAAGCAGTTGCAATTCTATGCTTAATTCTGAATTTTTCCAACAATGTTCGAATTCTTATATTTCTAAAATGACTTTCTCCATCTGTGATAATTATCCTGGGCATTCTAAATCTTGTAAAAATCATTTTCTTTAAAAATTTCGAAACACTTTTGGAATCACAGTTAGATAAAGCTGCAGCTTCGATCCACTTTGAAACATAATCAACTGTTAATAAAATATAAATCTTTCCAGATGATGGTACGAAAGGTCCCATAAAGTCTAAACCCCATATATCGAAAGTTTTGATTTCTAATATAAATTTTAGAGGCAATTCATCTTTTCTGGATATATTTCCCATTCTTTGACATCAATCACAAGTTTTCACATAATTTCCAACATCTTTAAATAAAGTATACTAATAAAATCCAGAATTTAAAATTTTAAATGCAGTTTTATCCACTCCAAAGTGTCCTCCAAATTCAAAATCGCGATATTTTTGAATAATTGCAAAAGTTTCTTCATAAGGTAAACATCTTCGATTCACATAATCTATTCCTAATTTAAATAAATGAGGATCTTCCCAAATATATGATTTATAATCATTCTTGAATTTCTTGATGTATTTACTATTCATCCCATAAGGTAAATTATTGCTAACCAAGTAGTTAACTATATCTGCATACCAGGGCATTTGTAATCCTTGAATGACATATAATTGCTCATCTGGGAATTTCTCATTTATATTTTCTTCATAAATCTTCTCATTATTATTTTTGATTCTTGATAAATGATCAGCAATATGGTTGTTAGTCCTTTTCTATTCAGAATTTCAAAATCAAATTCTTGTAAAAGTAAAACCCATCTGATCAATCTACGTTTCACATCCTTTTTAGATATTAAATACTTAATAGCAGAATGATCAGTGTGCACGATTCATTTTTTTCCAAGAAGATATGGTCTAAATTTATCAAAGGCATATATTATTGCTAAAAGCTCTTTTTTAGTAGTAGTGTAATTTATTTGAGTTTCACTAAGAGTTTTGCTAGCATAGTATATAACTTTGAAAATCTTCTCATACTATTGTCATAATACCACTCCGATTGCATAATCACTTGTATCACACATTAATTCAAAAGGTTTATTCCAATCAGGTGCAACAATGATAGGTGCAGTGATTAATTTTTCTTTTAGAATATTGAATGCATTCAGACAATCTTCATTAAATTCAAATTTAGTTTCTTTTTCCAATAAATGACAAAGAGGTTTAGAAATTATTAAATTAAGATATAAAGATAGAGGATCTACTAAATGATGGAGGATCTATCTTAGTTGAGGAAATAGGTTTTTCTAATTCCTTAGGAATTTCTTCCAATGGTATTCCATTATCCTTATCCTGTTTTCTCAACTCAAAGTTCTTTTGAAATTTATCCTCAAATTCTCTTCCAAGTCCTAGTTCAATTACTTTATCTTATTCATCATTCAATTCAGGTTTTTCTTATAATTTAGTTGAATATGAAGATATAAAGACTGGTGGTGTAGATTAATTCCCTAAATAGCCAAGCTTTAAAATTGTATGGGGTACGTCCATCTTAAGTTCATGAGATTTTTCAACAATGGAATTACAAGTTTACTATTTTTGGCAGCTTCCATCATTTCACACCTCTCTTGAACATACATACAGTCTTCTTTAGATAACGTTTTCAACTCATCATGAAAATCCATTCCGACCTCATCTGTTATCTTACTCTCAAAACTTTCTTGGAAATGGTCTTTACTTAAGTAATCAATTTCATCCATCCAAAAACATTCATCATCTTTTCTCTCAGCTTGAAAATTCATAGTCTTCAACACATCAAAAGTGACTTCCTGGTCATTAATATTCATAATCAACTCTCATTTTTTACATCTATCATAGTTTGTCCAGTAACAAGGAATAGTTGTTCATTATCATTCTCTTTAGGTTTGATCTCAGTGTTGCTAAGAAGTGTTCCTTTGGGTCTATTGCTAAGTGAATTAGTAATTTCTCCCATTTGATTCTCTATGTTTCTAATCGCAGCATTTTGACTTTGTAATTGTTTTCCCATTTGTAATACCACTTTGTCTATAGACATCTTCTTATCCTCAAATTGTTGATCAAAATTAGAGTCCAGTGGATGTAAAGGCCCATATCTTATCCTCATAATTGGATTTAATCTTCTTTGAGGTTCAATAGTAGGTTTATAATTTTCTTCCATTAAAATCCTATGCATACAGATTGAAGGGCTTATTCCTTTTATATCTGCAGTAGTCCAACCAAAAGCTTTCTTATAACTCTTTAGAACTCCTATTAATTTTTCTTCTTGATCTTTGCTTAATTCTGAAGATATAATCACAGGTAAAGTTAATGAATCTTCAAGAAATGCATAGTTTAAATGTGCAGGTAACATTTTTAATTCCAGTTCAGGGGCTTTTTCAATTGAGGGTAAAAGTATATCATTTTTAGTTGTGTCTAAAATTTCCTAATTTTCATGAATATAATAAGTTTCTTTAGATAAATTTTCTTCATTTAATGACTCATTATATAACATAGATTCTTTATCTTTATCATCAGAAATGACCTTACATTTTTCTTGGTAATGCTTTTCAATTATATAATAAAAAATATCAATTCGATAACATTTTTCTTTTTCAGGATACCTCATTGATTTTAGAACATCGAATGTTATCTCTTGATCATTAACTCTCATCGTTAATTCTCCTTTTTGCACATCAATCATAGCTCGACCGGTAGCTAGAAAAGGTCTCCCTAAAATGATAGGTATTTCTTTATCTTCTTCCATATCTAGAACAATGAAATCCACATGGAAGATAAATTTATCTACCTTAACAAGAACATCCTCTATAACTCCTTTAGGATAAGTGATCGATCGATCAGCTAACTGAAGAGTTATAGTGGTAGGAGAAATCTCTCCTAAATCTAACCTCGAAAGATTGAAAAATGGCATGAGATTAATGCTAGCTCCTAAATCACATAAGGCTTTTCCACAGAATATTTCTCTAATAGCACATGATATAGTGAAACTTCCAGAATCTTTAAGTTTCTGAGGTAATTCCTTCTGAATTATTGCACTACATTCTTCACTTAATGCAACAGTTTCAAAAGCTTCAAATTTTTTCTTCTTACTTAAAATATCCTTCATGAATTTTGCATAGCATGGCATTTGCTCCAAAGTTTCAACAAAAGGAATGTTGATGGTAAGTTTCTTAAAAATTTCAAAGAACTTAGAAAATTGATGGTCATGCTTCTGCTGTTTAAGTCTTTGAGGAAAAGGTGGTGGTGGTCTTTCAACTCCCACTTCAATAGGTACAACAGTCTGATCTTTACTTGAAGAAAGGGTATCTTTAGGTTTTTCAATATCTTCAACTTCTTTCTCTTTTTCAATCTCATTCCTTGTTTTCTCCTTTAATTCCTTTCCACTTCTGAGTTGTACAGCTTTTGCTTGTTCATGTTCTTTTCTAGATCTTTTAGGATTAATTTCGACATTGCTAGGCAGTGTTCCTTGAGATCTGTAATTAATGAAATTAGCGATTTGACCCATCTTATTCTCAATATTACGAATAGCAGTGTTTTGATTTTGTAGCTGATTGCTTAGTGCAAGATTAATTCTTCTACAGACAACTTTTTATGCTGATGGTTATAACCAGGAGGATAAGTTGGTCTATAGTTTGAATTTCCTTGATTTTTCCAATTTGGATTAACTTGATGTTCGTTACTCCAATTAAAATTAGGATGATTTTTCCAACCGGGATTATAATATTTAGAATAAGGGTTATTAGTTTTACTAGCAATAGCTTGCAAAGCTTCCATTGTTTGAGAATCATCAGAATTTGCAGAATTATCATTACTTACATGCGATATATTAATAGCAAAATTATCTAATTTCTTAGATATCATAGCCACTTGTGAAGCTAAAATAGAGAAGGCTTCATTATCATGAATACTGGCTATTATTTTAGGATTAACCCTTTCAGAAAGCCATTGAAAATTGTTATTAGACATTTCTTCAATCAAAGTGTAGGCTTCTTCAAATGTCTTAGCCATTAAAGAACCACCAGCAGCAACATCGATAATAGATCTAAGTGATCCAATAAGTCCATTATAAAATGTTTGAATAATTAAGCAATCTAGTAAAGCATGATGAGGACATTTTCTTAATAGTTCTTTAAATCTTTCCCAAGCATTATAAATTATTTCTTCATCAAATTGCATAAATGAAGTAATATCATTTCTGAATTTAGCAGTTTTAGAAGGAGGAAAATATTTAGCAAGGAATTTTTGTGCCATATCTGCCCATATTTTAATAGAATAAGTTGCTAATGAATTAAGCCACATCTTTGCTTT
The DNA here is from genome assembly GCA_022702705.1 of Papilionanthe hookeriana x Papilionanthe teres. Taxonomy (NCBI): domain Eukaryota; kingdom Viridiplantae; phylum Streptophyta; class Magnoliopsida; order Asparagales; family Orchidaceae; genus Papilionanthe; species Papilionanthe hookeriana x Papilionanthe teres. The sequence continues at coordinate 160,128,815 of CM040427.1, forward strand.
ATCTTTTAAGGAAAAAGGAAAGAGTTTAAGCCTAATAGCATCATCAGAAACATTATCATATTTAAAGATAGCACAAAGTTCTAAAAAACTAGCAAGATGTAAGTTTGGATCCTCATTAGGTGTTCCTTCAAATTGATTGTTTTGAACCATTTGAATAATAGAAGGTTCAAGCTTAAAAGAATTAACATCTACAGCTGGAATTTGAATACTAACATGAAGTTCATCAGCTGTAGGGATTGCATATTCCCTTAATGGTTTATAAATATTTTGTTCATTAATTTCGATTGAAATTTTATTATTATTATGAAAGTGTACGGCTTATTTTTAGGTTATGTGTTTTATTTTGAAAAGGGGTCGCCTAACAGAAGTTGTCGGCGAATTTTTAATTTAGTTTAAATAAATAATTTGAAAAGTAGTATTTGATTTTAAAAATAATTTTAAATTTGAAGATTTTAAGATATGAAATCAAACCGATCTCACATCCCAAATAGTTTATATAAACGAGCACCGCACCACAAACCGTGTATCTATCCCTAAGGATGGACACACTCGCTGATGGTGGGTCTCGATTAAATAAACTAGAAGATTTAGTGACATCCGTTTGGTCCGCGAGCCAATTTTATAAGCCGACAAATTCCCTCGCTTAACATGAAAGCATTAAACGGGGTTTATATTACACAGGTTCTTTAAAATTCCCTATAAGGGCAAGCCCCTATAGTTAATTACATCTTAAGTGACGGGAATCACCTAAGAAAACTCTCGATAATAATCAATAATTCTGCTCTCAAGAATTTCAAAGTTTAAGTTTTCAAAGGATTGAATTTTGGAATTTCAATAAGGAATGGATCAAATTTGGAACATTTTGTTTTGAGAATTCAAAGGAAGAAAGGTAGGAGAAATCACAGATTCGAAGTGAGCTTCGGTAATTTCCCGACTATCCTATTGTTTGGCTTGAATTTAGGAAAGTCCTAATATTTATTTAATGTTTTGATCTTGTCAATTTTAGTTAATTAGGGCTTATATTTATATGATAGAATCATACAAACAGCCTCGAAGATGTGAGGGTTTATGTCGTATCAGACGACTACCTCGGAATCCTAAGATCGGTTAGGGCTCAAGTTGCAATGCAAATGCCTAACGAAGAGTTGAGGATTTATGTTGCATTAGGCAAACTACCTCGAAGTCCTATGGCTTTGTTATTTAATTCTAGGAAAGTTTTGCTGATGTAGATTCAAGTTTTGCTGACGACGATGGCCGTGCTGCCCATCATGCTCCGAGCTCCTTATTGTTGCAGAGGTTTAGTTTTAGAAGTCATAAATCAGGAGATGAGAAAAGTGTTTTGGTTTAGATAAAATCTTAAAATCCAAGTGTTTTTCAATATTTTAATTAAAATAAATCTTAAAGTTGATTATAACGACACCGGTTAAGATCCCACGGTTCCATCCTTCTGACATCATTATTTTTATCGGATTCACTTAGTCCTGATGAATTTGCTAAACTCAACTGAATGTGTTCCACACTTTCATTTAGACCGTGGGAAATCCCGTTAGCAACACGTAGGTTACATCATCCGAGGTATTCCCGATCATCCAACAGGACGTTTTAATTTAGTTGTAATTGTAGTTTTGTGTTCTGTTTGTGATTAAATTTTGAGTTGTTTTATATTTTGAAATGTTGTGGTGGTGAATTTTATCTTGCAATAACTTTTAACTTAGTTTTGGTTTCAGTTTTAGGGACTATCCTAAAGGTGTGGGTTTTCATGCAACAATTGTTTATCATGCAAGAAAAGTAAGTGCAAAGCGGTTAAATAAATTACAATAATGTAAATTACAAGAAAGTAAATTGCAATAAAATAAAAGCGTACCTGGAGGGTCTTCCCGTCATCCCAAGCTGCACTTAAAACACAATTAGAATATTTAAACAAGTTCCTAGGTAAAGCTAAGGGAAGGGTTATGGTTTTCTACCAAGTTCCTAATCCTATAGCTAGTCATCTCCTACGACGTCTAGGTTCTTGTGTTTTGGTTTGAGGACGATTTTCTTCATCAAAGAACAATTAAGTTTAGTTGTTCTTATAAACATCCCGTCATATTGAGGAAGTGCTTAAGAAGAATCTTAAACATCTTTTCAATATTGCCAGGATTGTTTTAAGTCCAAATGAATTTAATTATACAAATGAATTAATCGTCCGAGGTTTAGTTAAGTTTTGTTATTATCTTACTCAGTGAACTAGGATGTTTGAATGTCCTATAAGTGAAGTAACATTTCATTTAATATTCGTTTAGGAGTTATGACAACTAAATCTTTTGAGGGTAAATTGGTGTTCAAATGGTTTGTGATTTAGTTTGAATTCAATTAATGGGTTTAAATTTGGAATAGTGTTCAAGTTGAGTTATTTAATTTCTTTATGTCTTAGGTGATGTTATATTTAATTCAATTTAATTTAATTTAATTTAATTTAATTTAATTTAATTTAATTCAATTCAATTTAGTTTGATTTGATGTTAAATTGATTTAATTTGATTTGATTTGATTTTAATTTAATTTGATTTAATTTAATTTAATTTAATTTAATTTAATTTAATTTAATTTAATTTAATTTAATTTAATTTGATTTGATTTGTTTTAACTTAATTTAATTTAATTTAATTTAATTTAATTCATTTAATTTAATTTAATTTGTTTATTTAATTTAATTTAATTTAATCTTTAATTTAATTCAACTTTTAATTTTAATTTAATTTAATTTAATTCAATTAATCTTAGATTTAATTTGAATTAATTTAATTTAATTCAATTTAATTTACTTAATTTAATTTAATTTTTAATTTAATTTTATTTTTAATTTTGATTGAAATTTTAAAAGAGTTTTTTAGTTTAATGATTAAGTCTTTTAATATTTTAAATTTGAGTTATCATTTTAATTAAGAATTGAATATTAATGAGATAATTAATTTAGGGATTTTTAAATTAAAGAATAAATCTCTTCCTAATAATATCCCTATTTTAATAATCTCAATTTTATTATTCTTCCAAATTTAATCAATTATTAAATTAAGGTTTAATTATTTTAAATTGCTTAATGGGTTTCTACCCTTTAATTATTTAAGTTTCAATCATCCAAATCAGATTAGGATCAAATTTTTTATTTGTTAATTTTTTATTAAACCTAAAGTTTTGATTAAGGATTAAAATTTTAACTACCATTTTGCCCTTTAAGCTTAATAATTTCATAACTCACTAAATTGAGCTCAAATGAACTTGAAATTTTTATGTGACTTCACTCATATGTCAATAAAGACATGAGAGGAGAAAATGTGATTTTTCTGTATTTAATTTATTTATATAATTATTTTTGGTAGAAAATAGAGATTTCCAAGGAAAATTTAATAACATGACCAAGGAAAAGTTTCTGTCCTTAAGAAAATTAGGGGACATTCCTAATGACCAGAGGACCACTTGGACCAAGTTTGGTGATTTTTTGAATTATATTATTTTTATTATAATTATTTTAAGTTTTGGAGTGTTAATTAATTTAAAAATAAAATAAATGTTGAAAAATGAATTTTATATTTTTCAAAAATCTCTCTAATATCAAGGAAACCAGAGAATCAATTTTTGCAATTTTCTGATTTTTCATTGATTTATTATAATTATTTTGGTGAAAATGCTAGAAAATACATTTTTTTAATTTTAAAAATACCCTAGAGCTTTAAAATTTAATATCTCATTAAATAGACCTAAGAAAAATATGGGGTTTGTTCCTAAGTGATTAAAATTCAAAATGTGACATTTTGGTGAATTTTATTATTTTTGTGATTTTTATTATTTTTTAATTATTAAAAAATATTAAAATAACATTAAAAATCAACTTTTTTTAGAAAATTGAAATTTTAATTTTCTTAAATTCCCTTAATATCAGAGAGGCTCCAAAACCAATTTGGTGAATTTTTGAAAGATATTTTGAAAGTTATGAATTTTTAAAGTTCAAATTGACTAAATGGCTTAATCAACCCATTTAGTAAGGCTAACCAAGTCCAATTGACCTCAAATTTTTATAGTGGGCTCTTCTGATCCTAAATGTCAATGGAGAATTGATTTCAAGTCAATTTGATGTATGGTTAGCTCTAATTAATTAGGGATCCATTTTGGCTGTTTAAGCCAATTAGGGTTGTTTTAAATGAACAAACTCAAAACCTATTTTTACTAGGGTCCTCTGGTCATAAGGAACATCACCAAATTTTCCTAGAATTTATTTCACAACATGCTATTTATTGGAATTAAAATACTCAAAACGGTAACATGAATTTGAAAAATCAATAACTTTTCATAGGGATGGCCTCCGACTTTGGAAAATTCAGGGAATGTTCCCAAATTCAGAGGCTTCAAAAGCCCTATGGTCTCATGCCATGGTGAATTGTATACATGCATGAAGAATTAAAAATATGCAGAGAGTAAATAAATTATTAAAAATAAAATACTTGATGAAATTAAATAATTTCTTTTCCACATTATTCTCCTCTGTTCACTGAGCAAGAGGGTATTTTTATTTTATTTTTATGATTTTCCTACACAAAGTTATGAATTTTCCAAGTTTAGGGAATTAAATAAATAGAAAATATCCCTAATTTTCTATTTATTCACGCGGCGGCGCGTCAACCTCGGCAGCTCCGAATGCACACGCGTCGCGCTCCCATTCGACGCCGCCATCTGACTCAGCGCTCCGGGTCCCGCGGATCACGTACCATCTCCTGGTCCGACGCCATCTGAGCCGTCCGTCCGCGCGTGTATTGAATGGACGGCATCCGTTCATCGTCCCCGAGCGTCCTCACCCGAGAGCCGTCCACACTAAATCCCTAAGATCTCACTCGATACTCGATGGATTTTCATGTTCTTATGCTCTATGGATTCGTCTTGAGAAGACGAACACATCCATACGGTTTATGTGGGATGAAATTTACGCAATAAAAATGGAGAATGTTCGAAGCTCGGGAAGAAGAGTGAGGCCATACCTTTGCTCGGAGAAGTGTGGCTTCGATCCGAGGGTTGTTTCACCTTCGATTGGATCCCGGCAAGCTCCGGATGAAATCTCCTGGTCTGGTGAATTGCTCAGGTAGGATTTCGACCACAGCTCGATCACAAAGCTTGGAGGGCTGGAGCAAGCTGGGTGGCCTCGGAGATGGGGCTTTGTCGGTGGACACCTTCCCTTGGTCCGGTGAAGGTGTAGAACCAATCAATTTGGGGATTGGCTCACTGTGGAGAAGTGTCCTGGTTTTGGGCTTGGATTTCAACTGCGAAATCGAGCTCGCGGAGAAGAAATGGCGGGGGGATTTCGGTGGGGATCAAGTGCTCTGTGTATGGGGAGTAGTCCGGAACAATTTTGGCGAGTTTCCTTAAGGTTTGTTTCAGGCACCTCTGATGGCCGAGAAGGGTGGTGTTTAAATAGGAGAGGGTGGGGGGCCACCCAGGGAGAGTTAGGGCTTGGGATCAGCTGCTCATGGCAAGAGAAGAACAGCTACAATGGCCACTGGGGATGGGGCGGCTCGGCAAGGAGAATTCCATAGTTGGCTCACATGTGAGCTCTCGGCCATGGTGTTTTCCGGCGGCCCGGTGGCCGGCCGGCCAGGCATGGGTCACCCTCGAGGTCGGGTGGGTCGAGGTCAGGACTTGGTGCGAGCGATTGGCAATTGCCATGTGTAAAGAGCTTGGATTGAAATGGAATGGGGGGAAGACCATTTTGGGTTCAAATGAGTCAACCCATGATTTTGGGCTAGGTTCACCACCCAAGGCCTGGTCTTGGGCTGAAAAGGATCTCTTGGGTCAGCCAAGAGAGAATGGTGTGGTCTCCATCCATGATGAGGTGGCTAAGCATGGTTTAGTGTGTGACATGCTTAAGGTAAAAAAAGGTTTAAGAAGGATTAGGAAAGGGGGCCCTCCTTTTGCCATTAATGGCGTGATCACATGTCAAGCCTTACATGGCTTCATGCGGCTTGTCCATGGCTTGCATGGCTCACCTTTGGCTTGGGAAAAGTGGAGTCAATTTCATGGAAATAGATTTAAGAAAAATTTTGGTATTTAGGGGTGATTTGGCATGAGGCTTGATTTGGAATTATTTGATGATGGTAATAGAACATAGGGAATGGCTTTTATTAAGTGGATGGCAAGTGGAGATGTCATGTGGGCTTTAGGGTAGATTTTGGGCTTTTTGAAATGGTTTTAGAAGGGCTTTTAAGATGGTTTAGGAAAGTGGGCTTTTGAATTTTAAAATGGATTTTGGGATAAAATTTTGGTAAAGGCTTGGGCCAAATAATTGTTGGGTTTAGCTCATGCATGTGTCATGAGTGACTTGAAGCAAATTGGGGGTGATTTGGGTTTGAATTGGGTTGAATTTGGGTTCTTTTGGTGAATGGGCCAATATAGGTCCAAGTGGGCCAAGTTGGGCCAATGTTGGGCTAGGGTTGAAATTGATGTAAAATTAAAGTTGAGAAATGTTTATGGGAGTGTTTCAAAGAGGTTTTGACTTTGGTTGGGCTTTGATTTTGGGGTTTGGGCTCATTTGGGTCAGGTTTGGGTTTAGGTAAAAATTGGGCCTTTTAGCTTTGGGTTGAATTTGAGTGGGGTTTGGGTCTAAATTTTGGGCAAATCATGTTAGTGTTTTGCTTGTGGGGATGCTAAGGAAGATTTAGAGAAGATTTGGGGTTAATTGGAGTTGAATTGGGTGAGTTTGGGTTAGGTTTGGGTCATGGGTACAAATTAGGCTTTAAGGCCAAAAGTGAAATTGGATCCAAATATCAATCAAATTCGACTTGGATTTGGTCTAGATTGGTGTTGGGGATGTTGAATTGAGGTTTAGAATTGAATTGGACCAGAATTTGGGTCAATTGGATAGGTTTGGTTTGACATTGGGTTCACTTAGGGTTAAAATGGGTCAAATTGGGGGTTTTGACAAAAGTAGGGTAAATTGACAAAATTGGCCCATGGTGTAGTTGAACAAAATGAAATTGGGAATATTTGAGATTTTCTGGAATTTTCTGGGAATTTTCTGAATTTTTGGGATTTTGGGTTAAGAGGGGTATTTTGGGTATTTGGAGGGTATTGGGAGGTATTTTTGGAATTTTTGGTATTTTGGGTATGGATGATAAATTTGAGTGATGTGGAAATGTCTGGGATTCATTTTGGGGAAATTTGGGTAATTTATGTGATTTTGAAAATTTTGGGTAATTCCAAGGGCTTTGGGTAGGTTAGGCGGGTGTAGGGTCCCGGGGGTCAAAAATCGAAAATTTGGAAAATTGAAGATTGGGTAAATTTGAGTGGAATGAAATCATTTTGGTTGAGCCATGAAGCCACATCAAGCCCACATGAGCCATGAAGGGACTCATTTGAGGCATTCACTATGTTGTTCCTAACCCTCTTAACCCAGGGCTTATGGGTTAAGGACCATCCATGTGAATCACCTACATAAGTCAGGAGGTCAAGCTGGGTATGGGTGTGGTTTTAGGAGGTGTGTGAAAGTGTAGTGTATAAGTGTAGTGTGTGTGTAAGTCAGCCTCCTCACCGGACCGGGCCACCGTGGGCGGTCCTAAGGCCCAAAGAGTCCCATAGGAACTCATCCTTTAAACTTCCACATTTGATTTCAACCCTCTAGGTGATTAGGGGTCTACGATCAAGTTTGTGGAGTTTGTAGGGTGTTAAGAAGTGGTTTGAAATTCTAGATGGTGGATCCCGATTCTAGTCCTCTAAGATAGTCGAAGGAAAAGCCTAAGGCTAGATCCTAAGTACTAAAAGAAGAAGAGAAGACCTCATCAAAAATGAGGTCAACAAATGGACCCCCAATAGGTGTAGTGAGCTGACGGAGCACACCGCGCGTATTGGTGTTGACCGAAGCGATCAGCAAAACCAACACAGATGTCCAAGTGACAAACTTAGGACGAAGTAGAAGAGTTTTCGCTGGGGAGTGTCAAGTATATCTCTGAAACTGGAGATTCCTGAACTCTCGCTGGGGAAAGGAAAAGGAGGTGAATTCCAAATCACATGATCTGGGGAATTTCAATTTAGATTTTATTTTGTTTCAATTTAAGTTTTGATGTGTGAGTTTAGATTTCAATTTGGAGTTTCAATTTAGATTGAAGTTTGTCAAAATTAATTTGAAGTGATTTGATTTGAAATGAAAATTGGAATTTCGTGGTTTTAGATGTAACACCTTCAACCTCAAAAGAAAATCGAATCGATTGGATTGAATCATTACAATGAGGAGAGATCTCAGAGTAATGCGGTATCAGATGTAAAATCCTTAACCTCAAGAGTTTGATTTTGGTGTATTTCATTGCGGTAGGGAAAGAATCCTAAAGCAATGCAGTCTCGGATGTAAAATCCTTGACCCCAAGAATTTGATTTTGATGTATTTCATTGCGATAAGGAAAGAACCTAAAGCAATGCAGTCTCGGATGTAAAATCCTCAACCCCAAGAATTTGATTTTGATGTATTTCATTGCGATAGGGAAAGAATCCTAAAGCAATGCAGTCTCGGATGTAAAATCCTCGACCCCAAGAATTTGATTTTGATGTATTTCATTGCGATAGAGAAAGAACCTAAAGCAATGCGGTCTCGGATGTAAAATCCTCAACCCCAAGAATTTGATTTTGATGTATTTCATTGCGATAGGGAAAGAATCCTAAAGCGATGCGATCTCGGATGTAAAATCCTCGACCCCAAGAATTTGATTTCGATGTATTTCATTGCGATAGGGAAAGAACCTAAAGCAATGCGGTCTCGGATGTAAAATCCTCGACCCGAAGAATTTGATTTTGATGTATTTCATTGCGATAGGGAAAGAATCCTAAAGCAATGCGGTCTCGGATGTAAAATCCTCGGCCCCAAGAATTTGATTTTGATGTATTTCATTGCGATAGGGAAAGAACCTAAAACGATGCGGTCTCGGATGTAAAATCCTCGACCCCAAGAATTTGATTTTGATGTATTTCATTGCGATAGGGAAAGAATCCTAAAGCAATGCAGTCTCGGATGTAAAATCCTCAACCCCAAGAATTTGATTTTGATACATTTCATTGCAATAGGGAAAGAACCTAAAGTAATGCAGTCTCGGATGTAAAATCCTCAACCCCAAGAATTTGATTTTGATGTATTTCATTGCGATAGGGAAAGAATCCTAAAGTAATGTAGTCTCGGATGTAAAATCCTCAACCCCAAGAATTTGATTTTGATGTATTTCATTGCGATAGGGAAAGAACCTAAAGCAATGCAGTCTCGGATGTAAAATCCTCAACCGCAAGAATTTAATTTTGATGTATTTCATTGCGATAGGGAAAGAACCTAAAGCAATGCAGTCTCGGATGTAAAATCCTCAACCCCAAGAATTTAATTTTAATGTATTTCATTGCGATAGGGAAAGAACCTAAAGCAATGCAGTCTCGGATGTAAAATCCTCAACTCCAAAAGTTTGAATCTGATGTAGTCATTGACTTTGCAAAGATTTGTAGTGTTGATTTGAAAAGTGTGGAATTTTGGTGTTTCGAGAATTTCATGAAAGTTGTAAAAGACTTTCATGGAAGGAAATAGATTAGAAGGGAATATGTAGATGTCACATATCCCGTTCAAAAGAGTTGATCGGAAGTCACTGGTTTGGATTGGATACAATTCCTCGCCATCAGATTTGATCCGTGTCAATGGAATCAACCGCTTCCATCCCAGACAAGGGAGAGAGTAGAACGGATTGGATTTCAGATTTAGGAGATTGAATTTGAGATTTTGATTGAGATTTGGAATCTGGAAAGATTGAATTTGAATTTGATTGAGATTTGATTTGAAATCTGGAAAGATCGAATTTGAAATTTGATCGAGATTGGATTTGGAATTTGATTGAAATTTGATTTGAAATTTGGAAAGATTGAATTTGAAATTTGGAAGGATGAGTTTGAACTCGATTGAAATTTGACTTGAGATTTGATTTGAAATTTATGTTCATTTTGTTTGTCTTTTAATGATTCAAATTTTATTTTATCGTTTATTTAATGTTCATGTGAATTTGATGTTCGTCATTTTTAGATTTTTAAGGAAAGTTTTCTTTTATTCTCTTTTTTTATTTCTTTTCTATTCTTTGTTCGAAGTTCATTTAACTTTAATGGCGTTTCCCAGTCAATTTGCACAAAAGAGGTGAAGGCAAAAAATGTGACATGGTCACTTTCATTCCAATCATGTCGAAGATACATCATACAACTCGATCTGGAATACATCTCATACAATCCACGTAGACTCAAAACGGACTATGTATGATCTTCGTCGATACATCCAAAGAAGCATCTGTCAAAAATCCATGTCTGAATAGTGGGGTACATGGTCAATTAACATCACCTTCCAAGCCATCCTTGGCAAGGATGCCGTATAGATGTACATTGGAGGTGTGATATTTTCCACGTAACTCACAGCTCGTAAGGCCGGAGGCTCTCTAGCTCCGGGTACAGGCGGAAATGGTAATGTGTCTTCCTGTCGTCCATCCTTACGAAAGTAAGCGAGATCCGCTTCACTGGTACTCCCGGTATGCAATGCTTAGCGATATCCGCTCCGTTGCCTTTCGGTATCATGATGGATCCTACCGGTAATGGTATCTTCAGCGGCCCTCGGAACTCACACGGGCTCGCTATCCGGAGGTCGGATCCGAACATGATGTTACACTCGTTCGGGAAAGAGACTATGCGAAAGGTCGACAAAGTCGTGGTGATCTATGTGTGGGGGTATGCGGTCGCCCCGCTTGTAGATGTTAATAATGCGGCTATTGGGTATGCAATCTATCGCGATTACCCTCCATGTTATCAATCTCTTCACCATTCTCTTGATGACTAATGGCATCGGATCCACTTGGCCATGACGGAGTATTCCCGGTGGGTTTCCCTTCCTGTCCTCCATGAAGTTGTAACGACATCCACATTGTATTGTGATTCTTCCCTTCCACGGCTTCCATCTCCGGGGTTCGAGTATGTGTTTTCCCTTAGGCGGCCTGCTCGGCCCATTCTTTTCAAATCCCGGATGCAATCCACGATTTGCTGTTGTTCATACTGCGAGAATACGTACGTATGTAGCTCGAGGCCCTCTAGTATATTGATTCTTCGCCTCTCGATTCTCTCGAAGTATTCAAAGGTTTTCTTTTCAACATTACGCATTCTCTCCGACTCATATTCCGGAATGATCCGTGATGGCGAGGCAT